>OX451740.1:1009510962-1009888846 GCA_948472305.1 Vicia faba | reverse complement strand
AATTTATTTTCTCTGTCAACCCCCCCCCCCCCCCCCCTCTCTTCATTAGAATTAGGGGAATTTTATAGGTGTAAAGATTAGTCAATTTAGGAAACAACTTTTATGGTCATCATTCTGCTTATTCAGAAAATTAGGAAAGTGATGATTATGTCTGTAATTTTGTTTAAAGATTTAATTTGTTTTTGTTCTCGTTTTAACTTTGTCTCTGTATGTGATTTTGTTTCTATTTTGGTCTGATTGTGTAAAGATTTTTAGAACAATAAAAAGCATGAAGATTTGGTTCGATTTCTGTTTTGTATAAAAAAAGTGTTATTTTCCTTTTATTCAAACAATGGTTGTTCTTTAAAGCATGGTTTTTTATTGATAAATATATAAAATATTTGTTCTTAGGTCTTCTTTTAGGCCAAGCGTTTTTGTAATCTGAAACAAGGATATCTTAATCGAAATGGGCCTGTGGCTCAAGTTTTAATAATGACCCACTCATTTCAATTGTGGAAGAAATTTATTCAATTAATAACAAAGGAAATAACCAAAAGTTTTAATAATGTAATATCTAAAACAAAGCAATCCTCAAAACAAATCAAAAATTGAACGGGCCTCCTCACTGGGCCCTTAATTAAAAACAGATTCCTTTACAAACTCATTCCACAGTTGTTTTTTCAAAAAAACTAAATGGGCCTTATTGATACACCAAACCCTTTAAAACATGCCTTAAAACAAAATGCTCTTGGCCTTGATGACTAGAACATACACCCCCCCATTTTGTAAAATAAACGGGTTTTAACCCTTAATGGACTTAAACACGTCCCCATGGACCAATCTTAATTGATCTAAGATGAATTATCTGGATTTTCCCAAAATCATGAGATGTCCCACTTGTTTCAAAAAACGCATACCCCCTCCTCATTATCTATACCAAGACCCAAAAATGTCTTAGTGGGGTCATCAGATTTTGATGGTCCACTTAAAGCAACATACCCTTCTTTAACATTTTAAACCTCTCTTATAAAATAAAACTCAAACAAATAAATTTAAATACTATGACTAATAATTAGAAACACAATAATAATATGACTGCCAAATTGATAGGGAAAATTTGGGGTATGACAGTTTCCCCCATTTAACTACTTTCGATTGAATAGTGCGAGAATATGCAGGTCTCACATGTTTTGATCAGAAGTTTATTAAATATTGTAAGACCCCAGAATTTGTCCAGAAAATTACAAAGATACGTTGTACAGCATTCCCATGAGTGTGAAGAATAGGCATAGATGATGGTGTATCATCTTACCAGCATTTGAACCAGAGTTGGTCTGATTTAGACATGATGACACAGATGACTCGTTAGTATCTAAAAGAGATTATAAATTTTTGCATACTTACCGTAACCTAGGGGATAAATGATACAAGTTTGAAAAGTTGACTCACTAATGCTTGGAGACTAATATAGTAAGTTTTGGTTTCATTTGATTTTGTTTATTCATCACAATCTAGGGGATGGATAAAACAAAGTTTGATAACACATTGCTGCATGGAGACTGATGCAATGGGTTATGTAGGTTTATTCACATATCTATCGTAACCTAGGGGATAGATATTTGGAAAGGAGCTTGATAACAACATCGCTCCATGGAGACTGAGGCAATGAGTTATATTGCAGATTTTCGCACATTGTTGCATGGAGCCTAACACAATGAACTATATCGTAGAGGAGGAAACACATTGCTGCATGAAGCCTGGCGCAATGAGTTAATTATGGATTTCACATATTATTGCATGGAGCCTGACACAATGAGCTATATCACAAAGAAGGAAACACATTATTGCATGAAGCCTGACGCAATAAGTTAAATTGCGGATTTCGCACATTGCTGCATGGAGCCTTAGGAAATGAGCTATATCGCAAAGAAGGAAACACATTGCTGGATGAAGCCTGACGCAATAAAGTAAATTGCCGATTTCGCACATTTATGCATTGAGCCTTAGGCAATGAGCTATATCGCAAAGAAGGAAACACATTGTTGCATGAAGCCCTGACGCAGTGAGTTAAATTGCAGATTTTCGCATATAGCTGCATGGAGCCTTAGGCAATGAGTTATATCGTAAATAAGGAAACACATTGTTACATGAAGCCTGACACAATGAGTCAAATTGTAGATTTTGCAAATTGCTGCATGATGCCTTAGGCAATGAGCTATATCGCAAAGAAGGAAACACATTGCTGCATGAAGCCTGACGCAATGAGTTAAATTGTAGAGGAAGTTATTTTGATGATCAAATCTTAGATAGTTAAATCAGAGATGAGATTGGATATTTACCCGGTTGTGTTTTCAACCAAGGTAATAATCTGATGGAGGTCCAAGAGATATTGGTTCTGCCTAAAGTATGTTTTGAGAAATTCCATGTGATATGTATGTGCATGATGTCTTAGATCAATATGGAACCCAGAGTGTATATGCATTGAGTGTGTGTATGTGGCCCAAATGTGTGTACATGCCCCAAAGTGTTATGAAAAATGTTTTTTTATTTATATTCTCTCCTTTTAAAACCATTGGTTTTGAGTTACCAACTCCCCAATGTTGCGTTGTTACGATATCTTTGAATTGGTTTGAAAATGATGAAAAGTGTCAGCAAGATCTTGATATTTGTATCATAGACGTAAGCGTAGGTATGGACATATACGTGGGCGCAAGCATAGACGTGGATGTAGGCGTAGGCATGGAAATAGGCATAGATATGGACATAGGCGTGTATTTTCTTTCGATGTTTTTTCTAACCAAAATGCTTTTCAATGTTTTATCAAGTGCTTTTATTTGTCAAATCCCTAAAATGATTACAATGCAGTATTCACAAGAAATAATCGTAGTATTTTGCAAACAAGTCTGAAAAAGAAAAACACAAGTGGAAAGATGGAAAAAATTAAATGTTTTATTGATGTGCCTCTGAATAGGCGAGATTACAAGGTGTAATTCTTTAAAAGAGGTAATTACAGAAAGTTTTTATTTAAAACTGTAATGGAAACAAAAATGAAAATTTCTACTGCTGTTTCCCCAATGTCCTCATGGTAGCTCCGGTCTTCTTTGGTTTTGAGTTGAATGATTTGGATCCATCTCTTCCTTTATGGTTTGTAGTCGCAGTTCTTATATCATAGTCTTTTTGTTCTTTATTTTTTTGAATGAGATCCCTAATTTTGCCTGGATTTCCCTTTTGCGTTTTCAATCCATCGGGATAAAGTTTTTTGTGTATGTCCCTAATTTTTGCCTGGATTTCCCTTTAGGTTTTCCAATCCACTAGGACGCTCCTTTTTTCCTAATTCTCTCGTTTAAGGTTCGAGCTTAGCGACCTTTTTATACATAGTATTTTTTGACTCTGTCTGAATTTGCCAGGTGCGGTAGTTCTTTCCCCATCCATTGTTGTGAGGATGAGACCACCACCGGAGAATGCTATTTTTACCACATATGGACATTCATAGTTGCGTGTCCATTTACCACGTGAATCAAGGCGAGGTAGAAGAATATTCTTGAGCACTAAATCCCTTTCTTTGAATATTCGAGGGTAGACTTTCTTTGTCGAAGGCTTTCTTCATCCACTTCTAATATAATTGACCGTGGCACAAAGTTGTCAAGCATTTCTCTTCAATGAGGATAAGATTTATCAAGTCATGTCTGAATCGACCTCTGCTTATTTAAGCTTTGTTTCCGTTAGAAATTGAAGTGATAAAATCTCTATTTCAACAGGGAGTACTACCTCTATGCCATATACTAGGGAGAAAGGAGTTGCACCCATTGATGTGCGTACGAAGGTACGATAGACATGTAGAGCAAAGGGAAGCATTTCATGCCAATCTTTGTATGTCTTCACAATTTTCTGAATGATCTTCTTGATGTTTTTGTTGGCGGCTTCAATGACTCTGTTCATTTTGGGCCAATATGGTGAGGAATTGTGATGCTTGATCTTGAAATTATCGCATAACTCCTTCATCATTTTGTTATTTAAATTAGATCCATTTTTTGTGGTGATCCTTCTTGGAACCCCCATATATGCATATGAGATTTTGCTTGATGAATCGAGTAACCACTTGAGTTGTCACATTTGCTTAGGATTCTACTTATACCCATTTGGTGAAGTAATCAATAGAAACTAGTACGAACCGATGTCTGTTATATGCTTTTGGTTCGATCATGCCAATCATATCAATTCCCCACATCGAAAACAACCAAGGAGAGCTCATGACATTCAGAGAATTAGGCGGCACATTCATTTTGTCAGCATAGATTTGGCACTTGTGACATGTTTTGGTATAATGGTAGCAATCGGATTCCATCGTTAACCAATAATAACCGGCTTAGAGGATTTTTTTTAGTCATGGCATACCCATTTGTATGAGTTCCAAAAGTACCTTCGTGGATTTCTCTCATTAGCATATCTGCTTCCTGTTTCTCCACACACCTGAGTAGCACCATGTCGTAGTTTCTTTTGTATAGCCCATCACCACTCAGAAAGAATTTTGAGGCTAGCTTTCACAGAGTTTTCTTGTCAATGATAGAAGCATTTTATGGATATTCTTGCTTTTCAAGGTACCTCCTGATGTCATAGAACCAAGTCTTGTTATGTGGTCCTTCTCCAATAGCAAGGCAATGTGCATGCTCTTTGAAATGTCTGATTGTAATGCGCGGTTCGTGGCTAGGCCAAGTTACCTTAAACATGGGTGATAAAGTTGCCAAGGTATCTGCCATTTGATTTTCTTCTCGTGGGATATGACTAAAAGTGATCTCAGGCAATTCTGTATCTAGCTTTAAAACATGACCCCAATATGGAATCAATTTGGTATGTTTAGTGTCCCATTCACCATTGAATTGGTATATGACTAGCGTAGAGTCTCCAAATACTTTGAGATGTTTGATTCTTAGATCAATGACAGCCTATAGACCCAGGATACAAGCTTCCTATTTAGAGATTATATTGGTGCAATCAAAGCATAACCTTGTAGTATAAGGTTTGTGATAATTCTTCGGAGAAGTCAAAACCGCCCAATGTCGTGACCCAGTGTGTTTGAAGCTCCATCGAACATAAGTATCCAACATTCCCCTAGTTCAGGTCCTTCGTCGAGCCCTGGTATTTCATAGTCACTTATAACCATGACTTCTTTGTCTAGGAAGTCGAACTTCATTGGTTTATATTCTAGTAATGGCTGATGAGCTAGATGATCGGCCAACACACTACCCTAAATAGCTTTTTGAGTAACGTACTGAATATCATACTCTCATAGTAACATCTGCCATCAGGTAATCCTTCCTATGAGAGAATCTTTTTTGAACATATACTTTAAAGGATCCATTCTTGTTATTAACCACGTGGTCTGATTTAACATGTTGTGATACGGTGGCAGAACCGAATGTTTAATACTGGTTTGCATTTTGCATTTTTTGTTTGCAAAATGTTGCGGTAAGCAAGAGTCGCCATCGACTTTTATTTCATCCAAACAGAAAGGAAAAAAGTACAGAAAAAATCCTTTTTCGAGACATTCTGAGTACGGGGGGTATATTATAGAAATGGAAGGTGTTAGCACCCTTTCTATCCATGGTTTTCCATGGGCTCTTAGGTACTTGCTCATCTTTTTTAAAATTGCTTATGTATGTGCTTTGTTTTGAAAAGTTTTGACTTCGTGATAACCTTTGTACCAGTCCTCAAAGGTGTGAAGAAGTTTGTTTTGAAAGTTTGCTTGAAAAGTGTAAGTGTAAAAAGTTTTAATTTGAGCAAGTACCTACTGGAAAAAAGATCGTTTCTATTCTCGTTTCCTTTAGACATCACTATCCTAATATTGAGAAATAGGTAGCACCGTCGTTGGAGTTGTAAGGGTCAATTCGAAAGGGACGTACGATCACTAAAGCAATGTTAGGATACCTTAGTAATAACCCTAGAGTCTTAAGATCATATTCGAGGCAACATTTCCGAGGCAACATTTCCGAGACAATATTTCTGAGGCAACATTCTAATGGGACATTTGATCTTTTTAGACAGGAGGATAACCATTAAGACACCCTATACTTAATGATTGTTTACCGAAGGCAACCGAAGTGAAAGTATACCCTAAGAGTGATATGTGCTAGTGATCTGTTTTCAGTTATTTATCTTTGCACATTAGGGTTTTCTAACTGTATTAATTTGTCATGCATTCTTGTCATACAATCCTATTAGCATACATCTAAACAGTTAAATATTTGCGGGAATTAAAATACGAGAAAGTAAATATATTCTATTACAAGGCTTCGAGGAAGGGGATTAATTACATAGCCAAAAACCCGGGAAAAAGCGATAAGTAAAAAGTCCTAGATTAAACTATTATAAACCATGAACAGTTACAGAAATATTGGCAAAAATAATTAACACGCGCGCGATGAATTAAATATGAAACAACTAGGGTTTTGACCCTTGCCTAAACCTAATTGCGATTAATTAAAAAATGTTTTTGTCATGTTTTATTATTAAAAATAAAATAAAGAAATCATTAAGTTAAAAAGAAAATCCTAATTCTAATTGATTTTAAATTAAGAAAAATAAATTAATTTATTCTAAAACCTATTTTTTGTATTTTTTATCTATTTGAGAAAAAGAGCAAAAAAAATTAAAATTAAATCAAAAGTTTTAACCTAATTTCTATTTTGATTTTATTTAAGAAAATTAATTACAAATTTCCTAAGTTAAACTAAATTACATTAAGAAAATCAAAATAAAAAATTTAATTCTAATTTTTTTGAATTATTGATTTTATGATTTTTTTTATGAAAAATAATTAATTTATGAATTAAAATAAATAAAGAGAATTAAAAGAATAAAAAATAAAAAAAAGAAATAAAAAAAGAAGTAAATGGGCCTGGTGGTGTTGCTTAAAAAGGGGGTTGGAATATGAATTTTCTGGGCCCAAGATTGATGGCCCGTTTGACTTTGCCAGATCTGATGCATACATTGACCTGGAGTACATGGTGGACCTTCAATGGACAGGCCTTGGATCTAGATCGCTGATGGATCTGATGGGGGAAATTGAATGGCCTATGGTGGACGTTGGGGGGCGCAGTGTACCTGATTGCCTATTGAAAAATAACATGAACGAAGTTTGGAGACCTGGGGATCGAACCCAGGCCCTTATGCTCAACACCAAACACGTCCAACCATATATACCACGCGCTTCATCTGTTCACATAATAACAATAATGCATAATATATAAAACAAGCTAGTTAATTAGAAAAACATGCTAAAATTCAAACCACCTAACCAGGGAGTGCCACACATCATCTTCTTCCTCCCAATCGTCGTTTTAGGTAACAACATTTTTACCAACAGTTGCCTCGCTATAGCTACAAGCCTGTTCATCTCAAAAATTCTCTACAAGCAATATAAATGAAATTCAAAGGTGTCAATCAACTCGAATCATCCTCACGAGTATCATGGTACTAGAATCCAAACCCAATTTAGCCTATACTGCAAAGCCCTAAACAAGAACGTAAAACCCTAGCTATGGCAATATCCTGTACAGGCGTTAAAAATGCAATTAAGTGGTACCAATAGTTTTCAAACTCAATGATGAACATGAATATATAATCAAAACATGCGTAGGATGAGTAAATCAATAAAATCGAAATTGAGTTTGGAGGCAAACCGTGGTACCTGTAACTTACAATTCCAGGCGTGAAAAGGCTTGCAAATGATTCGGATATGTTCCTGGGATGTCCAGCAATCTGTTGGCAATGTTATAATTGCTTGGATTGGCCTCTAGGATGGAAATTGGATCACCACTTTCTCTTGAATTTTTCAGTTTTGTTCTTGCTATGCACGGCTGTTCAACCCCTTTCCTTGCCTTGGATCCCTTATGTATATGTAGTGCAACATATTAGGTCAACAAAAACGACTTGAATCTTGCCCATTATGAAGATTTGATTTTGTATTTGATGGCATATGATATCTTTCCAAATTTGCTTCAATCCAATCTTTTTCAACCCAAATCAGTCTTGCACGAATTGGTTCTTATTTGACAGCACATAAGATCTTCCTTCAATGCAAAAATCATCCCTAAAACACATTATATGATTTATTTAGATTTATTTGATTTTATTTGAATTTTAAGTGAATAAAAATCAAAATAAATTAAATAAATAAATAAAGCATGAAGGGTCCTATAGGTCGTGTACTATGCTAGGAATGAGATGCAATCTTGAAAAGATGGGCCCATTTAGCAAAAAATGCCAATTTGAGCACATTTGACTTTTGGCAATTTTACAAAAATGGTCAACTTGGCCAATGCATAACTCTTTCAATTTTGACCCTAGAGAGGTGTTCTTGGACTTTTTAGAAATCTTAGGATGTCCTCTAAGCAACCCTTTTGGTATCATCTCAATTGAGTTTTCCATATTCATGTATGAAGTTTTGACCCAAAAGGTGTTTTTGTTGACTTTCCAAAATGACCTATAATGTCAAAATTTATATCTTATTGTGAGTGAATATTTTGAACTTGTGAGCTGAAGACTAACTGTAGGTAATTTCATCCTCTTCAAAATAAGCTTTGGATGGGTCATTTCTGATAAAATATGAGAAAGTTATGCTTGGTCAAAGTTGAGTTGACTTTTCCTACAAAACCCTAATTTAGCAACTTTTGGGTTTTGATGAATTGTGAGCAATCCTTGATGGATCATGATCAACCATTGATAAAATGATGAATGTTACTTCAAAATTAGGATGTTGACAAAAAATCTTGAAGTTTGACTGTATGTGGGCCACAATTGACTTTTGACCTAGCATAGTCGATTTTTAGGCCTTTGAGCAATTGACAGAGCAAACTTCTTCTGCAGGGCTTGAAACTTGACATGGATGATCTTGGGAACATATTAGGACAATGGAATGCATTTGGGATCCTTTGGTATCAATCATCTTGATGAAAAATGAAACCCTAATTTGAGGTAGACTGCCTTAGGAGAGAGTTTGTCTGGTCAAGTCTTGAGCTTCCTTGAGCCATTTGGGGACCTCACTTGACATGCGTTGAGAAATACGGGAGGGAAAATCTTGGGGTACAACACATGTATTGCCTCAATCTTTTAGTAGCCCAAGCTAGTGCGCAACAGGTTTTCTCGAGACGTGAGTACCTAGTTTCGCAGGAAGTAAATATCTTGCTGAAGTAGTAGATTGGATGCTCTCTTCTACCTGATTTGTCATGTTTGTCCTAGTACACATCCCACTGATATTTCAATCAATGTCAGATACATGATGAGCGGTCTTCCGTGGACTGGTGGCATTAAGATCGGTGGCTCTTGTAAGTATTGCTTTATGGTTTCGAAATCTGTCTGGCAATCATCATTCCATACCATCGTCTGATCTTTTCGCAGTAATTTGAATATAGGCTCGCATGTAGCTGTTCGGTGCGATATGAACCTTGAAATATAATTCAATAATCCTAAGAAACCATGGACCTATTTCTCTGTCTTCGGGGCTGGAATTTCTTGTATGGCTTTTACCTTGTCGGGGTCCACCTTAATGCCATGTTTACTTACAACGAAACCCATTAGTTTTCCTGATCTAACACCAAATGTACACTTATTTGGATTCAACCTTAGCTTGAACCTACGCAGACGTTCGAATAGCTTTTGTAAATGTATGATGTGATCCTCCTCCATATGAGATTTGGAAATCATGTTATCTACATATACCTTAACCTCTTTGTGAATCATATCATGGAATAGTGTGACCATAGCCAGTTGATAAGTTGCCCCTGCATTCTTCAGACCGAACAACATTACCTTGTAACAGAAAGTTCCCCAAGGTGTCATGAAATTAGTCTTTTCCATATCTTTGGGTGCCATTTTGATTTGATTATAGCCTGAGAATTCGTCCATGAATGAGAATACTGAAGCTTGAGCTGTATTGTCCATCAAAACCTCTATGTGAGGTAGCGGGAAATCATCTTTGGAGCTAGCTTTATTTAGATCCCGATGATCCACACACATGTGTACTTTTCCATCCTTCTTGGGTACTGGTACGATGTTAGATATCCAAAGTGGATAAACTACCACCGCTAAGAACTCTGCGTCAAATTGTTTAAAGACTTCTTCTCGAATTTTGTTGGACATGTCTGGATGAGTTCTCCTGAGCTTCTGCCTGACCGGAGAGCAACCTTCCTTGAGAGGTAACATGTGCACCACAATGTTTGTATCCAATCCTGACATATTATTGTAAGACCAGGAGAATATATCAATGTACTCATGTAACAACTTGATTAACCTTTCTTTGACGCTTTTCTCCAATGTTGCCCCTAGTTTGTTCTCTTTCGGATCTTCCTCTGTGCCAAGGTTAATGGTCTTAATAAATTCCTAGTATGGTTGTACGTTGTCGGATTTTTTCTCTATCTCTCTCGCTAATTCTTTAGAAAGTTCAAGATCTTCATCATTTTCCTCTTTAGCTTGGTTGATGGGTGCATCAAAATTATATTGGATAATAGTAATAATATTATCGATGATTTTGGGCATGGATCTGCACGTTTATCATGTTTTGGTGCAGTTTTTTAGCATGTGACTTTGGAAAAACGCATATGAAGAAAATTATTTCCATTTTTAAATGTAAAAGATAAATTCAAGAGGAAGACATAGATCTTAATTGAATACATAATATAACTTTTATTAATCATGAATATTGTCTGAAACAAAATGAGGAACCCTTACAAGTAACCCTTATGCCTCGATCTTGACATAGGTTCTTTCAAAAACAAGAAAAATTACTTAGGAAAGAAAAAGATCTCGGGAATCTCTGTAGCTGTCCAGTTCTTGGGTTCTTTGCCTGAGGCACATTCACAGATGAAATCATATGCCCTTTTGACGTTATTCTTGTTAGATATCATTTCCACCTGTCCACCATGCTCTACTCCTTTGTTGAAGAAGGTCTCTTGGATTTGAGGAAACCGTGATTTGCCTTTCAGAGTAGCCTTTCAAAATTTGTAACCCAAAACATAACGATTCTTTTTCTCAGGTATCTTCGGGAGCTTTCCCTAACCCTTCGAGGTACCACTTTCCACTTCTGTTTGCAAATATCTCCACGAAGTCACAGTAGGTTTCTTGATTTTTTTCCCCGATAAGGTTACCATTAAAGCAACATATAGGACTTGAAATGGTGTGGCTATATGGTCTTCACCAGCACTGATATACCTGTATAATTCAATGTGACTTACAAAGATATCCTCTTCACCGTCGATTATGTCCAAACTTCCTTCAAGGAAGAACTTTAGCTTTTGATGTAAGGTCGAAGTGACTGCCCCTGCCGCGTGAATCCAAGGTCGCCCAAGTAAACATGTATATGCCAGTTCTATATCCATGACCTAAAAAGTGATATAGAACATGTGCGGGAAGATCTTGACATGAAGGTCCACTTATCTGAATACTGAACTTTGAGAACCATCAAAAGCTTTAACTATCATGGAACTTGGTCGTATCACAAAACCGTCTAGTGTTAACTTCATCATGTTGAATTTTGGTAGCACATTGAGGGAAGAACCAATATTGGTGAGTACCCTTGACAGGCTTGTAGTACCTATCTGAATAGATATGTGTAATTCCTTGTTGTAAGCTTAGCCTTGTGGAAGTAACTCACAGTTGTTAAAACCCAAATATGATCCAGATTTCAGATTTGCTACAACATTGTCAAATTGGTTCACATTAATTTTCACTGGGACGTGAGCAAAACTTATAACTTTCATTAGTGATTCTCGATGCGCCTCTGAATTAATAAGCAGCGAGAGTATATAAATTTTGGATGGGGTTTGGTGAAGCTGATCCACCACCCTATAGTCACTTCTTTTGATTATCTTCAAAAATTCATGTGCATCTTAATTATTAAATTTCTTGCTCAGAGGCTATTGTTCTTGACTTGTTTCCATCACTTCTTGTCCCCTGTCCTTTGCCAATACATCATTTTTATTTTTCATCATATCATCATTCTTCTGCCATGGTTCAGATCCAAAGATTCGACCACTACGGGTCATGCCCTCGTTCCTGCTATGTTCGAAATTGCAGGCCCTTGACTAGATGATGGCTCACATTCTTGTTTCAAGCTATTGACGTATACAGTCGAATCATAACTCCATGGTACTGCTTTAACACTTTTGTAAGAGGTATGAGATGCCCCCTAATTACCATTGTAGTCTTTAGAACTACGGGTATCCTCAGAGTTTATCTTGTTGTTATTGTCGATGCTTCTATTTCTTCTCCCAGCGGGATCACAAGAGTTTTCTTATTAAGGTTTGGCCCTTGGAAAGGAATTACCAATGGCTACTTCACACTTCTTTCAATTGCAGCTACATATGCTTCTTTAGGGTATGATTCGAATTGGACTATCCCCTGGTCCACCAATTTTTGTAGTGTTTCTTCAAAAGCTTCATTATGTTTCAAGAGGAACCCACACTCCAACAGATATTCCTTTAACAAATTTATTGGGGCCTTTACTTGTCTAGCTTCCCCATGGTCAGTGACTACTTTGATCGCATTTATTACTGGTCCACCATGCAGAGGCATATGGTTTGACTTTATATTTGGTTTCTCAAAAGTGATGTCCTGAGAGCCAACAAATCTTGGACTTTATGTTTGAAGGCCTAACATTGTTCTATGGTATGCCCAGGAGAATTGGCGTGATACTCGCTATGATACGGTGGGAGAACTGACTTGTGGTTTTGCGTTTGTTTTTGCAAATGTTTCGATTTAGCAAGAGTCGCCACCGACTTTTTATTTTATCCTAAGGAAAGGCTAAAAAGCACAGCAAAAACCTTTGAGATGTTTTCTTGGGTTCGGGGAGTAGATTATAGAAAGGGAAGGTATTAGCACCCTTTCTATCCATGGTTATCCATGGGCTCTTAGTTACTTGCTTAGATCACTTGCCTTGCATTTTCAATTGTTTGAAATGGTGCTTTATGTGTGTGTTTTGAAAATGTTTTGAAAAAGATGCCTTGTCTAGGCAACCCTTGTCACAATTCTTTACTCGAATGTTTTACAAAAGGTGTTTGTCTTTTTGAAAAGACGTTTCAATGTTTTTGAAAGTTGTTTTTTGAAAGTTGTGTTTGTGAAGTGTGTTTTGAAAAATGGCAAGGATTTATTTTGCAAGTTGGTCAAGTAACCAAGAGCTATCTACCCTAAATTTCTTAAAGATTTTTCCTATGTTTTAACCCTTTTAACAGTATTGTTCCACCATTGTATTTGGTGGACAATCTTGTGTTAGGATGTTAACGGGACGGGCGCAGGTCATCGTTTAGACCATGAATGCAATAGTGCCAAGTGTCTTTGGCAATTTTTCCTTCAAGGGACTTGATCATTTTTTAGGCAACTTGAGAAAGCGTCATCGAGGGACTATGATCATTTGATTTGTTTTGTTTTGCCAAAGACACTCAACATGCAACATGGCCCATTTTTGAAGGCAACAAGTGGAGTAACCCTAGGGGTGCAAGTGTGCTTGGTGTTGTCCATTTTCATGCATTTTTGTCTTTGTATTAGTCAAGCTATTTGTTATTTGATTGGCATACAAACCCTAATTCTATCATGGCATAATTTGAAAGCTTTAAAATGCGGAAATTTAAAGTCCTAAATTATTACAACATAATTATGGGGATGGGGGTACAAATGTTTGAATGGGGGATATTTAGCAAGAAATTAAATCTAAAACTATTACATCCATATTGAATATACAAATATCAAATTGTACAATATTTAAACAAATATAATAAATATGCAAAAATGTATTATGCACAAAAAGGATTTTTTATGTATGAGAAAATATTTTTCTATGTGAAATATAAACAAAAATGAAGAGGTCAATTTTTGAATATTTTTAGGGTTTAGGGAAAAACCCTAGTTTTCTAAATAAATAATATTTATTTATTAATTATATACAATATTTATTAATTATATACAAAAAATAAAAAAATAAAAAAAGGAAGTATATTGTAAAAGAAAAGTATTTTTTAGTGTCATATATTAATAAAAATAAAATGTATTATTTTTATATTTTTTATCCTAAATATTATAATAAATATACAAGTATTTATATTATATATATATATTTAAATATACTAAATATGTACAAAACTAAAATATTAATTATTTACAAAAAATGTATTTTTTAGAAAATGTTTTCAAAATGTAAAATAAAAATAATAACTGAAAATAAATATATTTTTGTATTATTTTTTAATGTTTTAAATAAAAAGTATTATATTATTTATATACATATGCTAAATAAAACAAATAAATGCAAAAATGGATGGAAAAATATTTTTTATGTTTTTTATGTTTTGACAAAAAATATCAAGTCAGAAGAAAAAATAAAAAGTCAAAAATAATGGATATTTCACACAATGGGCCAGGGGGGTGTAAATGGAAAAAAGGGGTGTGAACATCAAGGATAGCTCAGGCCCAGCCCAAGCCATCATCTTCTTCCTCCAGCTTCTGTCAAACGCGCGCTTCTTTGTTCAAAATACAAACTCCTGATTCTTTGACTTTTAACAATAACTCATAACACAAAAAATGTAGAGCATCAAGAGACGAATTCATACATATAAAAAACTTGACCTAACTCTAAGAAACGACGGAGAATTTCTTCATCCCCAATTTCTGACCTAATTTTTCTTCAACGTTCATGGCCAAAATTCTCACAGCACACTCAATATAAATGAAAAGTAAATACATGGATGGCTTCAGGGCTATGAGGAGAACATGTTTCATTCACAAACCTAAGCCTAACTCTTCCTACATTGAGAGATAAAAGTTCATGTTTTTACCTGTTTCAGCTTGAGTCGTGTACAACAATGGAGGTATCTTCAATGAAGTTTGAGCTTTGGTACAGCTTGCCTGAAGTCCAAGGATGCTTCTCCAACACCTAGCTTGCTTTGAATCACTATGAATCATGCTATGGAAGTTCACCTGCAAAACTGAAAAATGAAAATGGCAACAGGGGTTACGGATGTTACAGTTTGTATCTAGGGCTTGGGATAGCTTCAATGGATGGTAGGGAGTGTGTTTGAACAGCTTTGGCCAAAACGCACGAGCAAACTGAGTTGTGCAACTCAATCTGCAGGGATGCCCTGTTTCTTGCAGAAAAATGGTGTTTTGGTGAATGAGGAGGTTTGGGATGTGGTTCACCAAATGCATAAAATAATGCTTGAACACAATGGTTTAGAATTTAATTATTGAGTGTGAAGAGGGTTAGAGGCCTGCAAGTTAGCATAAACCATGCTGAGTTGAAAATGCAAAGTGTTATGAGCAATCTTTGGCCATGAACAAAAGTGAGTTTTGGCCAACTTTGCAAATTCGATTCTCCCTAACCACAAGGGTGCTTGAGAAGTTCTTGGATAATTTGGAAAGCTTGGAATGTGTACTACAATCCATATTTGTAATGCAAATTTAAATTCCAAGTGGAAGCATGTGAAAAATGGTCAAGAAGTTGGACAAAAATCCTGCCTAGAATAGGTCAAAATTTCTCTAAGTTAAAAATGTTTTGCACCCTTGTTCCAAAAATCATAACTTGAGCTACAAGCTTCCTTTGAGAAAACTTTGTGAATCAAAGTTGTAGATTTTGCAATGGACTACAACTTTCATGTTTTGAGTTTTGTTTGAATCCATTTGCATCTTGGTGAAACAATGGGACAAAGTTAGGAAAAAAATAAGGAAATTTTATAACTTAGAAAATTTCTAAGTTATGAAATTTCTTCATTTTAAACCCTAATTTGCAATTTTGGGTTTCTTGATGAACAAGTTTCATAATTTGACATGTCTTGATGAAAAATGAATCTTGGCACTTGATTTTGACCAAAAAGTCAAAGTTTGACTTTTCAGTATACAGTCAAATTTTGATCAGTTAACTGGAAAATTCATCTGTTAATCCTGTGCATTTGAGATTTTTTGAACTTGTTGAATGGGTCAAGACAATTCCATTGAGTCCTTGAGTCCATATGTGAGCTTGATTTGCCATTGGTTAGGTCAAACAATCAAAAATTGCCTTTGCGCAGTCAAAACTCTAAAAATGACCATTTTGCCCTTTTGGTGATCTGATCAAATTTCTTGTGGAATTATGATCCAAACTTGATCAAATGGTCCATATGAGTTCATTATGTTGATGTGGGTCAAAAATTATGAGATTTGACTGTCAATTGGCCACAGTTGACTTTTTCCCTAATACAGCTGATTTCTAGGTCAACTGTCCAATTGACTCGGCAAAGATTGGAATCAAGGCTTGAAACTTGATATGGATAAACTTGTGAGTCCAACATGAAGCATGAAAGTCACTTTGGGCATTTTAGGTCAAAACATCTTTGTGCAAACTCAAACCCTAATTTGGGTTAACAGTGCAAGGAGGAGTCTTGAGTAGAGCAAACCCTAACTTGATCTTGAGCTCCAAGGGTCTGGTGATGAGAAAAATGTTGATGAAATGAGAGGGAAAATTTTGGGGTACAACAGTTGCCCCTGTTCAATCTTCTTGAACCTGAAGAGTTAGATTGGCAGGTTTGCCTTTCACGTCTCGAAGGTAAAAGGAGATTGGACACTAGAGTGCCCTTAAATTTGCACTCGTCAAAGCATGGGTGCGGGAATGGGCTTAGAGATGCCATTTGGAGACGGGCTTAAAGATGCCATCAGGAGGGGTGACAGAATCTTGTCGGGGATGGGCTTAAAGATGCCATCTGGAATGTTTGTTGAACTGTATGTCGTTGGTGAGTGGGTGAGTATCAGAAAGCTATCCATGTTTTGGAACATCTCTGAACTAGGGATCTTGAATAAGCAATGGATTGACATCCGTGTTTGGAGAATCCGTAGACTGTTTTCAGAGATCTTGAAGTTGAATAAGCAATAGAGCAGCATCCATGTTGGGAAGCGTTCGTAAACTGTTTTCAAAAAGTTGAGTCTGAACAAGCGATAGATTAACATCTGTGTTTGGAGAATCTGTAAACTGTTTTCAGAAGTTGAAGAATCTGAACAAGCGATAGGTTAACATCCGTGTCTGGAGAACCCGTAAACTATTTTCAGGAGTCTTGAAGTTGAATAAGAAATGGAGCAGCATCCATGTTGGGAAGCGTTCATAAACTGTTTTCAAAAGTTGAGTCTAAACAAGCGATAGATTAACATCCGTGTTTGGAGAATCTGTAAACTGTTTTCAGAAGTTAAAGAATCTGAACAAGCGATAGGTTAACATCCGTGTCTGGAGAACCCGTAAACTGTTTTCAAGAGTCTTGAAGTTGAATAAGCAATAGAGCAGCATCCATGTTGGGAAACATCCGTAAACTGTTTTCAAAAGTTGAGTCTGAACAAGCGATAGATTAACATTCGTGTTTGGAGAATCCGTAAACTGTTTTCAGAAGTTGAAGAATCTGAACAAGCGATAGGTTAACATCCGTGTCTGGAGAACCCGTAAATTGTTTTCAGGAGTCTTGAAGTTGAATAAGAAATAGAGCAGCATCCATGTTGGGAGGCGTCCGTAAACTATTTTCAGAAGTTGAGTCTGAATAAGCGATAGATTAACATCCGTGTTTGGAGAATCCGTAAACTGTTTTCAGAAGTTGAAGAATCTGAACAAGTGATAGGTTAACATCCGTGTCTGGAGAACCCGTAAACTGTTTTCAGGAGTCTTGAAGTTGAATAAGAAATAGAGCAACATCCATGTTGGGAAGCGTCCGTAAACTGTTTTCAAAAGTTGAGTCTGAACAAGCGATAGATTAACATCCATGTTTGGAGAATCCGTAAACTGTTTTCAGAAGTCTTGAAATGGAGAAGGAATCGGTGTAGGGTTTCCTGGTGATGATTCCGTGTAAAACTGCATATGAATTGAGAAGGAACCGGTGTAGGGTTTCCTGATGATGAGTCTGTGTAAAACTACACCTGAAATTGAGAAGGAACCGGTGTAGGGTTGCCTCATGATGAGTCCGTGTAAAACTGCATCTTGGATAATTGTTAATGATAGCCTTTTATTCTTATCCTGAAAAGGAGAAAATGTTAGCTAAACACAAAGTTATGCTGCATGAAATGTATGATGCAATATATGTTATATCAATGTTTATGATATGAATGTAATGAATGCGCATGTAAGCTGATGAGCTGTCTTGCTGAGGATAGATGAATCCTGGATGGCTGGAGATAATAGAATCTTGACTGCTGCCAGGGAAAGTGAGTCCTTGACTGCTGCAGGGGATTGCAAGAATTTTTTATTGCTGAGGATGAGACATCCTCGTTAACTACTGACTGCTTAGGGAACAAGATCTTCAATTGTTGAGGGATCTTAGGACCACTGCTGGGGATTGGAACTCCTTGGTGACTTGTAGGGAATGAGAATTCTGATTATCTTTACTGGGGAGTTCAGAATCTGGTAGACTTATGCTGGAGAAGTAAGACTGAGAATCTTTAGTCTGGCGGGAAGTATCTCTGTGGGGAGAAGGTTCACTAGTCTGGTTCCACTGGGGATTGACAGTTGGAAGTTTTAGCTCCGCTGGGGATAGGATTTTCAGATTCTTAAGGCTCCACTGGGGATACTGAAACTTAACTCTGAGGGGAGTTGAGTTCTGGAAGGCTCTCTGGCTGGGGAAGTCAATTTTGAGAAAGCTTTTATTCTGCTGAGGATCCTGAGGTTTAACTCTGTTTGGGGAATTAAGTTCTGGATTTTGACTTTGTTGAGGAATTTGGAGTTTAATTCTGCTAGGGATTCCTTCTGAAAGGGCATCAAGATATCTATTTGTATCCTTAAACTATCTGCAATCATCTTTCTTGATTTGCAAGGAAATGATTATGTTCAAATGCATATGCCTATTTAACAAAACATTGGACGTTTCTCAAATAAAACATAAGTGCAAAAGAAAAAAAAAGGACGACAAAGCAGATTTCTGTATTTGGAAAAGTATTTGTATTAACTTTCTATGAGTATCTTTGTACAAAGGAGACAGGCATCCTAGTAAGAGGATGTTGTCGTAAAAATTGAAAATTTTATACAAAAGAAAGATGGCTATGTGAAATAATTTCATGGGGTTCCCATTCTGCTATAGCCTTCATAACTATGAATATCTTGTCCATTTAATGCTTTGTACGCTGATGATTGGATTGATCAGAAGCTCGGAGCTTGCTGATGAAGAGATTGTTCTTTAATGTGATCCGACGAGACATAGTCATACGCTTTAATTCCCTAACTTTTTCCTGAATCGCCCTTTCGGGTTTTCGATCCACCGGGAAACCCTTTTTTGCCCAAGCCGCCCTTTCGGGTTTTCAACTTGCCGGGTGTACAAATTTTTTTTTTGTTTTATCCCTAATTTTTTCCTGAACCGCCCTTTCGGGTTTTCGATTCACCGGGATGCCCATTTTTTCCCAAGCCGCCCTTTCGGGTTTTTGACTTGTCGGGTTGTTTTATGCGTAGTATCTTTTGACTATGTCTGTGTTTGCAGGGTGCGGCAAATCATCGCCGTCCATGGTGGTCAGAATCAATGCACCACCAGAAAATATGTTCTTGATCACAAATGGTCCTTCGTAGGTAGGAGTCCATTTTCCCCTGGGATCACTTTGCGGCAAGATGATCCGCTTGATCACAAGATCTCCGACTTGATATACTTGACATCTG
Source organism: Vicia faba (assembly GCA_948472305.1). Lineage (NCBI taxonomy): Eukaryota > Viridiplantae > Streptophyta > Magnoliopsida > Fabales > Fabaceae > Vicia > Vicia faba. The sequence continues at coordinate 1,009,869,240 of OX451740.1, read as the reverse complement.
ACTTTCTTGTTGAAAGCCTTGATCATCCATTTTTGGTACGTCTGACCATGGCAAACAGCAGTGAGTCGCTTCTCATCGATCAAATTGAGTTGATCATGTCGGGTCTGAATCTAATCGTCTTCACTCAAACCAACGTCCTTCATAATCCTTAAAGAAGGAATCTGAACTTCCATGGGTAGGACAGCTTCCATGCCATATACCAAAGAAAATGGGGTTGCCCCTGTTGAAGTACGTGTCGTGGTACGATATCCATGCAGAGCAAACAGTAACATCTCATGCAAGTCCTTGTAGGTGACTGTCATTTTCTGAATGATCTTCTTGATGTTTTTGTTCGCAGCTTCAACAGCACCGTTCATCTTCGGCCGATAGGGAGATGAATTGTGATGATAAATCTTAAACTGTTTGCATAGAGCGGTGATCATAGTATTATTCAGATTTGTACCGTTGTCTGTAATGATCCTGTCGGGGACACCATACCGGCATATGAGGTTTTGCTTGATGAAGCGGGCAACCACATTCTTTGTAACAGAGGTGAAGGAAGTTGCTTCGACCCATTTGGTAAAATAGTCAATGGCGACCAGGATGAAGCGATGTCCATTGGACGCTGTGGGCTTGATCTCTCCAATCATGTCAATGCCCCACATTGCAAATGGCCAAGGAGCCGTCAAAATGTTGAGAGGAACATGAGGAATATGAATCTTGTCAGCGTAGACTTGACATTTGTGTCAAGTACGGGAATGTTAATGACAATCTGCTTCCATGGTAGACCAGTAATAGCCCGCCCTTAGAATCTTCTTAGCCATCGTATGCCCACTCAAGTGGGTGCCAAATGTACCGCTGTGTATCTCAGTCATGATTAACTCTGCTTCAGCTTTGTCTACACATCGGAGTAAAACACAATCATGGCTGCATTTATAGAGGATGTCGTTGCTCAGGAAGAACTTGGCAGCAAATTTCCTTAGGAACTTTTTGTCGTTTACGGAAGCTCCCTCGGGATATTCTCTAGTCTGGAGATACCTTTTGATTTCGTGAAACCAAGGTTGTTCCACTACTTCTTCGGTATTAATCTCATGACAATGCGCAGGTTCATCCATTCGCTCGATGGTGATTTGGGGAGCCTCATTATCCCAGTTGAGTTTAAACATGGAGGACATTGTTGCCAGAGCCTCTGCTAGCTGATTCTCTTCTCGCGGGAAATGCTCGAAGGTGATTTGCTCGAAATGAGGCAACAATGTCAAAACATGTTCTTTGTATGGGATAATATTAGGATGTTTGGTGTCCCACTCTCCTTTTATTTGACTGATAACCAAAGCCGAGTCCCCAAATACGATCAAAGATTTGATCCCCAGGTCTATAGCAGCCTTGAGACCAAAAATGCAGGCTTCATATTCAGCCATGTTGTTGGTACATCTGAAGCAAAGTCGGGCTGTGAAAGGTGTGTGGCAACCTTCCGGGGAAACGAGTACTGCACCGATACCGTTTCCAAGTGCATTTAAAGCACCATCAAAGTATAGGGTCCATCGGGATCCATTTTCAGGTCCGTCATACGGTCCGTTACTTTTAATGTTGTCCAAATTCATGATGTCCTCGTCTGGGAAGTCGAATCGCATGGATTGATAATCTTCGATAGCTTGATGAGCTAGATGGTCAGCTAGTACACTCCCCTTTATAGCTTTTTGGGTAGTATACTGGATGTCATACTCAGTCAGGATCATCTGCCATCTAGCGATTCTCCCAGATAAAGCAGGCTTCTCGAAGATATACTTGATAGGATCCATTTTGGAAATCAACAGAGTGGTATGAGTCAGCATATACTGCCTTAGTCGGCGAGCAGCCCATACCAAAGCGCAGCAAGTTTTCTCGAGCAGTGAGTAGCGAGTCTCACAGTCGGTAAACTTTTTGCTAAGGTAATAAATGGCATGCTCTTTTCGACCAGACTCGTCATGCTGGCCCAGTACGCACCCTATTGAGTTGTCCAAAACAGTAAGATACATGATCAATGGCCTTCCTTCGACGGGTGGCATCAGAATAGGAGGTTCTAGCAAGTACTCCTTGATCTTATCAAAAGCAACTTGGCAATCGTCGTTCCACTCGACTACCTGATCTTTCTTCAATAGTTTGAAAATTGGCTCACAGGTAGACGTCAGATGAGAGATGAACCTGGCAATATAGTTCAAGCGCCCCGAGAACCCTCTAACTTCCTTTTCAATACGGGGAGCAGGCATTTCTTGTATTGCTTTCACTTTCGCTGGATCGACCTCAATGCCTTTGTTGCTGACAATAAATCCTAGAAGTTTACTAGACCTAACTCTAAAAGTGCACTTACTTGGATTCAGCCTGAGTTTGTACTCCTTCAACCTGGCAAATAGCTTTTGCAAATGTTCAAGGTGCTCCTCCTCTGTTTGTGATCGAGCTATCATGTCGTCTACGTAAACTTCGATCTCATGATGTATCATATCATGAAACAAAGCTACCATGGCGCGCTGATAAGTTGCCCCTGCGTTCTTCAGTCCGAACGGCATCACCTTGTAGCAAAAGGTACCCCACTGTGTAACAAAGGTTGTTTTCTCTATGTCCTCGGGGGCCATTTTGATCTGGTTGTAGCCCGAGAATCCGTCCATGAAGGAAAACACTTTATGCTGAGCTGTGTTGTCGATCAATACGATGATATGTGGTAGCGGAAAATCATCTTTAGGGCTGGCCCTGTTCAAATCCCGGTAGTCCACACACATCCTGACCTTGCCGTCTTTTTTAGGTACTGGCACGATGTTAGCAACCCATTGTGGATAGGATGTAACAGCCAGAAAGCCAGCGTTGAATTGTTTCATTACTTCAGCTTTGATCTTCTCAGACATGTCGGGCCTCATTCGGCAGACTTTTTGCTTGATCGGTGGACAATCCTCTCTTGTAGGGAGACGGTGGACCACTATATCTGTGTCTAAACCCGGCATGTCTTCATAAGACCAGGCGAAGATTTCAACGTATTCATTCAACAGCTGTATTAAGCGCTCCTTGACACTTGGTTCCAGATTGGCACCCACTTGTACTTCCTTCTGGTCTTCCTCTGTTCATAAGTTGACTGTTTCCAACAACTCTTCATGAGGCAAGATGGCCCTCTCTTCTTGTTGTAGAAGTCTGGCTAGCTCTCCCGGTACTTCACAATCTTCGTCATCTTCATACTCAGCTTGATTGACCAAATCTTCAGAGTTATTGAAGGACATAGCAGAATAGTCACCCATGGAATCCAGAGTGGATGGGTACCTGCATTTGTGAGTGTGGGTGTGTGAAAGGGATAGCCATCCTTAAACAAACTAAAATGTAAAAGGAAGGAGAATGAACACAACAGTTTATAAATGAAAAACGTCCAATGAATCATTAAACATGGCATATGAATATGAAGAGAATCAAAACCCTTACAAATGGACCTACATGCCCCGGGCAAGGCATGAGGTGAAAAAGTAGTGTGCAGATTGTTTAAAAGTAATTATTACAGACCAACAGGAAATGTTCGAAAGATAAGTTACTGATTAATGAAAGTAATGGGGACGAAGTCTTTCGCCTCCCAGTTGTGTAGTCCCCCTCTGATGGTTGGGAAGATCCAGTCTTCAATGTTACCCTCTTCGTCTTCGTCTTCCAAATCATTGATTCCATGAGGAGAAATCTTGATGGGTGTCCTTTCAATTTTTAAGCGACGCATAGCTTTTTGCCCCGCAGTGGTAAATCCCAACCCAAACTTGTCTATTTTGTGAGGAATGTCAGGAAACTGCCCCCATGTTGAGCTCTTCCCCTCCTTCATTGTAGCCTGTAAGTCTTTCAGAGATGCCATCCTGGCCACCTGCTTGGGTACCTCGCTACTGCCACCTCGGGAGAAACTTCCTCGAAGTGTTGGAACGGTGTCTCAATGAATTTGCCCTCCACTTCCACATACCGAAAGGAGTTCAGGTGACTGATCATATATTCCTCTTCACCGTGTACAGTTATGATCTTTCCTTTTACAGGGTATTTCAGCATCTGATGTAGGGAGGAAGTGACTGCGCCAGCATTATACATCCATGGTCTTCCTAGCAAGCAAGAGTATGACGGATGGATGTCCATCACATAGAAAGTTAAATGGAACACTTCAGTGCCTACCTTAATGGGAATTTTGACCTCCCCATGTACCATTCTTTTAGACCCGTCAAAGGCCCTGACAATGATATTACTTGGTTTCAGCTCCAAGCCTTCACAATCCAACCGGTCGAGAGCCTTCTTAGGCAGCATATTCAGAGAAGAACCAGTGTCGACCAAAACATGGGCAAGAGTAGTTTCTCGGCATTCGACTGACACATGCAATGCGTCATTGTGCTTTCTTCCTTTCGGAGTCAGGTCAGCATCAGAGAAACCTAGGTCGTTGTCGGCGGTAAGGTTGGCTACACAATCCTGAAATTGATCGGCTGAGGTTTCCTGGGGCACATGGGCTGTCTTCAAAAATCTTATCAAGGCTTTGGCATGAGCCTCCGAACAAAGCAGTAATGCTAACATGGAGATCTTCAAGGGGGTTTGCCCCAGTTGCTCTACAACGTCATAATCACTTTTCTTTATTATTTTCAGAATCTCCTCCATTTCTTTCTTAGAGGTTTCGGGGATGACCAATGGTTGAGCCCTCGTCCTGACGAGCACATCTTGGATCCCTTTCCCTTTATCAGCAGAAGTAGGAGGGACAACCACAGGAGTAACAGTTTCTTCAATCAACGGAGTTCTTGCAGAAAGTTTTATCGGTGCAGGGGTAACCTTGGCAGCAGCTGAGGGTCCAAAGATTGCCTTTGGAGGGGTAATCTCTGGAGAGAAAATTCTCCCACTTCGAGTAATCTTGCTCATACCGGCAATGTTTCCAATGTCGGAATTTTCTTCGTCAGAGCTCTCTTCAGTTATCTCAATTTGTTTAACACCATGGTAGTAGATTTCTCCACCATAATTCCATGGTATTGATTTGTCAAATTTGTAGGGGACTGGCCTATGCATGGTTATTTTCAGAGGTACAATCTTCGGAACTGATGTAATCTTAACAGGCTTTTTAGGGACCTTGGAAAGATTGGTGGAAATGGTGATTATTGAAACATCTTTGATAGGGGTTGGAGTAGCAGGAATCTTTTCAAAAAGAATTTGTTGGTTGTCCATTAGGCCTTGGATGCCTATCTTCAGCAATGGACAGTCGATTGGTAGGGAGGAACAACAGTCGCAGTCTTCTTTACATCCTGGGAAAATCCCAGCCTTCAACAGATTCAACTTGATTGTCAACAGTGGGGTCATCAGATCATCAACAGCAGAAACATACAGATCTTCTTCAATAGCATGGACATTGCGACCATGCTTCGGCATAGGAGCGGATATTACGTTTGGCTTCTCCGGGGCATCGAACTCAACCTCTTTTGCATCTATCAAGTCTTGAATTTTATTCTTTAGCGCCCAACAATTGTTGGTGTCATGCCCGATGCTATCAGAATGATAGGCACATTTAGCACTGGGATGATAATGCGGGGAAGTTGTATTCACATTTTTTGGTGCCTCTTTGATATTGGCGAGATTCAGCTTCAACAAATGGGGAAGAACTTGTGCATGCGTCATATTGATGCGGGTGAACTGCCGTTGTGGCCGTTCTCCCCAGTGTTGTTTAGGTCTGGACTGATTGTTACGAGGCTGATCATTTGATGAATTTTGAATCATCACGGCCCCCACAGTTGGCCGGCACTCAGTTCTTCCTGATCCTTTTTGAGAGTACACAACAGCTGCTTCCTTCTTGGCCGGAAATGATTTCTTAACAGTTGTGGAGGCAGAGGCATCCCTTTGAATCTTCCCATTCTTAATACCAGCTTCCACCCGTTCGCCAGTCAGAATCAATTCAGTAAACCCTGCGGAAGAGCTCCCGATCAAATGGTTGAAGAACGGGCCAGATAGGGTCCCCAAGAACATATCAACTAGTTCCCTATCTGAAAGAGGTGGCTGCACTCTTCCGTCCAAGTCACGCCATTTCTGGGCGTATTCTTTGAATCCTTCATTTGAGGCCATCCCCATACTCTGTAGCTGAGTACGGGTTGGCGCCAAGTCAGCGTTATATTGATATTGGCGATAAAAGGCAGCTGCAAAGTCTTCCCAATTATGCACTTCTGACCTCTCAAGCTGGTAAAACCAGTCTAGTTGTGTACCGGACAAACTGTCCTGAAAGAAGTGTACCCAAAGATTTCTGTCGGATGTATGAGGTTGAATTCTTCTGACATATGACCTCAGGTGCATCTTCGGGCAAGACAGCATGTCATACTTTGCAAAAATTGGCACCTTAAACTTTGGAGGGATCACAATTCCATCAATCAATCCCAATTCTTCAAAATCTAACCCAGGAACCCTTTGCAGCTCCATAGCTGCCAGTCTATCCTCTAGGTTTTTGTATTTGTCGTCCACTGGCGGGTATTGTTGCTCTGAGTAGTCTTCATCTTCCTCAACCTCTTCCTCTTCAGCCTCAGACTCAGAAGGTAATGCAGCCCCTTTTCCTTTACCGGTCCCCTCATCAGATGTGGAGGGGAATTCAAGAACTCTCCTAGCTTCATTCTCAAATCTTATTCCCAGTGTAGCTACCCCAACTCTTTTCTTCTTCTTTTTTCCTTTTTCTTGCTCTTTATTCTCTAGCAGTGCTTTAAGATCCTCCTGACCCTTTGCTAAGGTCATTAGGAGCTGTTGAAATTGTGAGTTTTGTGCCTGCAGATCTTTGACCGTCTGTTCGAGATCCATCTTACTGAAATAAACAGTAGAAAGATAAGGAAACCTGGTGTGGAGACCTGTTTATGTGTATGATGAATGATATGTTTATTCATGCAATGCATTCAAGGATTTAGAAATTCAAAGTTGTTGCAGACAAAAAGAACACACGTCATATTAATAAGAAAAAATTTTATCAGTACATAAATGCCCCATGGGCCAAATATTACAAAAACTTCTTAAGGCAAAAAGACGTTGCGCATCCTCTTTGGTGCGATGTAAGTGTTAAGGGTCTCTTCCTCGTGAAGTCGGCGGGTAAGCTCCAAAACCTTCTTCTCACTGGCGTAGAAGCTGGCTTCAAAAGTATTCTGTTCCTCCTTGAGTTGAATCCAACTCTTCTGCATCTCCTCCCATGATGTAGGCATGTCAGGATGTAGGATGGTGTAAGGAACCTCTCCTTCCTTAACAGGCTCTTTAATCAAAGGGAGAATGTGAGGGTAAGGCATCATAAGACTTTGGGCTCGGGTTCTTACCCACTTGAGGTAAGGCTCAAGAGGGATGGAGTTCTTGTTCCCCAGTGTCTTGCTATCTACCTTGTTAGGCACCCTCCAAGCTCTGATGAATCTTTGGCGAAGTCCTTGCGCATTGTTGTCGAAGTCAAAAACTAGGTCAGGAATCAGCATGTCATGAGGGCCATCCCTCCGTGCATATCCAAATTGTCTCAAAGCTAAACAAGGGTTGTAGGTAATGCCCCCTCTAATGCCAAGTAATGGAACATTAGGGAACTCACCACAATGATCGACGATGATGACATTTTCTCTGGACCGAGAACACCAATGTACATCAGAATGTGTGAGGGTCATCAATCGTTATGACCACCTTAAGCCTTGTTCATTCTTCAAAATAGATTGTGGAAGGTGAGAAATAAACCACCTTGCAAGGAGAGGAGTACAGCACATGAGAACACCTCTCTTCCTCATTGTTCGTGTGTAAAATGAGTGGAGGATGTCCCCAAGCAATGTAGGTATGGGATACCGGGATAGGAAAATCTTGACAGCATTGACATCTATAAGTTGGTCAGAATTTGGGAACAAGACCAACCCATAAATGAGGAGTGCCACAATCTCTTCAAAGGCTTGTAGATCCAAAGAATTCCAACACTCTTGTGCCTTCTCAAACAAGAATTATGCCAAGAAGCCTTTGACATCACTTCTAGTTTCCCAATGCCCCTTGATGTCAGATGGTTGCAAGTGTAGTGCTTGAGCAACATCTTTAGGCTTTGGTTCTTTTTCCGTACCGTTGTAGGGTAGTTGATTAATAATAGGAATTCTCAGGAGTTGAGAAAATTCCTCCAAAGTAGGCACCAATTGGTAGTCGGGGAATGTGAAACAGTGGTGAAGGGGGTCAAAGAATTGGAACAACACTTTCACCATGTCCTCTTCAATGTTGGTGTTGACTAGGCTGAGTAGTCTACCATGTCTTTCACTGAAGAGAGAGCTTTCTGGAATTCTGGATGTATGCTCCTTGAGTTGAGGAGGGATTCTCACAAGGTTGACTTGGATAGTTTTCCTGCGAAGAATTTCCATGACCTACAAAACAAGAACAAAGATGAAGATCCAAACCCTTGAAATGGTTAGTGGATGCATATGATGCTTTATGATGTTCATGATGTATGCACAAACATATGTACAAGCAAGTCACACAAAACCCTAGTTTCAGGCTTGCATGGGGTTTCATAGGTAAGTACCCTCTTGAGTGTAGTTGGCTTAAAAACCTGTCCTATAAATAGTAACCGGGTTCTAAGGAGCTCAATATCATTGGATTGTTTTCCATGTTCATTGTTTTGGTTTAGCCACTTAACTAGCGACCAAAATATTCCAAGAAAACAACCCTCAATGAGTGTAGTATCGAGTATCTACCAACTTCAGACTGCACCAAAGCCGGTAATCTCATTACCCCTAATAAAAGGCCAAGATGGTCAAGTAAGGTTCTAGGTCATTAGTGCTTAGTGACATCACTCAGCGGCCCTGTACTCTCCTTGATTGAACTCAAGGGTTACTGGTACTCACAAATATGTCGCACTAATATAGCTATTGCTTCAACCGTGTCGGTATACCCCGCACAGTTTCCATAACTTATTGCTATCTATGAATGTTTCCCAAATCCGGGTGTAGGATTTCAAGCCCAAACAAGAGAACCAAAATATAAAGCAATCAAAGCAAACAATTAGTCATGCAAAAGGGTGATCTAATCCCTAAGGTTACTCCACTTTTAAGTTTTTCCCCAGCAGAGTCGCCAGTTCTGTGATACGGTGGGAGAACTGACTTGAGGTTTTGCGTTTGTTTTCGCAAATGTTTCGGTTTAGCAAGAGTCGCCACCGACTTTTTATTTTATCCTAAGGAAAGGTTAAAAAGCACAGCAAAAACCTTTGAGATGTTTTCTTAGATTCGGGGAGTAGATTATAGAAAGGGAAGGTATTAGCACCCTTTCTATCCATGGTGATCCATGGGCTCTTAGTTACTTGCTTAGATCACTTGCCTTGCATTTTCAATTGTTTGAAATGGTGCTTTGTGTGTGTGTTTTGAAAATGTTTTGAAAAAGATGCCTTGTCTAGGCAACCCTTGTAACAATTCTTTACTCGAATGTTTTATAAAAGGTGTTTGTCTTTTTGAAAAGATGTTTCAATGTTTTTGAAAGTTGTGTTTGTGAAGTGTGTTTTGAAAAATGGCAAGGATTTGTTTTGCAAGTTGGTCAAGTAACCAAGAGCTATCTACCCTAAATTTCTCAAAGATTTTTCCTATGTTTTAACCCTTTTAACAGTATTGTTCCACCATTGTATTTGGTGGACAATCTTGTGTTAGGATGTTAACGGGACGGGTGCGGGTCATCATTTAGACCATGAATACAATAGTGCCAAGTGTCTTTGGCAATTTTTCCTTCAAGGGACTTGATCATTTTTTAGGCAACTTGAGAAAGCGTCATCGAGGGACTATGATCATTTGATTTGTTTTGTTTTTCCAAAGACACTCAACATGCAACATGGCCCATTTTTGAAGGCAACAAGTGGAGTAACCCTAGGGGTGCAAGTGTGCTTGGGGTTGTCCATTTTCATGCATTTTTGTCTTTGTATTAGTCAAACTATTTGTTATTTGATTGGCATACAAACCCTAAGTCTATCATGGCATAATTTGAAAGCTTTAAAATGCGGAAATTTAAAGTCCTAAATTATTACAACATAATTATGGAGTTGGGGGTACAAATGTTTGAATGGGGGGGGGGGGGGGTATTTAGCAAGAAATTAAATCTAAAACTATTACATCCATATTGAATATACAAATATCAAATTGTACAATATTTAAACAAATATAATAAATATGCAAAAATGTATTATGCACAAAAAGGATTTTTCATGTATGAGAAAATATTTTTCTATGTGAAATATAAACAAAAATGAAGAGGTCAATTTTTGAATATTTTTAGGGTTTAGGGTAAAACCCTAGTTTTCTAAATAAATAATATTTATTTATTAATTATATACAAAAAATAAAAAAATAAAAAAAAGGAAGTATATTGTAAAAGAAAAGTATTTTTTAGTGTCATATATTAATAAAAATAAAATGTATTATTTTTATATTTTTTATCCTAAATATTCTAATAAATATACAAGTATTTATATTATATATATTTAAATATACTAAATATGTACAAAAATAAAATATTAATTATTTACAAAAAATGTATTTTTTAGAAAATGTTTTCAAAATGTAAAATAAAAATAATAACTGAAAATAAATATATTTTTGTATTATATTTTAATGTTTTAAATAAAAAGTATTATATTTATTCATATACATATGCTAAATAAAACAAATAAATGTCAAATAAATGCAAAAATGGATGGAAAAATATTTTTAATGTTTTTTATGTTTTGACAAAAAATATCAAGTCAGAAGAAAAAATAAAAAGTCAAAAATAATGGATATTTCACACAATGGGCCAGGCGGGTGTAAATGGAAAAAAGGGGTGTGAACAGCAAGGATAGCTCAGGCCCGGCCCAAGCCATCATCTTCTTCCTCCAGCTTCTGTCAAACACGCGCTTCTTTGTTCAAAATACAAACTCCTGATTCTTTGACTTTTAACAAAAACTCATAACACAAATAATGTAGAGCATCAAGAGACGAATTCATACATATAAAAAACTTGACCTAACTCTAAGAAACGAGGGAGAATTTCATCATCCCCAATTTCTGACCTAATTTTTCTTCAATGTTCATGGCCAAAATTCTCACAGCACACTCAATATAAATGAAAAGTAAATACATGGATGGCTTCAGGGCTATGAGGAGAACATGTTTCATTCACAAACCTAAGCCTAAGTCTTCCTATATTGAGAGATAGAAGTTCATGTTTTTACCTGTTTCAGCTTGAGTCGTGTACAGCAATGGAGGTATCTTCAATGGAGTTTGAGCTTTGGTACAGCTTGCCTGAAGTCCAAGGATGCTTCTCCAACACCTAGCTTGCTTTGAATCACTATGAATCGTGTTATGGAAGTTCACCTGCAAAACTGAAAAATGAAAATGGCAACAGGGGTTAGGGATGTTACAGTTTCTATCTAGGGCTTGGGATAGCTTCAATGGATGGTAGGGAGTGTGTTTGAACAAGCTTTGGCCAAAACGCACGAGCAAATTGAGTTGTGCAACTCAATCTGCAGGGATGCCCTGTTTCTTGCAGAAAATGGTGTTTTGGTGAATGAGGAGGTTTGGGAGGTGGTTCAGTCGTGCCTTAGGTCTGTTTTGATGTGTGTAAGATGTTCACAAAGTTTGCTTGAGCTCTTGGTTACAGGAATTGAGTGTTGGTATGAGTTTGCTAAGTTTCTTCTCATGTAAGCAAAGAGATGTCAACTTGTGATATAGGCATGTACCAAGTTCTCAAGCATGCTGCATACTTTGTTCTTGATCAGTGGGATTTTCCTATAAACTTGTGCCTCAAAGATCTGGCTTGTACCTCTTGGATATGGTATTTGACATAAAGTGCATCTTTTTCAAAATGGCAAATGTGCTTTTTCTATTTAAGGGATAATTTCATGTGTAATGACCAAATGCACAAAATAATGCTTGAACACAATGGTTTGGCATTTAATTATTGAGTGTGAAGAGGGTTAGAGGCCTGCAAGCTAGCATAAACCATGCTGAGTTGAAAATGCAAAGTGTTATGAGCAATCTTTGGCCATGAACAAAAGTGAGTTTTGGCCAACTTTGCAAATTCGATTCTCCCTAACCACAAGGGTGTTTGAGAAGTTATTGGACAATTTGGAAAGCTTGGAATGTGTACTACAATCCATCTTTGTAATGCAAATTGAAATTCCAAGTGGAAGCATGTGAAAAATGGTCAAGAAGTTGGACAAAAATCCTGCCTAGAATAGGTCAAAATTTCTCTAAGTTAAAAATGTTTTGTACCCTTGTTCCAAAAATCATAACTTGAGCTACAAGCTTCCTTTGAGAAAACTTTGTGAATCAAAGTTGTAGATTTTGAAATGGACTATAACTTTCATGTTTTGAGTTTTGTTTGAATCCATTTGCATCTTGGTGAAAAAATGGTACAAAGTTAGGAAAAAAATAAGGAAATTTTATAACTTAGAAAATTTCTAAGTTATGAAATTTCTTCATTTTAAACCCTAATTTGCAATTTTGGGTTTCTTGATGAACAAGTTTCATAATTTGACATGTCTTGATGAAAAATGAATCTTGGCACTTGATTTTGACCAAAAAGTCAAAGTTTGACTTTTTAGTATACAGTCAAATTTTGATCAGTTAACTGGAAAATTCATCTGTTAATCCTGTGCATTTGAGATTTTTTGAACTTGTTGAATGGGTCAAGACAATGCCATTGAGTCCTTGAGTCCATATGTGAGCTTGATTTGCCATTGGTTAGGTCAAACAATCAAAAATTGCCTTTGTGCAGTCAAAACCCTAAAAATGACAATTTTGCCCTTTTGGTGATCTGGTCAAATTTCTTGTGGAATTGTGATCCAAACTTGATCAAATGGTCCATATGAGTTCATTATGTTGATGTGGGTCAAAGTTTATGAGATTTGACTGTCAATTGGCCACAGTTGACTTTTTCCCCAATACAGCTGATTTCTAGGTCAACTGTCCAATTGACTGGGCAAAGATTGGAATCAAGGCTTGAAACTTGATATGGATAAACTTGTGAGTCCAACATGAAGCATGAAAGTCACTTTAGGAATTTTAGGTCAAAACATCTTTGTGCAAACTCAAACCCTAATTTGGGTTAACAGTGCAAGGAGGAGTCTTGAGCAGCGCAAACCCTAACTTGATCTTGAGCTCCAAGGGTCTGGTGATGAGAAAAATGTTGATGAAATGAGAGGGAAAATTTTGGGGTACAACACTCGCATTTGACGTTAGCATTGTATTTTCATGGGGGTGGCCCGAATGGAGGAGCTAGAGGTTTTAGCTCTACCAAAGATGCATTGACCAAGTGTTATAATAATTGACTGGGTGGCATAGGGAGTGGATCAAAATTTCTTTTTGGCCTTTCAAAATTGTTATGTTGCTACCTTTATGGAATTATTAATGGTTATTGTGCCCTTGGTTGTGAGGCTACAACATTAATTTCTCCCTCATTTCTTTTTGTGAAGTTAGGAACATGTTTTTTTGCAGTGTAAGGGGAATTTGATGGTCCCCCTTGTATCTTCCCACTCTTTACTCCAACCTCAATCCTTTCTTTGATAGTCACTAGATCTGAGAATCCTGAAGAGATGCTTCCTACCATCTTTTCATATTATACTCCCTTCAAGGTTCCCATGAACATATCTACTAGTTCTTTCTCCAATAGTGGTGGTTACACTAGAGATTCCATCTCTCTCCATCTCTGAGCATACTCTTTGAAGGGATCCTCTTTCTTCTGAGACAAGTTCTGGAAGCGTGCGGGTAGGCTCCATGTCCAAGTTATATTTGTAATGCTTCAAGAAGGCATTGGCAAGATCTGCCCATGTTCAGATATGAACCTATTCTAATTCATATACCAATATAGGGATGCCCCACTTAAAATGTCTTGAAAACAATGAATCATCGGCTTCTGGTCTTGGGCATAGGCATGCATCTTCCTATAATACATGCATAAATGTTTCCTTGGACAAGTGAACCCCTTGTATTTTCCAAAGCCAGTTACTTTGAATTTTGGTGGGATCACCACATCAGGAACTAGACCCATTTCAAGAGCATCTACATTGAAGGTGTCATAACATTCCATAGCTTTCAATCTTTGCTCAAGAGCTTTGTATTGATTCACCACCAGTGGATTCTCAGTAGCATGAGTATTGATCATTCTTAAGGGTGCTTTATTGACACCCTCTAGATCGTGGCCTCCATATTGCAAGTCCAAGTTGTTGTCTGCATTGTTGATCAAAATTTGTAGGGTATGGGATGCCCCTACCTTTGGTGGAGGTGGGACAAACCCTTCAGTCACAGCTTGTTTTGTCTCTTGTTGGGTCATGACAGACTTTTGGGGCCCTGCTTTTGGCTCTTTCTTTGTTTGGTGACCGCTTGATGCACCAATGGTTTGGGCTACTTCTTCCAAGGCTACCCTAGGAATTTGATCCTGTCTATGAATGGTGTTCTTCAAGGCTAGAAGAACTTGACTCATGTCTCCTCTCATTGAGTTGAGATTTCCCTTGACTTGCTTGAGATCTTCCTTGAATGCAACTTGGTTCTTCTCAATTTGTTCCATTACTTTTTGTTGATGGGCTCTTATCTGATATGGTGGCCAAGGAGGTGGTGGTTTTCTTCTACCAATGGTTCAACCAGAGAAGATTTTGAAAAAAATCAGTTTTTGCATTATGAATTTATGAAATGAATATGTTCATGAATATATGAATGTGTATGAACCTGCTAAAAACTTTGTTTTGAACGTCTTATTCACTTGGGTACATATACTTTTTTATATATTTCTTTTAGGTTTTGCTTTTTATTGGTGAGTATCTAAAAAATAAATACACAAACAAAATACAAAATAGTTTTTTTATTGAAAGTAACAATTGTCTTTAAAAGATAACATAATTCAGATATTAAAAGATATTACAAATTTAAAACAATAAACTTGCTGAAAAATAAACAAAGGGAAACAATGTTCTAAGCACGCCTGCAGATGTCTGCTCTTAAACGAATGACCATTGTTCGACAAAGTTTTTAGGAAGTCTTCAACGTCTTGTGAAAGAGGAACCATCACATTTTCTACGTCTCTCAATCTTCTAGGGATGTCTTCGATAAGGTTGTTGGTTAAGAAGGCGAGTCTTTCGTGCTTGTCCTTGTAGTATCGGTATTCTCGTTAAAGATTAGGAATTATCTTATGATTATCTTATGAGTCTCCTTTGTATCAAGAAATCTTTTCGGAGGCCTTCTAGCTCAAGGCACACTTGCTCATATTCTTCAGTTTTCTAGGCCAGAAGTCTTTCTGCCCTCATTCTTGCAAGGCGTTACCTTATCTCTGATTCTTGGCTATCCTGAAGTCTAGTGGTAAGATACTTCATTTTCTCTTCTTGATCTAAAGAATCTTGTTCCAAGCTTTGGATTTTGGCCCTTAAATCTTCTTCCAGTACCTTCTTGTCTTGCATCGCCTTTTCATACCATTTGCTCAATTTCCTGATTTCGTTAAAGGCATCCTCTAACCTTTGGTTGTAGGAATCCAAATTGAAATTAGCACTTAACAATCCTTCGGTTGTACGCTTCCGCTTAAGGTTCTCTTTTTCCAATGCATCTTGATCATTCGAATCTGTTGGTCCTTTGATTCAAGTATGCGCTGCATTTGTCTTTTTTCCTTGGTTAAGTTAAGGAGATTCAGCTCCAGTTCTTCTTTAACCTTCTGAGCTTGTTTTAGGGCTTTCTTCAGATTGTCTATTTCTTCCAAGGACATAGGTAGAGCCTCTGGGACCTCTGTCTTGTATTCAGGATCTTCAAATGGTAGCTTAACAATTTGTACCCTATCCAGAACCCATCGAGTGTAGGGTTCTTTTTCCACATCATTCTTTCTTTCAACTTTTCTTTTATTAACCCTGTTCCGGGCCCAGATGACTTTGCTGAGTAACTCTTGGTCATTTTTGCACATGTTCTGCATGATAAATTGTTGGAGTTGTTCATCTGAAGGGTTGTAATTAATGCAGCCTCGTGATATAATCAATGGAACATTAGGAAAGTACCCGCAACTATAAATATTATCACCAATGTCCAGCTTCCTTGCATACCATAATACATAATTAGCAGTAAGAGACCTTAATTTTTTAGGCCACTCATACCTTGTCAGATTCAGAATCATGTAGTCTTCCTTGTAGAGGTGAGTCATAAACCAGACATACAATAGTGGAATGCATCAATTCAGAGTACCCCTTCTTTTTTTGTATCGCGTATGGAGTGTATAAAAGATGTCAGCAAGAAGAGCAGGAGTTGGATATGTATTAAATGCTTTTGCACCCCAAAAAATGCTAGTAGATACAGGGTTAATATAGTCTACATTCCGTGGAAATAAGATTACACCGAATACCAGATGTCCTAAACAGTCAACACAAGACTCCTATTCTTTTTTATTAGCAAGATCAAAACACTTAATTTCTAAGTAACATCTCTTAATCCCTCGTATGTCTCCTTCTTTCTTGTAATTAAGAGACAACTTAAGATAAGGGATCCCTAAGCCTTCAGCCAAGACTTTGATGTCAAGAGTTTTCCTGATACTCACATAAGCTTTCTCTTTGGAAAAGTTCATAATTTTGTCAAATTCTTCGAGAGTCGGAGCTAGCTCGAAGTCTTGAAAAGTGAAACATCTCAGTGGAGGGTCGTAGAACTGAATGAGAGCAGATACAACATCCATTTGTACCTCTAATTTGGTTAAGTCTAGGATATCCCCATAGCGACAAATGAATATCTTCAAAGCTCTTTCAGATAATTTCCCTTTTATGGCCTTGATTTTTAACATATCCGGCTTGATGGCATTGAGGCGGATAAGTTGTTTCCCTTTGGTACTCATTTTTCAAGATACTCACAAAAACCTTCTGTTATTACTATTTTTAAACCCTGTGAATAAGACAGACAAAAAGAAATTGAGGATAAATATATGAAATGAAAAAATGCATGAATGCATGGATGTAGGGCTTAGTGATGGGATTTTATGAAAGATACCCTTAGAAGGTAGGCTCATAGTATTGGCCTACGGATATTCTACCCTTCCCATAAGGTGGTTTCCTTAAGGGTATCATGAATAACACTAGAGGGAAAGGCCTAAGGGCCTCCCTTAAGCGGAGTCTCTTTACAGGCCAAAACTTTCGTCTCTAGGTCATGAAAGGTCTCATCATGAGTTTTTTGGTTTAAAGGCCGTACAAAGAGTCATAAGTGTCATACCAAAGTCCTACTTCCCAAGAGGATGTCTCTTGAGAGGTATTCCTTTTGCAGAATTCCACCGACTCTAGGTGAAGTTGTCACAGAAACTCTGTAAGTGTTTGTTGGCAGCAATTTAGGTAAAACAATGAGTTGTTAATGTTTTGCTAAATCTCTTGACATTTGTAGCAAACTATTTTGAATGATGTCAAAGAAAATGTCTTGACATCTTCCTCCTAAACTGATCTCAACCAACATCAATATTTGTTTTTCTGTTTCCTGTTTTCCAGCGCTCCATAATTCAAGATTTGTAACTCACAGGCAGCGAAAAATATGGAGGAATATTTTTTAAAATGCATGGATTTTATCTTGACCTGTTTTTATGGAAATATTCAAAAGAATTGAATATTTGGTTTTAAAGCCCAAGCCCACAGCTGCACATATATAAGGACCTGCTTCCTTATTCAAACAACTGCAACTTTTGAAGAATAATACTTTCTTTATATTTTAAAAAGTCTAAGTCTTTTAATTGTCAAACACTCTAGTATTGATTGAATACTTGTGTTGTTATTTGGGTTGTTAATTGTGTATCATTCATAAGCTTTTAAGCATTGAATGATTTAAGTTTTTAAACTTATTAATTCTGTTGTTTCTTCACTGTAAGTGATTGAAGGGATTTCAGGAGGGCCTCATGCCTAGGTGAGTCTTAGGTAGAAGTATAGCACAGGTAGTGATTAAGTGATTAAATCATAAACTGGTTGTTTACTGAGGGTCTATGAATTGATACTATTTAGTGGACTTGTCCCTAGCTTGGTATCCCCCAGAGTAGGTGTTGTTGTACACTGAACTATGTGAATAATCTCTTGTGTTTTTACTGTTTTTTATTTTACTGATCTTTACTTGTAAACAAATATTTGTGTCGTGACATCTAATTTGACATCACATATTTGATACCAGAATTTCAATTGGTATCAGAGCAACCATCCTGCTCTTTATCTGGGTGAGATCCAGGGAAGATACTTTCTGGTACTATGGACAAGGAAGGAGGATTTGTGAGCAGACCACCCCTTCTAGATGGAAGTAATTATGACTACTTACTGGAAACCACGTATGGTGTCCTTTTTAAAGTCTTTGGACAGTAGGGCTTGGAAAGCTGTTTTAAAAGGATGGAAACATCCTGTCAAATTGGGAGAAAATGGAGAACCTACTTCTGAGTTAAAACCAGGAGAAGATTAGTCTAAATAAGAAGATGAAATTTCTCATGGAAATTCTAAAGCCTTGAATTCTATATTCAATGGAATTGACAAGAACATGTCCAGATTAGTGAACACATGTGAAGTAGCTAAGGATGCATGGGGAATTCTTCAATCTACTCATGAAGTCACATCCAAAGTTAAGATCTCAAGACTTCAGTTGCTCACCATAAAATTTGAGAATTTGAGAATGAAGGATGATGAAAGTATAAATGACTTCCATATTAACATTATTGAAATTGCTAACGCCTCCAGTGCTTTAGGATAGAAAATAACTGAAGAAAAATTGGTGAGAAAGATGCTCAGGTTTATTCCCAAGATATTTGATATGAAAGTGACTGATATAGAAGAAGCTCAAGACATTGATAAAATGAAAGTGGATGAACTTGTTAGATCCCTTCTAACATTTGAATTAAGCATCAATGAAATATATGAAAAGAAGAACAAAAGCATAGCCTTTGTATCAAATATTGAAGATGAAGAGGAAGACTATGATTTGGATACAAATGGAGGAATATCAAATGCCTTAGCTATGCTCAGAAGACAGCTTAACAAAGTGATAAAAAGAATGGATAGGAACCAAAGATCAAATGTCAAGAATATCTCATCTGACATCCATAAGTCAAATGAGTTTGGAAGAAAAAGGGCTGAAGAAAAATCCACTCAAGGGAAAGGAGAACAATGTCATGAATGTGAAAGCTTTGGTCACATTAGAGTTGAATTTCCTACATATCTTAAGAAACAGAAGAAGAATTTATCTGTTACTTGGTCTGAAGAGGACTCAGAGAGTGATCTTGAAGAATCTGCCAAGTATGTTAAAGCATTAACAGGAAAATATGTATTTGATGAAGAGTCTAGTGATGGGGAACTAACTTTTGATGAGTTAGTTGCTTCATACAAAGAATTATGTCTCAGAAGTGCAGAAGTGTGTGTTGAAGGGGAGAAACATAAATCCCTCATAACTCAGCTGAAAGAGGAAAGGGAAGAGCATCTTAAAACTATTTCTGATCTGGAAAGTGAAGTGTCTTCTCTGAATACAAATCTTGATAGAATGGTCAAATCTCTCAAGATGATGAATAATGGGTCTGACACATTAGGTGAAATTCTCCAAACAGGAACAATGACAAAAAACAAGAGTGGTCTAGGTTTCAATGAGAAAAATGAACCTAACTCAGAAGAGCTTTCATTTGTTTCCACTCATGCCAATTCTAAACCAAAGATGGTGAATCAAATGTCTCAATATCTGGGAAAACATCATGGTAAGAAAGGATATCATGGCAAACATCATGGAAAGAAAAAATTTAATCACGCCAAGGAGAATCCCCAGCCCTGGAGATGTCATCACTGTGGAAGGCTTGGTCATATAAGGCCCTTCTGTTTCAAATTGTATGGGTATCCTAAGACTAATCTTCCCCTTAAGACTGATAAGATGCCACAAAATAGCAAAAATAAGAAACAGTGGATTCCTAAGTCTAATGTTGCTAGTTTCATAGCTCACACCTCCCTCATAATATCAACCAAAGATGACTTGTACTTTGATAGTGGTTGTTCTAGACACATGACAGGTGTCAAGAATTTATTGGTGGATGTAAAATCTCACTCTACTAGTTATGTGACTTTTGGTGATGGAGAAAAAGGTGAAATCAAAGGTGTTAGTAAGCTTGATTGTTCAGGAGTTCTAAAGCTTGATGATGTGTTACTTGTTAAAGGGTTAACTGCTAACCTGATAAGTATAATCCAATTGTGTGATCAAGGATTCAAAGTTAACTTCACCAAAGAAGAATGTATTATGTGCAATGAAAAGAATGAAGTTATTACCAAAGGAATCGGATCTAAAGACAATTGTTATCTATGGGTTCCTCAAGACTTGAATCTCTCCTCAACATGTGTTTTTGCCAAAGAGAATGAAGTTAAACTATGGCATCAAAAATTGGGGCACTTGCATCTAAAAGGTATGAAAAGAATTATATCTAAAGAAGCAGTGAGAGGGATTCCTAAGCTAATAATAGAAGAAGGTAGAATATGTGGTGACTGCGGATTGGAAAGCAAACTAAGATGTCACATCAGAAATGATCATGGAAAGTGTGATATAGTGGCAGAACCGACTGTTATACTGGTTTTGCATTTTGTATTCACAAATGTGTGGTAAGCAAGAGTCGCCACCAACTTTTCTTTTATCCAACAAAGGAAAGGGTGAAAAGAACAGAAAAAGACCTTTTCGAGAATTTCTGAGTAAGGGGGTATATTATGGAAAGGGAAGATGTTAGCACCCTTTCCATCTGTGGTTTTCCATGGGCTCTTAGGTACTTGCTCATTTTTGAAAATTGCTTTCGTGTTTGTGTGTTTTGAAAAGTTTGTTTACTTTATGATAACTCTCGTATCAGTCCTCAAGAGTGTTGATAAAGCGTTTTTGAAAAATATTTTGAAAGTGTAGTGTGAAAAAGGTTATTTTTGAGCAAGTACCTAACAGTTATCTACCTACTCTAAAAAGGCGTTCTTTTCCTCCTTTCCTTTATATAGTGCTATCCTGCTATTAGTGAGTAGGTAGCCCTATCGTTGGATGTTGAGGGACTATCTAAGGGACATTTACGGTCACTAAGGCAACTTGGCAAGAACTTTAGTAATTGTCCTAAAGTTCTAAGATTACTTTTTAACTGATGCGACATTGAAAGGGTCATCGAGGGACTTGTGATCTCTTGAACTAAAGGAAAGCCACTAAAAATTCTCACATTTTAATAATTGTGACCGTTTTTAAAGGCAACCGTAGTGGGGGTACCCTAGAGGTGTGCATGTGAGAGTGTGTTGAGATTTAGTTATTTTTTGTCTTTTTGTTAAGTTAGCTAAAGTTTTAATTTACAGTCTTTCCATGCAAGCCTATCAGTAATATAGTAAAATAATAAAGCAATAAATATGCGGAAAATAAAATGCATAAAAATAAATTCTAAGTTATTACACGGCTTTGGGAGAGATACATTATAAAAACGTGGAAAGTAAAATCCTAATTATTATTACAAACCATTAGGCAGTTACAATAATAAAAAAAATACGAAAGTAAATAAACGCGCGCATGAATTGAAAATACGTCTAAAATCCTAAGTGAAAGGAATTTTTTTGTTTGTTTTTGTTATGGAAAGAAATTGAATTAATAATCCGAAGTCTATTCAATTTTAATTCTAAAAAAAATGTTAAGGTAATTAATAATTAATTGACAAAATTATTTTAATATAAAAAGCTAAGCCTAATGTTTTTGTGGTTTTTTAATGTTAATTAAAGCTTAGAAGAAATAAAGAAAAACAATCAAAAGAAAGGACAAAATCGAAAGACAAAAACAGTAAATGAAAAGAGTGCATTCTTGGAAGGAAGGCCTGGATCGAAATTGAGATTCCCTAGAACCTGTTTACTTTCTACGATAGGTTGAACCAACTAAACTTCAAGAAGGTATTTACCTATGAACTCCATGCAAGCCTAAACCTAAGGATTTGTTTGCTTTACCTGTATATGTTTATAACATCATGACATCATACCATAGCATTTTCAATAACCATTTCAAGGGTCTCAAGGGTTTGTGATGCAAGGTTATATTAAACCAGATGTCTATCAATGGGCAAGAGGATTTATTTTCCTCTAGCCAAATGTTGTCAAAAAACCAAAGCACGTTAACTTGAGTCAAGGGCTATGACCCACTTGACATGGTGAGCTTGATTCTCGTAGAAGGACATTCAACGATACGAAGTTCTCCAATCAAAGATGTGATCAAAGTTCAACTTCTGACATTTCTTGTGTTTACCCCGTGAGATCCTTGAAAACATCGCATCCACATATCATGCATCATATCATAACAGGTTTTCCCCATACAGGTTTTCTCATCTGCTTGTTGTTTATTTCAGTTAAAATAACTCTCGAGAAGATTGTCCAAGATCTTCAGACCCAAAATGATCAGCTTCAAGATTTGTTCCTAAACCTGTCCAAGGGGAAAGAAGAAATGAAAGCACTTCTCATTGAGAGTATGACCAATAAAAATCCTGAAGACAACAGGGAGGGCTAGATGAGACAATTGCAAGAAGAGATAGCAATAATGAGAATCTAGATGTTGGGACAGATAGCTCTTATCCAAAACTTAGCTCGGGGACAAGAAGAGTTGAGAATTCTCGTCAACAAGCTTCATCAAGACGGATACAACCGTATGAAACAAACAGTTAAGATTGGGGATCACGTCATTAATGAGCCCCTGATAAAACAAGAATTTGGTTTGGTCGAGAGAACACCTTTCAAAATGGCTACTACATCGTGAGTCCAACAACGACCTCGCCAAAAACAATAGGGTAGTCAGCGTAGGCAAGATACGCCCAAAAGACAATTTACCGAGATCAACATATCCTTGGCTCAAGCATTGCATCATGTGTTGGAAGCCAAGCTAGTCACATTGAAGGAGCCTCCTATAAAACCTAATACTGCTTCTCCCCGTTACAAGCATGGAGAAAGATGTGCATACCATTCCAACATTCGTGGGCACGACACTAACCACTTTTGGGAATTGAAGAACAAGATTCAAGACCTGATCGACAAAGAAGTATTGGAATTCACACAAGATGGTCAAATTGAGTTTTTCTGTCACCCCTCAAAGGCAAACCGTTAAAGTGAAAAATTTAGGCGGAGAAATTCATGTTCATTCGAATTTTCAGTTGTAATTCCTTTGTTTGCTTAAACACTTATCTTTATGTCAGACTTTTGTTATTCTCACTAATGCATTGCATATGTTTGTCTCAAGTTAATCCATTCGTTTCCACTATACTAAAATTATTCTTTTACCTCTTTTTGTAAGATATTCAACTCTTGATTACAAGCCTTAAGCCTTTAGAGGGAGGATGACGAAAATAATACCATAATCTCATACAGTATGCTTTTGGACATACTTTGTTGACAATGTACAGGTGTTGTTTCAAACCCTAAATAATGGAGTTATAAGGAAGATAATCCCTAGTCAACCCCCTTTGAGCCTAAGAAGTAAGAGTTTTCTTTTTCGCACAAATCGAAACCTTTAAGTTATAACCTGGGGCAGGGTAGTTTCTCAGTTAATCTAAAGGCACATTCAGTCACAAGCTATCATTTCACAATGAAAATATCCTTCTGAATCAAAAGATGGTGTTGGTTCCCCATAAAATATACAGTTTTTATCTCTCAAAAGAAAAGCCCATTAGGTCAAAACCTATGAAGGAGTCTTAAGAAAAATGGGGGTATCCCGCTGGCTGTAATCTCAAAACATGAGTAGTCAGACAAAAATTAGGGATAGTAGATCAAAAAATAAGGTCACTACAAATACTTGACAAAAATGTTACAAAAATGATTGCCTTCCCAAATAAGCTTCCAGTATCCGAACCATCACCAAAATATCATTCCAGATTCTAGTAGGAGATAAACGCGCGATCGACTGAGTTTAGGACTAGAGAACATCATGGAGAACAGGTTGGGTAAAAATAAACTTTGAGCCTTATCCTTTGTTTCTTAAACTGTGAACCAGTCCACGTTACAACCCTTTAAAAGTCCTAATTGAAGCATAGGTTAGTTCGAAAGCATGCTGTTACAAAAGGTATTCTGACTCCTGTAAGGTTTACTGTAGATCCTGAGTTGAATTCATATTCTTACAAATTTTTGTTGCTCTTTAAAAGTGCATTTTTCAAAAAAAATTCTCGAGACAGACATAAACTTTGCATTGTTCGAATATCACTGTTTTGCATATGGCTAATTGTTTGACAACAGAGAAATTCGCACGACAGATATCTAGTGAATCGAAACTCTCTCAATAAGAAGAACCACTTCAAATGGAAATATGATTCCAAGGACAAATCTCTCATAATCAAGGGGCATGACATGATCATTGTCCAATACATCTGGGGCAGTCAAGTCGAGATTCAAAGAATCTCTCAAGAAGTGTTAAATAACCAGGGGCAGATCTCCATCCAAATCACTTGGGGGGAACTTTACCTTGATCATGGGCTTGAACAAAATCCATTATAAAGACCTCTAATACCACCAATTTTCTTATCTATGCCAGTAGTATCAGATGGTGTCAGTATCATGTCTTTGGATCCTTCCATGACATTTCTTAGAAAACACCGAGATTTGATCAAAAGATCTTGGGTACCACCAAATTGCTTGTCTGTGCCAGTAGTATCAAATAGTATCAGTATCATGTCTTCGAATTCTTTCATGATAGTTCTTAGAAAAAGATACCTAGGAAGTTCAAGACTACCAGAAAGGTAATCAAAACTTCAGACATCAGAGTGCACCAGACTAACCCTAAGGGCAAACCGGCTCCCACATATGAAAAGTCATGTGCGATAGAGTAAATAATTTCTGGCATTTCTACAACACTTACTACCATAGAAAGTAATAATTCTCCACACCCTCTGAACATGGACATAGTCAGAAAATACTACACATTAAAGGAGACCCGCTAGGTTGACATACATAGGAAAAAGTTAGGGATTAAAGCGTACGACTATGTCCCTTTGTCTCATCATTTTGTCTATCAGTAAAAGATTTATCACTCGAATCAACGTTTACTAAGAGAAGACAGAGTTCAAGCTGTCCACAAATCCCCATAAGGCCAATTTCATGAATATCCCCA
Source organism: Vicia faba (assembly GCA_948472305.1). Lineage (NCBI taxonomy): Eukaryota > Viridiplantae > Streptophyta > Magnoliopsida > Fabales > Fabaceae > Vicia > Vicia faba. The sequence goes on along the minus strand of OX451740.1, from coordinate 1,009,844,248 downwards.
CAGAATCACTTCAACAAGATTATCCCCACAAAATTGAATTCATACAGTCTCCATCTGAAGTTCCAATCTCCTGAAAAACCTCTCCCCAGCTGATTGTGGCCTTAACTAAAAAATGAACCTTGCATGAAAGAATTCATGTCCCTTGTAAGGTCTCAAGAATATTCTTATCAATAGGGTTTATTTCCCCAACAAACTCCAGATTCCCAACCACGAGTGTTTTCTCAGACTATTACAAATCAACGGACAAAACCCCTTGTCCCCAGCGGAGTACTATCCCCAGTAAGTTGTTACGAAGCCTGGAACCCGACCAGATAATAGTTTAACTTCATTCTCCTCAGAAAGTTATTGCGAAGCCTGGAATTCGACTAGATAACAGTTTAACTTCATCATCCTCAAAAAGTTACTGCGAAGCCTGGAATCTGACCAGATAACAGTTTAACTTTATTCTCCTCATAAATTTGTTGCGAAACCTGGAATCCGACCAGATAATAGTTTAACTTCATCGTCCTCAAAAAGTTACTACGAAGCCTGGAATCCTACCAGATGACAGTTTAACTTCATTCTCCTCAAAAATTTTCTACGAAGCCTGGAATCTGACCAAATAATAGTTAAATTTAGTAAGTTGCTGCGAAGCCTGAAAATCGACCAAATAATAGTTAACTTCAGTAAGTTGTTGTGAAGCCTGGAATCCGACCAGATAACAATTAAATTCATCCACCTCAAAAGTTTGTTTCCAAGCCTGGAATTCGACCAGATAACAGTTAAATTCAGTAAGTTGTTACGAAGCCTGGAATTCGACCAGATAACAATTAACTTCATCCTCCTAAGAAGTTGCTGCAAAGCCTGGATTTCGACCAGATACCAGTCAACTATGCTCTCTAAGATGAAATTTTAACCATCTCTTTTATCCCCAGTCATGTTAAATAAGAATTAAATTCCCCAGTAGAGCGTTGGGAAACCAAAAGTCCCTAAACCCTACTTCCTAAGCAGAAATCAACATTCCCCACACAGTTCCCTCAAACAGCAAGCAGAATCCCCAATGGAAACATTCTAAACAAATTTGAAGATACACATACTCTTCATCTCTAGTGGTAGTCCGGGATTCGAATTCCCAATATTCCCCAGCAATTTGTCAGGGATTTATTTTCCAGACAAAGGCGCACTTCAATATTTCACATTCATACGTCATAGCACATACATGACAAATGTATACAGCATAATCTCATTTATTTTGGGAACATCATTACGCCATGCATACACCTGCATGCAACTAACCCTCTTTGTTGCAGGAAAAATCAATCAACCGAACAAAGACCACTTTTGGTTAGATTTATTTCTTCCATATTAAATACAGGCAAACACAGACCTCTTATGGTTAGATTTATTTCTTCCAGATTAAAGACAAACGAACGAAGACCTCTTCTGGTTAGATTTATTTTTTCCAGATTAAAGACAAATGAACGAAGACCTCTTCTGGTTAGATTTATTTCTTCCAGATTAAAGACAGGCAGACTGACCTCTTCTGGTTAGATTCATTTCTTCGAGAATAAAAATAGGCAGGCGAAGACCTCTTCTAGTTAGATTCACTTCTTCCAATTAGAAATAGGCAATCAATAGACATCTTCTGGTTTCGATTATTTCCCCATTGAAGTCGCCAAACAACAGACCTCTTCTAGTTTAGATTTACTTATTCCAGTTGAAAACAGACAAAAGAAATCTATTGTTTTAGTATAAATCGACCAAAGATTTATTCTGATACTTCTTCCAATTTCTACCAACAGGCACTCCGAATGGTATCTATAAGCCCATTTCTGACAAATTCTTCATTACTTCTCCAAATGGCATCTTTAAACCCATTCCCGACACAATCAACTAACACATAGTCGAGTGCAAATTTTTGGGCACTTTAGTGTTCAATCATCTTCCACCTTCAAGTCATGAATGGCGGACTCGCCAATCTAACTCTTCAGGTTTAAGAAGATTGAACAAGGGAAGTTGTTGTACCCCAAAATTTCCCCTCTTCTTTCATTCAAAAAATGTCCCCCATACTCCTAAGATTTTCAATCGCCTTAGGTTACCAAGGCTTCTCAGGCCTCATGACATCTCAAGCTGATTCTCTGTTTCACTAGAGGATTTAGAACTTGCAAGTATTTTGGGATGAATCACAATTTCCTTATCTATTAGGTCTGGCACATGGGTTTGATTGTTGATGTGTGTGACATCATCATTTGAAGCATTATCATTCTAAGTTTTTTTCAGATACGCTTTCAATCATCAACTAAGATTCAATGGGCTAAAGATTCTTATGGTCACTCTCATTTCCATGTTTCAAATGAGACATTAATCAAAGAATTCTTCAAAGCGTCAATTACTATAATTAAATCAAGATACCTTTGTTTGAATTGAAATATAAATGCCAAGATATTTGTTGAGAGCAAGGCTTTTTGTTGTTATCTTGAAGATTGTTACTTATTGATGAAGATTGAAGATTTGGATCATGGCAAATTCATTATTGTGAGTGTTCATTAAAAGTGATTTGTTTTTATTCAATTTTCTAAGGTAGTATCATATTCCAAAGAGGGGACTTTTGTTCATTTTAAGTGAACAATAAGTTGAATTCAAGTTCAAAGGGCAAGAACGAATGCTAAGTTCAATGGTTCATGTTTCAACCAAAATTTTTTCAAATATTTCAAAGCACTATGGCAAAGAGGAGAGGATCTCAAGTTCTAAAACTTCATTACTTACAAGAATACATACATTAATATTTCAAGTGTTTTCAAGCAAGAATGAATTCGAGAGTTCACATAAGTTTCAAATTATCCTACAAATTCATTTACAAAACTGAATCATGAGTTTCCTATTTTGTTCTAAATAAGGGACTCTTCTTTAATCTTCGATTTCTTCATGACCATTGCCTCGGTTTCATCTTCCAAATCTTCCTTCATCATCTTTCCAAACTCATATCAATGCATCCATCACATGAAACAAAAAGAAAAAGGAGTTAGTTGGCAAAGCAATCAAAAATGAACAAAAAGTTACAAAGTACTTTAATTCATCATTAGGGTGTTGCTTAAGGAACCAGATTAAATATTTTGTTTCCATACAAGCATCATACATAATTGGTTTAATTATAGGCTTAAGGTTATTGCAAATCACAAATAAATTGGTTCACAATAAACAAATGCAAAAAAAAAGGTTCAAAACAGAATTACAATCACAAAACAGCCCAATTATAGTAGGCATGGGTTCAAGGGCCCAAGAAATATCACAAATCAAAATTCAAGCCCAAAAGCCTCACACAATGTTATCCTATCATTGGCTTAGAAACATCTTAATTGCAAATCACTAAACAAGTTGGCTCACAAAAAATTACAAAGAAGAATCAAATCAGATTTCAAAAAGACTCATCATGATCTCACGCAACAAAAAAAAGGGCCTCAGAGTTGTGTTGTTTCAATGAAAAGATCAGAACATTAATGAAAAGTCATAGGCCTAGCCCTACTGCAAAAATCTCAAACAAATATATAAAGATTCTTGTTTGGTTCACAGCAAAGGCTAATATGCAACCAGTACAAAAGTCAACAGGAAACCAACACAACAAGCACAAGCCAGCTAGCAAAGGGCAAAAGTCAGCATAGCAAAAGTACAACGGAGTTTAGAAAATCAGAAAAAAAGATGATAAGTCCAGCAAAGCCAGCAAGAAAAGTCAGAAACCAACAAAAGTATAGCAATCAAAAGTGACAAGTCTATCATCTCAAAAGACAGTCCCAAGGCCAAATTGGACACACAAAATCACATTATAAAAACCGATCCATAGTTCACCAAAGAGGAGTGGAGTCAATAACCCAACAAAATCCTTGTTACGTAAACAACAAGAAAGTTCACAAATATACAGAATCAGGGGGGAAAGCCCATAGTTCACCAAAACATCACAAGCAGAGTTCAAGAAACAAATATACAGAACTGTGCCACCTCAAACCCTCAAAAACTATAACACAAAAAAACATTCTCCCAATATATTGATCGCGAGTTTGTGAGTCTTAAAGAATCTAGACCGCAAGTATACAGTCCTATCACGTGTAGCTTTAAAGATTATTGAATCCCAAGGGACTAAATGTCAAACTACCGTTATCTTAGGTTACTACGTAAATCTAAGACTAATAATGTAATTAATAGGGGGTTTAGGGAACCTAACTGATTATAATCTAGTTTAGATTCAAGGGAGAATATCGGTATGTAATGGTCGGACTTCAGGGATTTAGCAAATCATTAACCTAACTCGGATTAAAAAGACAGTTTTCAGTAGGAAGTATTTGTTTGAAAAACCTCTTCTCACACTCTCGTGTTTATTGATTCAGATCCTATGATTAAACCTAAGTGAGTTCTCTCACTATTTCAATTAGAGTTTAAAAATAGTTTTTGGAAACAAACAAAACCTAATCAACTTAAAAGCGCTCTCGTTGTATTTTAAGTTGATGCACAATTACTACTGTCCAGTTATTATCTCAAACTCTCGTTTTATTTATCCTAACTTCTATTTGTATTTAACTCTCGTAACAAAACAGTTAATATTTAGAATTAGTAATTGAAACCAGAAATTTATTCTTTTTTAAAAGGAACTGATCAATTGGCGTTGTTAAACCCTGTTGGCTATATGACCTTACATACCAATATATAAATTTAGCCTGGCATATTAAACGATTCAATAACAGCGCGACAAAGATAATTAGCATCTAGAAATTTAAATAAACTAAACATTGTAGAAAATCCTGGCATAAATAAATAAAGTACTTAAATTAAACATCAAAATCTTATGGCAGAATATTTGTCTGATATCGGATGTCTCCCACAGATCGGTAAAGAAAATAATGCGGAAAGAAAATAATGCGGAAAATATTTAGCAGAGTAACAGTAAAAACAGAGAAAAGAAAGTGTGTTTAAAAATGGGAATTTGAGGTCCTAATTATAGGTTTGGAGATGCGCAGGGAGTTGAGAATTTTTCTCCTCTGGATTTGCCTCAGTGTAATGGTCGTTACACTCCTTCTTTTGAGGGAGGGCTGGTGTGGCAAGGTGTAACGGTCGTTACACCCCCTGATTTTGAGGAAGGGCTAGCGTGGCAGGGTGTTAGGATCGTTACACATGGGCTAAGAAATGTGTAACGGTCGTTACACCCCTTGGGCCTTGGGTGGACTGGGCCAGTGCTTGTTTCTTCTTTGGACTTCCAAGGCTTTTTACTTTGTGATGCACCCAATTTTGCCACACACCCCTCAATTTCATAATTTCTCTTTCTTTGTGCAGATTTTAAATACGATTAGCTCGACTTTTCTTGACTTTCTTCGCACATGCCTTGCAAATATCAAATTCATGAAAACATAGAAAATACCAGCATAATACGAATAAAGAGTAATTTAATTAATTAAAATGCGGATAAAATTCATGTAAATTGATCTAAATATTTGATACATTTCCGGTTTATCAAACTCCCCTACACTTGAACCTTTGCTTGTCCTCAAGCAAATAATAGAGTAAAAAAACATTTAACGCACTGTTTTCGACACAATCGCGTGACACAACTCGAATCGTACGTGGTTGAGGGGCGTTACATTCTAAAGATGGAACTAGGTCCCGACATTAATGATACAGAAATGACACAAAACCATAGGAAATGGTCAAAATCCTCCATCCTATGCAAACTAGTCCGAATTATTCTATCATAACTCAACCTAATTATTTTCATTCAAAATAAACCGCTTTAATTCTAGCGCAATCACATTAAGCCCTTTATCTTTTGCACTTACATAGTAGAGTAGCCGGTTAGCGATTTTGGTATCCTTATGCTCGGGTTTCTGGTACACAAGTTGGTAACCCTTTTTTCTCTACCAGATTATAAGTCTCGGGAGATCGAACCGTAGTTCGCCCTACCAATTTCAACACCAGATACCACTGAACAGGCTTACAACTGGTTGTTACATCATTTTTTGTAGGTACCGCGACTGTTGGATTAAATGACCTGGTGAGGGTCAGCTAACTTAATTTGTGTATTCCCTATTATATCTTGGTGCTTATCATTTTTTTCTTAGGACCATTCACTTATATTCATCGGCTCCTTACGTAGTTTGTGGATAAGACGGTGTTGACTGCTAGTATAAACTACTCGGAGTTGATCCAAAACTAAAACTTAAGGCTTCAGTATCATAACCACTCAAACTAATTTGCATTATCTAGAAGATTTAGGTGTCAAGGCGGTATTATTTTTGTCGACTCTTTTTCAAAAAATCTAACGCAGCCTAATTACGAATAACCTATATACTTTTCGAATGTACCGAGCTAATGCGTCGAGTATAAAAACTTTTTATGGTTCAAGAAAAGTGTTGAAGTACAAATAACTTGCGGAAATGCTTTTTTGTTTATTGAATGGAAAGGGAAATAACAGAAATTTAAACAACTTACTAGGAAAATGGAAAACATAACATAGGTTTCCTCCCCTACACTTAAACTGAGCATTGTCCTCAATACGACAAATAAAGTGAGAAAAGAAAATGAACAGGAAACTTAAGAAATAATAATAAAAATGCAAGGAATGGAGAAAACATAGATCACTCCTCATTGTCGTCTCTGACGTTTCTGCTGGTGGATGCTTCACCTTGTGCCCTTACTCCTCGTGTTATTACTCCACCTCTTCTGGCTCTAGGAGGTTCTTCGCCAGTGTTGTAAACATAAGCATACAGGCCTTTAACACGGAATGACAAGTGTCGCATTTCATCAGTCAGGTTAGAAACGTCGCGATGGTTCTAGTAAGCGTTATCGTGTTGATCGCACTGCAGCTCTTGCATCATTTGCATCAGTTCTTGTTGACGTTGATCTTGAAGTAAAAGCGATGCATTGATAGCTTCGATGGTGGCCGGCTGAGGATCATTTATTTCTTTTTCTTGTTATAGCCCTTGTTGATTCACTTCTGCTACTGGATTTTCTACACCTGCTTGATATCCTGCACGTGTGCTTCAGGGGCTGGTGTCTGCAAATCATAAATTCAATTTGTGGCGATGTCAATTCTTGTTACATCCGGATTTGGTAGAATAATACTTGGGACGACCTTGTGCTGCACCATCAGGTTGTACCTTCCATCCCTTCTTGCTTTGATAAGATGACCAAACTGGAAATATTCAATATCAAGAAACTCAGCTTGCCAAAAAGGTAGTTGAACCAACATGTTTTGCAAATTCAGATAGTTGGCAATAGCGGTGACTAAACCTCCTATACAAAAAGGTGATGCGCTTGCGCTCCTTGATAACAGAGACTGGATGTGGTTGAGGAGGAATGGAGCAGCATTAATTCTAAGATCGGGATCGAGGGTACAGTGTAGAAAATACATTTCCCTAATGTTCACCTTATTGTTGTTTGCTCGTTTGAACACTGTATTAGCTAGAACACGGTGGAAATAGTGGATGCATGGGTTGTGTATGTGAGTGGATAAAAGCTCAGCCTAGTCATTTACCTGAGTATTAGTTAAACATTCCCAAATTTCAAACGATCTTGCCTTCCAATCTTCTTCAGGCGGAATTCTATATTCCACACCTTCACCATGGTTGCAGTGGAGTATCTGACTCAGAGTCTATTGATTCTTGGTGTACTCTGTGTTGAATAATCTGAAAGTTGTTGCACCGATTAGATATTGACCGGCTTTCGGAGTGGATGGTGTTTGGTAGGAAAAATAGCTCAAGAATTCCAATGTGAGGGATTCATAAGTTGGAATATTCATGGTGGCAATGTAGTAGAGACCAGATTCATGGAGCATAAATTGCACACTTTCAAGCAATCCCAAGTCATGTAAGAAATCTTTGTCGATATACCTTGTTGGAAGTATACCTCTTTGATGAAACCTTCGGTAAAGTTTCTCTTGTCGATGTCTGTCGACTCCATTTCTGAATACCATATCAGTGAGGTCTGGTTCCTCTCTTTCTTCTTGATCTCTTTTGGCCATTTGGGAAAGGTGTTGGAAATGATAGAGTTTATAGGGTAGAAGAGATGTTGAAGAAAGTTGGTGTGATAGTGTAATTCTCTTCAGGAGTTTATATAGAAGCAAAGTTTTAATGGTGAAGAGAACATTAGTGGGGGTATTGAATGGTAGTTAGGGGGTATTTATTTGTGTGGAATAGAAATGGAACGGATAGGAAGTTTGAAAAAAATGTTTGAATTGAAAATGCAACCACTGGCAGAATTCAAAGAGTGGGAGGAGAAGAGGGTGTAACGGTCGATACACCTGCCTTCAAATCATATAGCACTTTGCAATAGTCGTTACAAAGCTTGATCCCAAGAGAATCTCGTGCCTGCAACGGTCGGTTTGTCATCCATGCATGAGGGAGTTTGCTTGTTGACCGAGGCATGGCATGGATGTGTCAATTCAATGTCTAAGGGGAATAAAAAAATGCTAGGAGATAATAAAGTGACAATTAGGTGTGATGCATGATTTAATTATAATATTTGGTCTACTAGATCAATATGCATTTTTTTAGGGGAACATAATAACATAATAGCATCATAATATATAATAGCACAATGAGGAGTAAATTTGAAAATATTAAAATAAATAAATAAATGAATAATTCCGAAATAAATAAATAAATCAGAATAAATAAATCTAACTAGAAAATAAAAATAATGATGTTAATGAAAAACTAAAGACTGAATAAACACTTCTCTCCTACACCTAGAGGAAACAATGCCTTCAATGTTCTAAAGACATAAATCAACCACCTCTATAATGAAACAGGTGATCTATATTTGTCGTAACAAGATCCATGAAACCATATAAATCTCTGTGGAGGGTAGTAATATCAGAACGAATATTGGCAAGCTCCATCGTGATAGCATCCATAGCAGCAGCGACGTCGATCTGAGGAATATGGACAGCGGTGGAAGAAGGAGCTAATGGTGGGTCCTAAGCTGGATGGCAGTCAAGTATAGGAGGTGTCACAGGACCAGTCTCTGCCATCTCAGGATAAAACTCGCCCAATCCTACTAGAGGGTCATAATAATGAGGCTGTGTCAAAGGATCAGACTCTTCTTCTTCCATGTCATTCTCAGTTATACCCTCCAGGTCATAAATCCAATTCTTCCTATCATGCACACTGAACCGTGCAATGTTAGGAAGTGTGAAGTGGTATACCTTCTCATGATGTATCAGCAACTAAAACTGATTCGACTCTAAATATCTTATCATCCCAACATTAAAACAAAGAGTAAGGTCTAGCGGGGTATAGTTACAAGCAGGGGTTAGACGAGATAATGGCTCTCTCAAAAATAGGGCTTTATCGATCATAGTCACTAAATCACCAACACAAATTGGGCCATGAGGAGCCTGGGCTATACTAAGGAGACGAGCAATCATAAAAGATGCACCAACTACCGGTCTAGACTGAAACACACAGAACATGATAAATAACTATTCCTTAGACACTAAGGTATCATTCTGAGGTTTTCCGAATAGGGTAAACGCCATAATCATGTGGAAATACCTAATAGCGGGGTTATGAATCTCTGATGAGTGCCTAGGAATAGAACTCTCCTGTCTCAGATCAGATATCGCTCCCCAAAAGTGGTCAAGATGGTTGTCCACATACTTGTCATCTGGAATCTCAATGACAGCATTAACACTAACTGGGAAATCCAATAAAGCAGCAAATTCACAGATGATGAACCTGTGGGTAAAACCAAACAATCTGAATGAAACCAATCCTCTGGCCAACCCTAAACCAATATCAGGGTTGTAATACAATAAACTGAGGAACTCCAGCGTCAGTTTGCGGTAGGTAGGTTGCTGATGATGAATAAAATAATCCCAACCAATCTGGTTAAACATGAAGCGGACACTCTCCCTGATGCCCAATGCGGACAATGTGGGGTCGTGCACAAAGATGGTGGGATACATCTCTCTTGGAGCAATCATCTCATAACGCTTCTGCTGAGCATCACCCATGAAGGTGACATGCACAGTGTCAGAAAATTCCATAGCGAAAATTGGTTAAGAAAAAGAAGTGTGAATCCTGTTGGTTAATCTGAAAATAGATTTAAATTAGAATCGGCCTAATGCCTAAAAATAGAAAAGAAGAAAAGAACAGAAAAATTTTGTAAAATTTTTAAGAGAAACATAAAAACTTTGAGTAAATAAAATTTTAATAAAAAAGGTGGGTTGCCTCCCACAAAGCGCTTTGTTTAACGTCGGAAGATCGACCTATTTTGAAAATCGAAAATCTATTTTGGTGACTCAGTCGGCAGCTATATAAATCTCAAACTAGCTGAGTAATCCCTATTCTCGATGTAGTGGTAGTGCTTCAAACGTTGCCCGTTTACAATAAACGGATCACTGGTTTTTCCTTTGATTACTACAGTGCCACTTGCGAGTATTTTAATAACTTCAAAAGTTCCTGACCATCTAGAGCAAAGTTTCCCTGGAAATAGTTTAAGTCTGGAGTTAAACAGGAGTACTACATCGCCCTCATTGAATTCTTTCCTAGAGATGCGTTTGTCGTGCCATTTCTTAGTTCGCTCCTTGTAGATTTTGGCATTCTCGTATGCATCTAGCCTAAGCTCTTCCAATTCATGGATGTCTAGAATTCTCTTTTCTCCAGCGGCTTTGTAACTTAGATTCAGGGTTTTAATGGACCAATAGGCTTTGTGTTCCAGTTCTACGGGTATATGGCATGATTTACCATAGACCAGTTTGAAAGGTGTGTATGACACGGTGGCAGAATCGACTGTTTGACGCTGGTTTGCGTTTTGCGTTTTGTATTTTCAAAATGTCGCGGTAAGCAAGAGTCGCCACCGACTTTTATTTCATCCAATCGGAAAGGAAAAAAGTACATAAAAAATCCTTTTTCAAGATGTTTCTGAGTACGAGGGGTAGATTATAGAAAGGGAAGGTGTTAGCATCCTTTCTATCCATGGTTTTCCATGGGATCTTAGGTACTTTCTCATCTTTTTAAAATTGCTTGTGTATGTGCTTTGTTTTTTTTGAAAAATTTGACTTCGTGATAACCCTTGTATCAATCCTCAAAGGTGTGACGAAGTTTGTTTTGAAAATTTGTTTGAGAAGTGTAAGTGTGAAAAGTTTTGATTTGAGCAAGTACCTACTAGCATCTACCTACTCGAAAAAAGATTGTTTCTATTCTTGTTCCTTTAGACAGCGTTATCCCACTATTAAGGAGTAGGTAGCACCATCGTTGGAGTTTGTAAGGGTCAATTCGAAAGGGACGTACGATCACTAAAGCAATGTTAGGACACCTTAGTAATAACCCTAGAGTCTTAAGATCATATTCGAGGCAACATTTCCAAGGCAACATTCTGAGGAAAAATCTGAACGGGACATTTGATCCTTTTTTAGACGGAAGGGCAACCACTAAGATACCCTTTACTTAATGATCGTTTACCAAAGGCAACCGAAGTGAGAGCATACCCTAAGAGTGATATGTGCGAGTGATTTGTTTCAGTTATTTATCTTTGCGCATTAGGGTTTTCTAACTGTATTAAATTTGTCATGCATTCTTGTCATACAATCCTATTAGCATACATCTAAATAGTTAAATATTTGCAGAATTAAAAATGCGAGAAAGTAAATCTACGCTATTATAAGGCTTCGGGGAGGGGGATTAATTACATAGCCAAAAAAAGAAACCCGAGAAAAGAAAGCGGTAAATAAAAGCCCTAGGTTAAGCTATTACAAAGCATGAACAGTTACAACAATATTGTAAAAATAATAATACGCACGCGATGAATACTAAACAACTAGGGTTTTGACCCTAGACTTAAATCTAATTGCGATTGATTAAAAAAAGGTTTGGGTTATGTTTTAAGAAAATAATGGAATCGTTAAATTAAAGGAAAATCCTAAGTCTAATTAATTTTAAATTAAGAAAAATAAATTAATTCATCTAAAAGCCTATTTTTTTTGTATTTTCATTTATTCGAGAAAAAAAAGAGCAAAATAAAATTAAATCAAAAGTTTACCCTAATTTCTATTTGATTTTATTTATGAAAACAAATTATAATATTCCTATTTTTAAACTAGATTAAATTAATTTTGATGAAATAATTAGTTTATGAGTTAAAGAAAATATTTAAATAAAATAGAAAAAAAAAAGAAAAAACAAAAGGAAGGAATAATGGGCCTATGATCAGCAGCTCTGATTCTAGCTGAGGGATCAAGAAGATGACCATCAAAAGATGGTATGCGCCGGATCTGATTCTGACCGCTGGACCCAGCATATCACGACCTTCAGAAGGTGAGGTGCACTGGATCTGACTCTGATTGATGGATCAAGAAGATAATGCCCAGAGGATGCTTGATTTGGTCCTGGCTAATGGATCCAGAAGATGACCAGAGAACGCTTGATCTGGTTCTGGCTGATAGAACTAGAAGATGACCAGAGAATGCTTGATCTGGTTCTGGCTGATGGAATCAGAAGATGACCAGAGAACGCTTGATCTGGTTATGGCTGATGAAATCAGAAGATGCTGAACCTCAGAAAGCGCAGGCACTGGATCTGGTGAAAATAAAGGGGAAAATGCCAAAAGCTCATGCCTGGGATCGAACCCAAAATCATGAGTTTCTGACTTCCGTCTTCTGGTCGGCTGCGCTGGATGTTAACTTGTTAATATAAAAAAAAACAAATAATATATCAGAAAGACAAGTTTCTGGTCAGAATAAACGCACCAGAATTTAAACCAGTCGGTAAGGTTGTGACACGCTATCGTCTTCTTCCCTGGAACTGTCGTTTGAAGTTCTGAACTTTTACCTACAGACATGGCGCTGTAGCTACAAACCTGTGCATTTCAAAAATTGTCAGCAGGTAATATAAATGGCCATGACTGGTACCAATCAACTCGTCTCATCCTCACGAGTCTCATGGTACCAGAATCAACATCCAATTTCAATTATCCTACAAAGCCCTAAAACTCAACATGAAACCCTAGCCATGGCAGTTTGTCATACGATCACCAAAAACACAATTGAATATGATGATTAGCTTGCAAACATGTTAATGAACAAGAATATGCAGGCAAAATATGCAAATGGCGTATAAATTGATGGAAATGAAAACGAGCTCGGAAGCCACTTGTGATACCTGTAACTCACAACTCAAAGCGTGAAAAGTCTTGAATTTAATTGGAATCTGCTCCTGGAACGTACAACAACCTCTTTGCAATGTGAGAAAGGAACGATCTGGTCTCTAATATGGAAATTGGATTACCACTTTTCTTGAAATTTTTGAGTTTTTTCTTTCCCTTTGCACGACTGCTTCCAACCTCTATATGCCTTGGCTTGCTTCTATATATGTAATGCAAGTTATTAGGTCAACAAAAACGACCTCAATCTTGCTCATCATGGAGATTTGATTTTCTATTTCAATGCATATGATTCCTTTCCAATTTTGCTCAAATCCAATCTTTCTCAAACCAAATTGCCTTTGCACGAGTTGATCTTCAATTGACAGCATATGAGATCTTTTTTCAATGCACAAGTCATCCCTAAAATACAATATATGATTTATTAGGATTTATTTGATTTTATTTGAATTTTAAATGAATAAAAATAAAAATAAATTAAATAAATGAATAAATAAAGCATGGAGGGTCCCAGAGGTCATGGACTATGTTAGTAATGAGATGCAAGCATAAAAAGTTGGGCCCATTTAGCAAAAGATGCAAATTTGAGCATGTTTGACTATTGGCAATTTTGCAAAAAAGGTCAACTTGGCCAATGCATAACTCTCTTAATTTTGACCCTATAGAGGTGTTCTTGGACTTTTTAGAAAGCTTAGGATGTCCTATAAGCAACCCTTTTGGTATTATCTCAATTGAGTCTTCCATGTTCATGTATGAAGCTTTGATCCAAAAGGTGTTTTTGTTGACTTTTCAAAATGACCTATAATGTCAAAATTCATATCTTCTTGTGAGTGCATATTCTGAACTTGGGAGATGAATATGAATTGTAGGGAATTGAATCCTCTTTAAAATTAGATTTGGATGGGTCATTTTTTATAAAGTATAAGAAAGTTATGCTTGGTCAAAGTTGAGTTGACTTTTCCTACAAAACCCTAATTTAGCAACTTTTGGATTTTGATGAATTATGGGCAATCCTTGATGAATCATGACCAACCCTTGATCAAATGATGAATGATACTTCAAAATGATGATGTTGACCAAAAATCTTGAAGTTTGACTGTATGTGGGCCACAGTTGACTTTTGTCCTAGCACAATCGATTTCTAGGTATTTGAGCAATTGACTAAGCAAACTTCCTCTGCAAGGCTTGAAACTTGACATGGATGATCTTAAGAACATATTAGGACAGTGGTGAGCATTTGGGACCCTTTGGACTCAAGCATCTTGATGCAAAATGAAACCCTAATCTGAGGTAGACTGCCTCAGGAGAGAGTTTGTCTGGTCAACTCTTGGACCTCCTTGAGCAATTTGAGGACCTCACTTGACATATATTGAGAAATATGGGAGGGAAAATTTTGGGGTACAACAGCTTCCCCTATTCAATCTTCTTAAACCTGAGGATGTAGATTGGCTTGTCTGCCTTTCGTGATCTGAAGGTGGAAGATGATTGAACACTAGAGTGCCCAGAAATTTGCACTCGCATGAAGTGATACTAGTCTTGCGATATCGGGAATGGGCTTATGGATGCCATTTTTTAGTTGATAGAGGATTTTTAGGAGATGGGCTTAAAGATACCTTCTGAAGAAGTGTCGACCGCATAAGAGATTCCTTTGTGAGAACTCGTATACCTATTGTTGAGGAGGACTTCGTTGGGGAACGATGGTCTCTGCCTTGAGAGAAATAGAGTTTTAGGAGATTCAGTTGTCTGTTACTCTACTAGTGGAATAATTCTGGTTTGGGAAGCGGAAGTGATCTTGTGTTTGGTCGAGGTATATGTTGCACTGCGACTTACTGGGGAAATGTGAAATCAATTGTGTTTGATCGGGTCCAGGTCTTACAGTGTTGTGGACTGCTGTCTGGGGATAAGGGAGGAAAAACCCGGATAGTAAGGTTATGAGAAGGAACCTGGATAGTATGGTTACTTCGGTATGAAAGCCTGCATAGTAGGACTATGAGAAAGAACCTGGATAGTAGGGTTACTTCGAGATGAAAGCCTGGATAGTAGGGTTGTGAGAAGGAACCTGGATAGTAGGGTTACTTCGAGATGAAAGCCTGGATAGTAGAGATGTGAGAAGAAACCTGGATATTAGGGTTACTTCAAGATGAAAGCCTAGATAATAGGGCTGTGAGAAGAAACCTAGATAGTAGGGTTACTTCGAGATGAAAGCCTGGATAGTAGGGTTGTGAGAAGGAACCTGGATAGTAGGGTTACTTCGAGATGAAAGCCTGGATAGTAGGGCTGTGAGAAGAAACCTGGATAGTAGGGTTACTTCGAGATGAAAGCCTGGATAGTAGGGTTGTGAGAAGAAACCTGGATAGTAGGGTTACTTCGAGATGAAAGCCTGGATAGTAGGGTTGTGAGAAGGAACCTGGATAGTAGGGTTACTTCGAGATGAAAGCCTGGATAGTAGGGATGTGAGAAGGAACCTGGATAGTAGGGTTACTTCGAGATGAAAGCCTAAATAGTAGGGCTGTGAGAAGAAACCTGGATAGTAGGGTTACTTCGAGATGAAAGCCTGGATAGTAGGGTTGTAAGAAGAAACCTAGATAGTAGGGTTACTTCGAGATGAAAGCCTGGATAGTAGGGTTGTGAGAAGAAACCTGGATAGTAGGGTTACTTCGAGATAAAAGCCTGGATAGTAGGGTTGTGAGAAGAAACCTGGATAGTAGGTTTACTTCGAGATGAAAGCCTGGATAGTAGGGTTGTGAGAAGAAACCTGGATAGTAGGGTTACTTCAAGATGAAAGCCTGGATAGTAGGGCTGTGAGAAGGAACTTGGATAGTAGGGTTACTTCGAGATGAAAGCCTGGATAGTAGGGCTGTGAGAAGAAACCTAGATAGTAGGGTTACTTCGAGATGAAAGCCTAGATAGTAGGGCTGTGAGAAGAAACTTGGATAGTAGGGTTACTTCGAGATGAAATCCTGGATAGTAGAGCTGTGAGAAGAAACCTGGATAGTAGGGTTACTTCGAGATGAAAGCCTGGATAGTAGGGATGTGAGAAGAAACCTAGATAGTAGGGTTACTTCGAGATGAAAGCCTGGATAGTAGGGCTGTGAGAATAAACCTGGATAGTAGGGTTACTTCAAGATGAAAGCCTGGATAGTAGGGATGTGAGAAGAAACCTGGATAGTAGGGTTACTTCGAGATGAAAGCCTGGATAGTAGGGCTGTGAGAAGGAACCTGGGTAGTAGGGTTACTTCGATATGAAAGCCTGGATAGTAGGGCTGTGAGAAGGAACCTAGATAGTAGGGTTACTTCAAGATGAAAGCCTGGGTAGTAGGGCTGTGAGAAGGAACTTGGATAGTAGGGTTACTTCGATATGAAAGCCTGGGTAGTAGGGCTTGAGAATGAACCTGGATAGGTCGCATTTGTTGCCGATGATTACTCTGTTTAGCTTCGAGTGTTGATCATGTACCTGCTGGAAATTGTTGATAATAACTGTCTTTCCTGAAAGAAATCCAGGGTTAGTTATATGTGATGCATGAGATTCATTGTATAATGACATTCCCAAAATAAATGAGACTATGTTATATGTGATGTATGCACATGTCATGATGTATGAACATGAAATGCTGACATAATAATCTGAGTCCGGGAAAGTAAATCCCTGACTGTTGTTTGGAGAGTGTGAGAAATGGTATTCTCGACTGCTGTAACAAACCATAGTTCCTCTGCTTCTGTTGGGGGATGATGAACAACAATGACTAGCTGGGGATTTGCCCCTTGGCTGGTAGATATTTTGCCGGATGAGACCCTGCCTGAGGATAGCTCTGTGGGGGATAACTCTGTTGGAGAGGAGATATTTTGTTGATAGATCCGTTGTCTTGGAGAAATAACTCAGTTGGGGATGAATTCTCGATGCTGGTGATAATGAATTCAGTTGGAGATCGAATTTCAAACTATGAGAGAAATAAACTCTGCTTTGGGGAAAGATTTACCGACTCACTCACGATTGTGAACTTTAGCTGGGGAGAGTTGTGTCCTGTTCGGAAAAGCTAACATCACTGCCTTTGGATACTTTTTACTTTGTGGGGAGTGTCTGTGCCACTACTCATATTCTCAAGCTGGCTCTATCCCTGTACCTGATGGGCAGAGTAACTGTAAGGTTCGGGCATTTCTTGTTTTCCCTGTCCCTGGAATTACGAGTAATTGTCTTTTGTTTTTTATGTAAATATTTATGAGTAGCAATTATTTTCAAATGCATATATCGAAAATAAATTATTGGACGTTCTTGCAAAACAAAACAGAAAAAGAAAAACAACTTGAAATTTCTTGTGAAAATGAATTTTATTGATTTTTGAAGTTGGCTTGTAATAGGCGTTTTGTATAAGGAGGCTGACATCCCAGTAAGAGAACACCGCCAAAAGATAGAAATTATAATTTTTGTTAAAGAAAGAAAAAACATCCATGTGAAACAATCCCATCGGGTTCCAACTCTGCTATTGCCTTTATATCTTCAAGTATCTCATCACTTTGTTGCTTGGTCGAAGGTGGATCAGATTGATTGGTGCCGTTTGAGCTTGATAGTTGATACCGAAGTCTGGTTGCGAGATGATCCAATGAGACATAGTGATATGCTTCAATCCCTAATTTTTTCCTGGACCGCCCTTTCGGGTTTTCAGTCCACCGAGATACCCTTTTTTGCCCAAGTCGCCTTTTCAGGTTTTCGACTTTCCGGATGTACAGTTTTTCATTTTCATCCCTTACTTTTTCCCGAACCCTTTTGGTTCGCCGGGAAGCCCTCATTTTTGCCTAGTCTAGTTAACCTAGCGGGTCTTTGATTATGCGTAGTATCTTTTCACTGTGTCTGCATTGACAGGGTGAGGAAGGTTGTCACCATCCATGGTGGTTAGAATCTTAGCTCCTCCCGAGAAAATGTTCTTAACCACAAATGGCCCTTCGTATGTGGGGGTCCATTTGCCTCTGAGATCACCTTGTGGCAGTATGATGCATTTGATCACTAGATCCCCAACTCGATATTCTTGACATCTGACTTTCTTGTTAAAAGCCTTGATCATTCTCTTTTGATACGTCTAACCATGACAGATAGCAGTAAGTCTCTTTTCATCGATTAAGTTCAGTTGGTCAAGTCGGGTTTGGATCCAGTCATCTTCGTTCAAACCCGCATCCTTCATTATCCTGAGAGAGGGTATCTGGACCTCGATGGGTAGGACTTCCTCCATGCCATACACCAGAGAGTAGGGTGTTGCCCCTGTCGACGTATGTGCTGAGGTACGGTACCCATGAAGAGCGAATGGTAACATCTCATGCCAGTCTTTGTACGTCATCGTCATCTTCTGCACAATCTTCTTGATGTTCTTGTTAGCTGCTTCAATAGCCCCATTCATCTTCGGCCGGTAGGTAGAAGAGTTATGATGTTGTATCTTGAATTGTTTGCAGAGTTTGGTGATCATCGTATTATTGAGATTTTTACCATTGTCAGTAATAATCCTCTCTGGTACACCATATCGATAAATCAGATTGTGTCAGATGAACCGCGCCACGACGTTCTTGGTTACTGTAGCAAAGGAATCTGCCTCAACCCACTTCATAAAGTAATCAATAGCCACTTGATTGAAATGATGCCCGTTAGACGCAGTAGGTCTGATCTCGCCAATCATGTCGATGCCCCACAATGCAAAAGGCCAAGGAGCTGTCAAAACATTCAGGGGATTCGGAGGTACATGCACCTTATCAGCATAGACTTGGCACTTATGACAGGTTCGAGAATGCAGATAACAGTTGGCTTCCATAGTAGACCAGTAATATCCCGCACGTAGGATTTTCTTCGCCATGGTATGTCCACTGGAATGAGTTCCGAAGGTACCTTCATGTAACTCTGTCGTGATTCTTTCCGCCTTGCTCTTATCCACGAATCGCAGTAAGGTCGAATCATGGTTATGCTTATAAAGGATTCCATTATTGATGAAGAACTTTACAGCGAACCTTCTCAGAAACTTCTTATCATTAACAGATGCCCCCTCGGGGTATTATTGAGCCTCAAGATATCTCTTTACCTCGTGAAACTAGGGCTTATATACTATCTCTTCAGTCTCAATGTCACAGTGATGTGCAGGTTCGTCCAACCTCTCTATGGTAATCTAGGGAGCTTTATTGTCCCACCTGACTTTGAACATAGAAGACATGGTAGCTAACGTGCCCGCTAACTGGTTCTCCTCTCTTGGGAAGTGTTCAAAGGTTATCTCCTCAAAGTTTGGGAGCAATGTCAGTACACATTCTTTGTAAGGAATAAGATTTAGGTGCTACATATCCCACTCGCCTTTAATCTGACTTATCACCAGAGCGGAATCTCCAAATACACTTAAGAACTTAATCCTCAGGTCAATAGCAGCTCGAAGACCCATGATACACGCTTCATACTCCGCCATATTATTGGTGTAGTTAAAACATTATCGGGCGGTGAACGGAGTATGACATCCCTCAGGAGATATAACTACAGCGCCAATTCCATTACACACTGCGTTTGAAGCTCCATCAAAATACATAGACCATCGGGATCCTTCCTCAGGTCTTTCATTCGGTCCAGGTTCTTTGCAGTCGGTCACTAACATGATATTCTCATCCGGGAACTCGAAATTCATGGACCGGTATTCATCCACGGCCTGATGCGTCAAATGATCCGCCAATACACTCCCCTTGATTGCTTTTTGGGTCGTGTATTGGATGTCGTACTCGGTTAGGATCATCTGCCATCTCGTTATTCTTTCGGACAGGGCAGGCTTCTCGAAGATATACTTGATTGGATCCATCTTTGATATCAACAAGGTAGTGTTAGTCAGCATATACTGTCTCAGTCGGCGAGCAGCCCATGCCAAAGCGCAGCAAGTTTTCTCGAGCAATGAGTATCGGGTCTCACAGTCTGTAAACTTTTTGCTAAGGTAGTAAATGGCGTGCTCTTTTCGGCCAGACTCGTCATGCTGCCCCAGCACACACCCCATTGAACTGTCTAGCACTGTCAAGTATAAAATCAAAGGTCTTCCTTCGACTGGAGGCATCAAAATTGGAAACTCTTGAAGGTATTCCTTGATTCTTTCGAAAGCGGTCTGGAATTCATCATTCCACTTTACCACTTGATCTTTCTTCAGCAGCTTGAAAATTGGCTCACAAGTAGCAGAGATGTGAAATGAACCTAGCGATGTAATTCAGACGTCCCAAGAAACCTCTAACTTCCTTCTCTGTATGGGGGACCGGAATCTCTTGTATGGCCTTTACCTTTTCAGGGTCCACCTAAATACCCTTATCACTGATGACGAAACCCGGAAGCTTACCAGATCTTACCCCGAAGGTGCACTTGTTTGGATTCAACCTCAGCTTGTATGTCTTCAACCTGTCAAATAGTTTTTGGAGATGATCAAGGTGCTCTTCCTCAGTCTGGGACCTGGCTATCATGTCATCAACATAAACCTCTATCTCATGGTGAATCATGTCGTGGAACAAAGCGACCATGGCGCGCTGATAAGTTTCCCCAGCATTCTTCAACCCAAAAGGCATTACCTTGTAACAGAAGGTGCCCCACTGTGTAACGAAGGTTGTCTTCTCCATGTCTTCATGATCCATCTTGGTCTGGTTGTAGCCAGAAAAACCATCCATGAAGGAGAAGATCTTATGTTGCGCAGTGTTGTCGACCAAAACATCGATGTGAGGAAGTGGGAAATCATCCTTGGGGCTAGCCCTATTCAGATCTCTATAGTCCACACACATCCGTACCTTACCGTCCTTCTTAGGTACGGGAACAAAGTTGGCAACCCACTGTGGATAAGAAGTGACAGTTAAGAACCCTGCGTCGAACTCTTTCATGACTTCTATCTTAATTTTCTCTGACATTTCGGGGCGCATATGGAGGACCTTCTATTTTACCAGAGGGCAGTCTTCTTTAGTCGACAGGCGATGTACCATAATATCAGTACCCAAACCAGGCATGTCCTCATAGGACCCGACGAAGATCTCAACATAGTCGTGTAGCATCTGTACGAACCTCTGTTTAACACTAAGCTCCAGATTTGCACCTATTTTAACCTTTTTCCTGTCTTCCTCTGTGCCCAAGTTCACTGACTCAACTGGATCTTCATGCGGCTGTATGGCCCTTTCATCCTGCTGTAACAGTCTAGCAAGTTCTCCAGGCACCTTACAATCATCCTCACCTTCGTCCTCGGCTTGGTTGATCGGATTTTTAAAGTCATAACTGGCAGGAGCAGAGTTGTTATCAATGGGATCCAGAGTGGATATGGATCTGCATTATGATACGTGAGTGTGTGTGAGAGAATAGCTGTTTTGATAAAGTGAGAGACGGAAAAGAAAAACAAGGAGCGCAAAATTTGTAATGCAAGAAACGTCCAATGTTTTATTAATGATATATGAAAATGACAAGTAATAAGCCCTCACAAGCAAAGCCGAGGTGCCTCGGGCAAGGCACCGGGCCACAAAGTTTCAAACTGTTTATTACAAATCTTAAAACAAAAAGTCAATTACTGTGGAATAAAAGAAACAGGTATGAAGTCCTTCACCATCCAGTTGTTCAGTCCACCATTGGTTGTAGGGTAGATCCAGCTGTCGATGTCTGAATCCTCTTCGTTGTCTTCAATTGCATTAACTCCCCAATTACTTATGTGCAGAGGAGGTCTTCCAATCTGTGTGTGCCTAACAGCCCTTTGAGCCCCTGTAGTAAAGCCCAAACCAAATTTGTCAGTTTTGTGCGTAAAATCAGGGAGCTGACCCCAATTGGTACACCCACCTTCTTCAATACAGCCCTGGCATCCTTCAGAGAAGCCATCTTTAGCGGAGGTTTGTTAGTAGCAACTTCAGTTGACGCTAAAGTCTGAGGGACCTCTTCAAAGTTCTGACAAGGGGTTTCAAAGAATTCCCCGTCCATCTCCATGTAGTGGAAGGAATTGAGATGACTCACCATATACTCCTCTTCACCTCGTACCGTGACAATTTTCCCCTTTATCGGATATTTCAACATTTGATGGAGTGTGGACGTAACTGTCCCAGCCTTATGAATCCAAGGACGACCCAGCAAGCAAGAATATGATGGTCTGATATCCATTACGTAGAAGGTGGACCCAAAGGTCTGAGAATCCACCTTGACAGGAATGTCCAACTTCCCGTGCACCATCCTTTTTGACCCATCAAAAGCCCTTACCACAATGTTACTTGGCTTTAGAATCAAACCTTCACAATCCAGACGGTCTAGCGCTTTCTTCGGTAGGACATTCAGTGAGGACCCGATGTCTACTAGCACAGGGCCATAGTGGTGCCCCTGCACTCGATCGAGAAATGCAGAGCATCATTATGATTTCTCCCCTTAGCAGTCAGATCCGCATCTGAAAATCCTAACCCATTGTCAGCAGTTAGGCTAGCCACACAATCTTTGTACTGATCTGCAGAAGTTTCCTGCGGCACATGCGCAGTCTTGAGAAACGCAACCAAAGCCTTCGCATGAGCTTTAGAACATAACAACAAGGACAACATGGAGATCTTTGACGGGGTCTTCCCTAGTTGCTCGACCACATTGTAGTCGATTTTCTTGATAATTTTCAGAATTTCCTTTATCTCTTGTTTAGATGTTTCTACAATGATCTTCTTAGGTGCCTCCGTTCGGGAAGGCCCACCTATGATTTCTTTGCCCCGAGTCCCAGATGGCTCGGTGACAGGGGTGATAACTGGAATAGGGACTGGGACAGTAGTTGATGTATTGGTAGATGGAATAACAACAGGTTTGTGGATAGTCGGAGGGGAAATCTCAGGAGAAAAGAGTCTTCCACTTCTGGTGACCTTGCTTGCCCCAACAATATTACCGATGTCCGTATCGGCTTCTTCAGCCCTCAGATCTTGTTTAACACCATGGTAATATACATCAGCACCATAGTGCCATGGGATAGCCTTTTCTGAGGTATAGGGGATGGGACCCGGAGCGGTGATTATTAACGGAGCGATTCTTGGAACAGGTGTAACCCTAACAGGTTTTCTCGAGGAAACCTTGGAAGGATTGGCGGAAATGGTTAGGATGGCAACATCTTCAAACGGAATCATAGTCTTCTCAAACAAAATTTCTTTATTATCCATCAAGCGTTGAACCCCTGACTTCAATAAACAGCAACCGGAAGGTAGAATTGAACACATGTGGCAACCTTCACCACAGCCCGAAAATAAACCGGCCAACAACAAATTCTTCTTAACCGTCATCAAAGGAGTAGAAATTTCTTCCACAGAGGTCACAAATGAATCGATGTCCACAGCATTGACTTCACGACCATGTTTGGGTATAGGAGCAGTTATGACGTTTGGCTTTTCCAGAGCATCAAACTCAATCTCTTTAGCTTCCAGCAAATCTTGCACTTTATTCCTCAGAGCCCAGCAATCGTTTGTATCATGGCCTGGGCTTTCCGAATGGTAGGCGCATCGTGCGTTGGGATTGTATCTGGGAGAAGCAGTGTTTGGATTCTTGGGAGCCTCTTTTAAAGTTGCCAAGTTGGATTTTAACAGATGAGGCAGAACTTCATCCAAAGTCATGTTGATGTGGGTAAATTGCCGTTGTGGTCTTTCCACCCTTTGCTGATTGTTGCATTATGGAGCAACCGCGAGTCTTGTTATCACTACAGCATTTACCGTTTGACGGTGTTCAGGTCTGCTTTGGCCCCTCGGGCCATAGACTGCACTAGCTTCCTTCTTACCAGTGAAAGGCTTCTTTACTGCACTTGATGAAGCATCCTTCTGTATTTTACCACTTTGAATTCCAGCTTCTACTCTCTCTCTCTAGTCAAAATCAACTCAGTAAACCCAGATGAAGAACTGCCGATCAGATGATTAAAAAATAGACCAGATAGCATCCCTAGAAACATGTCAACCAACTCCCTATCAGACAAAGGGGGTTGGGCTCTTCCAGCCAAGTCTCTCCACTTTTGAGCATAGTCCTTAAAACCTTCACTTGCACCCGTGGACATACCCTGGAGCTGAGTACGAGTGGGAGCAAGGTCGGTGTTATACTGATATTGCTTGTAAAAAGTAGCAGCAAGGTATTCCCAGTTTCAGACACTGGATCCTTCCAACTGATAAAATCATTCAAGTTGAGTCCCTGACAGACTATCTTGAAAGAAGTGTACCCACAAATTTCTATCAGCAGTGTGGGGTTGGATTTTTCTTATGTAAGAGCGAAGATGGAGTTTTGGACAAGATACACCATCGTACTTGGCAAAAACCGGAGCTTTGAACTTATGAGGGATCACCACTCCCGATACCAGTCCTAGTTCTCCGAAATCCAAACCAAGGATCTTCTAAATCTCCATAGCACTCAAACGGTCTTCTAGTTGCTTGTATATATCCTCAGCAGGAGGATATTGCTCATCGTCATAATCCTTATCATTGTCAGAAACTGCTGGACTAGGGTCCTTTACCCTTTCTTGGTTCTCCCCGTCCTTGGATGAGGAGGTCAGATCAGGTAGTTGTCTCAACCTTTCTCCGAATCTTCTACCCATGTTCAGAATACCGACCTTCTTCTTCTTCTTCTCTTTCAGAATAAGGGTCTTCAAATCCTCTTTCCCTTTAGCCAGACTTAAGAACATCTGTTGGAATTGGGCGTTCTGTGCCTGAAGATCTTTGATGGCTTGACCAAAAGACATTTTTGCTAAGATAAACAGCGAAGAAGATGAGAAACCTGTAGTGGTACCTGTAATGATCTGCATGATAATGAGATGTGCATGTAATGATTTCAAAGACTTTGGGAGATTTAAATTTGCTAACCAAAAAATAAACCAAACTTTATTAGCTTTAAACTTTGAAAGGTTCAACAATGCCTTTAAGGCGTTACAAACAAGTAAATAGAAAACAAATCTAAAACTAGAAAAGCAAAATCAGAAGTCCCATGGACGCTTCCTCTTTGTGCCGATGTAGTCATTGATCACTCTTTCTTCCTCGAGCTGCCTGGTCAGCTTCAAAATCTTCCTTTCTTGCTCATGGTACTTTTCCCGGTAAGTATCCCGCTCATTCTTCAGCTGAATCCAAGACCTCTGCAACTCCCCAGGATCAGTGGGCATGTAAGGATAGAGGACCGTGTAAGGAATGTCGTCTTCATTAGTGAGCTCCACAATCACTGGTAATACGACTTCATAGGGCATCCCAAGCTTTTGGGCACGAGCTCGGACCCACTGGAGATAAGGCTGCATAGGAAGGGAAGTCTTTGGTCCCAACTCTTGGGGGTCAGATCTGTTCACCATGCCCCAAGCTCATATGAATCTCCGACGATGCTCCTTAGCATCCTCCTTATAGTCAAATACAATGTCCTCAAGAAGTAACTCATGGGGACCATCTCTTCGAGCACGACCAAATTATCGCAAATCCAGAAACGGATTGTAAGTTATACCTCCTATGATTCCAAGCAATGGGACATTAGGGTATCCCCCACAACGGTCAATAACAGCAGTGTCTTCCATAGCCCGGGAACACCAAAGAATATTTGTATGAGCAAGTGACATTGTTCTGTAGGACCAACCCAAACCTTCTTCATTCTTCAGCACATACTTAGGGAGGTGAGAAATAAACCACCTCGACAGCAGCGGCATGCAACACATCAGAGTCCCTCTTCTCCTCACGGTACGAGTATAGAGGGCATGCAAGATATCACCCAACAGGGTAGGCACAGGATTGCGAGAAAGGAAAGTCTTGACAGCATTCACATCTACAAAGGAATCCGGATTTAGGAAGAGAACCAAACCATAAATAAGGAGAGCCACGACATCTTCAAAAGCCTGAAAATCCAAATTATTCCAGAATAGTTGAGCCTGGTCTATCAGAAATTTGGCTAGAAAACCTTCGACCCCGCTTCGTGTTTCCCAATTAGATACTACATCAGCCCGTTTCAAATGCAGAGCTGAGGCAATGTCTTCTGGTCTAGGAACTTCTTCCATACCTGTGAAGGGTACCTTTTCAAGGATGGATATGCCCAATAGGTGGGAGAACTCCTCCAAGGTGGGAACCAGCTGGTAATCTGGAAAGGTGGAGCAATGATGCACAGGATCGAAGAACTGGAAAAGTACACTCATCATCTGCTCATCAAGACTTGAAGTGACCAGGCTGAGAAGTTGACTGTGTCTCTTAATGAACATATAAGTCTCAGAGACTCTTGAGGCTAGCTCTTTAAGTTGGGCAGGTATTTGCACAAAGTTTACTCGGATGGTATTTCTGCGCACGGAAGCCATAATCTGCAAAACAAAACAAAGATAAATTTCTATTGGTCTTTGAAATGGTTAGTGTAATGAAGTATGAATGCCATGTTATGATGAATGATGTCATGATAAATCACAGGTATAGCAAACACAGGCATTGCAAACACAGTCAAATCACACAAAGCCCTTAGGTTTAAGGCTTGCATGAGGCCAAAGGTAATACCCTCTTGAAGTTAAGTTAGTTTTAACCTGTCCTAGAAAAAGTAATCGGGTTCTAGAGGATCTCAATATCACTAACCATCCTCCATCGGTCATGGTTTCAGCTCATGCAATCTTTTCTTGCGGCCGAAACTATCTCGAGAGTATGGTCTCAATGAGTGTAGCATCGAGTATCAATCAGTTCTCAGCTTTACACTGAGGCCAGCTATCTCACTACTTTCTAATGGCCAAGTTGGTCGATTAAAGGTTCTAAGGTCAGTTGATGCTTAACGACACCATGCAGCGTCCCCGTATTCTCCTCTTTTCTCCATAAGGGATACCGGTACCAACCAATGTGCCACATCAACGTAGTTACTGCTTCAACCGTATCGGTCTACACCGTATAGTTCCCTCACAATTTATTGCTACTTACCTAAAAGGTGTCCCCAGATCCAGGTTAGGATCTATAGTAACCCCAAACAGAACCCTCAAAAATAAAGCAAGCAAAGCAATCAAGAGAAGCAATTATGATGAACTAGATCCTAAGGTATACCCCACTTATAATCCCCAACAGAGTCGCCAGTTCTGTGATACGGTGGCAGAACCGACTGTTTGACGCTGGTTTGCATTTTACATTTTATATTCGCAAATGTTGCGGTAAGCAAGAGTCGCCACCGACTTTTATTTCATCCAATCGGAAAGGAAAAAAGTGCAGAAAAATCCTTTTTCGAGATGTTTCTGAGTACGAAGGTAGATTATAGAAAGGGAAGGTGTTAGCAGCCTTTCTATCCATGGTTTTCCATGGGCTCTTAGGTACTTTCTTATCTTTTAAAATTTCTTGTGTATGTGCTTTGTTTTTTTTGAAAAGTTTGACTTCGTGATAACCCTTGTATTAGTCCTCAAAGTTGTGACGAAGTTTCTTTTGAAAATTTGTTTGAGAAGTGTAAGTGTAAAAAGTTTTGATTTGATCAAGTACCTACTAGCATCTACCTACTCGAAAAAAGATCGTTTCTATTCTTGTTCCTTTAGACAGCGCTATCCCACTATTAAGGAGTAGGTAGCACCGTCGTTGGAGTTTGTAAGGGTCAATTTGAAAGGGACGTACGATTACTAAAGCAATGTTAGGACACCTTAGTAATAACTCTAGAGTCTTAAGATCATATTCGAGGCAACATTTCCAAGGCAACATTCTGAGGCAACATCCGAACGGGACATTTGATCCTTTTTTAGACGGAAGGGTAACCACTAAGACACCCTTTACTTAATGATCATTTACCGAAGACAACCGAAGTGAGAGCATACCCTAAGACTGATATGTGCGAGTGATTTGTTTCAGTTATTTATCTTTGCACATTAGGGTTTTCTAATTGTATTAAATTTGTCATGCATTCTTGTCATACAATCCTATTAGCATACATCTAAACAGTTAAATATTTGCAGAATTAAAAATGCGAGAAAGTAAATCTATGCTATTACAAGGCTTCGGGGAGGGCGATTAATTACATAGCCAAAAAAAGAAACCCAGGAAAAGAAAGCGGTAAATAAAAGCCCTAGGTTAAGCTATTAAAAACCATGAACAGTTACAACAATATCGTAAAAATAATAATACGCGCGCGATGAATACTAAACAACTAGGGTTTTGACCCTGGACTTAAACCTAATTGCGATTGATTAAAAAAAGGTTTGGGTTATGTTTTAAGAAAATAATGGAATCGTAAAATTAAAGGAAAATCCTAGGTCTAATTAATTTTAAATTAAGAAAAATAAATTAATTCATCTAAAAGCCTATTTTTTTGTAATTTCGTTTATTTGAGAAAAAAAAGAGCAAAATAAAATTAAATCAAAAGTTTACCCTAATTTCTATTTGATTTTATTTATGAAAACAAATTACAATATTCCTATTTTTAAACTAGATTAAATTAATTTTGATGAAATAATTAGTTTATGAGTTAAAGAAAATATTTAAATAAAATAGAAAGAAAAAAAAAAAGAAAAACAAAGGAAAGAATAATGGGCCTGTGATCAGCAGCTCTGGTTCTGGTGAGGGATCCAGAAGATGACCATCAGAAGATGGTATGCACCGGATCTGATTTTGACCGATGGATCCAGCATATGACGACCTTCAGAAGGTGAGGTGCACTGGATCTGACTCTGATTGATGGATCCAGAAGATAATGCCCAGAGGATGCTTGATCTGGTCCTGGCTGATGGATCCAGAAGATGACCAGAGAACGCTTGATCTGGTTCTGGCTGATGGAACCAGAAGATGACCAGAGAACGCTTGATCTGGTTTTGGCTGATGGAATCAGAAGATGACCAGAGAACGCTTGATTTGGTTCTGACTGATGGAATCTGAAGATGCTGAACCTCAGAAAGCGCAGGCGCTGGATCTGGTGAAAATAAAGGGGAAAATGCCAAAATCTCATGCCTGGGATCGAACCCAGAATTATGAGTTTCTGACTTCCTTCTTCTGACAGGCTGCGCTGAATGTTAACTTGTTAATATAAAAAAACAAATAATATATCAGAAAGACAAGTTTCTGGTCAAAATAAACGCGCCAGAATTTAAACCAGTCGGTAAGGTTATGACATGCTATCGTCTTCTTCCCTAGAACCATCGTTTAAAGTTCTGAACTTTTACCTACAGACATGGCGATGTAGCTACAAACCTGTGCATTTCAAAAATTGTCCACAGGCAATATAAATGGCCATGACAGGTACCAATCAACTCGTCTCATCCTCATGAGTCTCATGGTACCAGAATCAACATCCAATTTCAATTATCCTGCAAAGCCCTAAAACTCAACACGAAACCCTAGCCATGGCAGTTTGTCATACGATCACCAAACACACAATTGAATATGATGATTAGCTTGTAAACGTGTTAATGAAAAGAATATGCTGGCAAAATATGCAAATGGCATATAAATTGATGGAAATGAAAACGAGTTTGGAAGCCACTTGTGATACCTGTAACTTATAACTATAAGCGTGAAAAGTCTTGAATTTTATTGGAATCTGCTCCTGGAACATCCAGCAACCTCTTTGAAACGTGAGAAAGGCACGATCCGGTCTCTAATATGGAAATTGGATTACCACTTTTCTTGAAATTTTTGAGATTTTTCTTTCCCTTTGCACGACTACTTCCAACCTCTATATGCCTTGGCTTGCTTCTGTATATGTAATGCAAGCTATTAGGTCAACAAAAACAACCTCAATCTTGCTCATCATGGAGATTTTATTTTCTATTTCAATGCATATGATTCCTTTCCAATTTGGCTCAAATCCAATCTTTTTCAAACCAAATTTTCTTTGCACGAGTTGATCTTTAATTGATAGCATATGAGATCTTTTTTCAATGCACAAATCATCCCTAAAATACAATATATGATTTATTAGGATTTATTTGATTTTATT
Organism: Vicia faba; assembly: GCA_948472305.1. NCBI lineage: Eukaryota > Viridiplantae > Streptophyta > Magnoliopsida > Fabales > Fabaceae > Vicia > Vicia faba. The sequence goes on along the minus strand of OX451740.1, from coordinate 1,009,814,292 downwards.
TGAATTTTAAATGAATAAAAATCAAAATAAATTAAATAAATGAACAAATAAAGCATGGAGGGTCCCATAGATCGTGGACTATGTTAGGAATGAGATGAAAGCATAAAAAGTTGGGCCCATTTAGCAAAAGATGCAAATTTGAGCATGTTTGACTTTTGGCAATTTTGCAAAAAAGGTCAACTTGGCCAATGCATAACTCTCTCAATTTTGAATCTAGAGGGGTGTTCTTGGACTTTTTAGAAAGCTTAGGATGTCCTCTAAGCAACCTATTTGGTCTTATCTCAATTGAGTCTTCCATGTTCATGTATGAAGCTTTGACCCAAAAGGTGTTTTTGTTGACTTTTCAAAATGACCTATAATGTCAAAATTCATATCTTCTTGTCAGGTCATATTCTGAACTTAGGAGCTGAATAAGAATTGTAGGGAATTGCATCCTCTTCAAAATGAGCTTTGGATGGGTCATTTTTGATAAAGTATTAGAAAGATATGCTTGGTCAAAGTTGAGTTGACTTTTCCTACAAAACCCTAATTTAGCAACTTTTGGGTTTTGATGAATTACGGGAAATCCTTGATGAATCATGATCAACCCTTGATCACATGATGAATGATACTTCAAAATGAGGATGTTGACCAAAAATCTTGAATTTTGACTGTATGTGGGCCATAGTTGACTTTTGTCCTAGCACAATCGATTTCTAGGTATTTTAGCAATTGACTGAGCAAACTTCCTCTGCAAGGCTTGAAACTTGACATGGATGATCTTGCAAACATATTAGGACAATGGTGAGCATTTGGGATCCTTTGGACTCAAGCATCTTGATGCAAAATGAAACCCTAATATGAAGTAGACTGCCTTAGGAAAGAGTTTGTCTGGTCAACTCTTGGACCTCCTTGAGCAATTTGAGGACCTCACTTGACATGTATTGAGAAATATGGGAGGGCAAATTTTGGGGTACAATAGTGTGGTTCCAATGGGTGTCTTGTACGCTGTTCTGTATGCCCATAATGCTTCATGTAGTTTGGGCGACCAATCTTTCCTAGATGTGGCAACAGTTTTCTCAAGTATTTGCTTAATCTCCCTGTTGGAGATTTCCATTTTCCCGCTTGTTTGTGGGTGGTAAGGTGTTGCTATGCGGTGTCGGACTCCATACTTTTCTAAGAGTTTATTGAAAATTTTGGAAAAGAAATGAGATCCACCATCACTGATGACTAATCTTTGAACATCGAATCTTGGAAAAATTATGTTTTTGAACAACCTAATCACTACTTGTGTATCATTTGTCTGAGAGGCTACAACCTCTACCCATTTGGATACGTAATCTACTGCCACTAATATGTAATTTTTGCCAAAATACGATGGGAAAGGTCCCATAGAGTCAATTCCCCATACGTCAAATATCTCTACTTCTAGGATACCCTTTTGAGGCATCTCATCGCGCCTAGATATGTTACCAGTGTGTTGACACCGGTCACATTTTGTAATCACATCATGGACATCTTTCCATAGACTGGGCCAATAAAGGCCAGCTTGTAGGATTTTTGTGCAAGTCTTTGAGGTGCTAGTGTTTCCACCATAAGGGGCCTCATGACAATGAGATATTATCCTCTCTATTTCACTCTCAGGAACGCATCGACAAAAAATACCATCGGTTCCTCGCTTGAATAGTAAGGGCTCGTCCCATTAATAGTGTTTTAGATCGTGAAAGAATTTCTTCTTCTGCTGATAAGTTAAATTAGGTGGAAGGACTTTTTATGCTAAGTAGTTGACATAGTCAGCATACCAGGGCAGTGAAATTTGAGTAGATACTGCTTCCAATACTTCAATTGTCTTGTCATTGTTGCAAAATTCAGGGCATTCTTCAGCTAAGTTTTCAGACCTCGTCTGGGCTACCAGGTGTTCATATGGAAAATCGTCATTGATGGGTATCTCTTCAGGTTTAAGATTTTCCATCCTAGATAGATGGTCGGCAACGAGATTTTCATATCATGATTTATCTTTGATTTCCAAATCAAACTCTTGTAAGAGTAAGATCCACCTTAATAATCTTGGCTTGACATCCTGTTTAGCTAATATGTATCTAATATTTGCGTGATCAGTGTAGATAAATCTTTGTGCCTACTAGATAGGAACATAATTTATCTAATGTGTGATCGGTGGATCTGGAACTGACTGTTTAACGCTGGTTCGCGAAATGTCGCGGTAAGCAAGAGTCGCCACCGTCTTTTATTTTCTCCAATAGGAAAGGACAAAAGCACAGAAAAATTCCTTTAAAGAGATTGCTCTCGATTCGGGAGGTAGGTTATAGAAAGGGAAGGTATTAGCACCCTTTCTATCCATGGTTATCCATGGGCTCTTAGGTACTTGCTCAATGTGTTTTCAAAATGTATGCTTGCTTTTCAATGTGGGTTTTAAAAAGTTTCTTTGAAAAATTTCAGTTCGACTCGTACGTCAGAGTGTTTGAAAAGTTTGCTTTGAAAGCTTTTGAAAAGTGTTGATGTGAAAAGATTTTGATTTGTTTGAAATTAGAGCAAGTATCCTTGAGAACCTACCTACCCTAAGGAATTCGTCTGTGTAGATGTCCTTTAAAGTAGTGCCATCCCACCATTGAGGGGTAGGTAGCACCACCGTTGGAGGTGTCCGGGTCAATTCGAGTTTTAGGGACGTGGTGGTCACCGGAGCAACAGTAGGACACCTTAGAAGCTACCCTTACGCCATTGATCCTTTATTTTCCGAGGCAACCATTTCGAGGCAACTGGATCATGTCATGGACATAAGGACTTACTAAAACGTCCTATACTCGACGACCACCTTTCGAAAGGCAACAGTGAGGCGTACCCTAGGGGTGGTGTGTGCGAATTGTGTGCCATTTTCAGTTTATTGTTTGTCTTGTCATGTATTGGTGATCTAACGATTCGATTTTATTTTTTGGGCATTCATTCTTTCATGCATATTTATTAACAGTTATATATTTGCGAGAAAGTAAATCTAAACTATTACAACTGGCGCGGGTCCACATCGCCAAAAAAACCGAACCCGATTTGACTGAAAATAAATAAAACGAATAAATAAAAGTGCGAGAAATAAATCTAAACTTATTACAAGGCTTTGGGGCATATACAGAGGTATTTAACCAATATAAAATAAATGCGCGAAATAAAGAGATTAAACAAAAACTAGGGCGTTGGACCCTTTTACAAACAATTAAAATTAATCAAGGAATCTAAAATTAAAATTAAATGAAAAAAATGGTATTTTTGTGTTTTTTAGATTTAAAAGAAAAAGGAAAAAATTAATTAAAATTAAAATGCTAATTCTAATGTTTTTTAAGTTTTTTAAGAAAGAGATTTAATTGCTAACCTAATTTAATTCTAAATTGATTTATGTACAATTTTTAATCATAAAAATAAAAATAATAAATAATAATATTGTGAGAAAAGGAACAATAAAAAAAAAGATATAAAAAATTAATAATTAACCTAATTCTACATTTTTTGGATTTTTATTATGAAAAAGAATTAAAATTAAAACTTAATTAAACTAAATGATTTACATTTTAATTTATTTATAAAAGCAATCAAAGTTAATTATATTTTTTTTCTTTCTGTATTTTTAATGTTTTTTTATATTTTTGTAAGAATTAATTAAATCAGAAAATAAAATACACAAGTAAATTTAAAAATAATAGAATATAAAGAAAATTAGAAAAAAGAAAAAAGGATAGAACCAGGGGGGTGTGGTCCCAAATTTGGAGGTGTAGGCCTGGTGATTTTGGCCCATCTGCTTTGAATTTTGTGGACTTTTCCAATCACATGCACGCCTGTTGACCTTCCCCATGGTATTCCCCAGTGCACAACCTTTGATCTGATCCCACTAAGTGACGTGGCTGGCCTGATCTGGTGAGTATATGGTAGTCTGCAACGTCATATCCACACCTGAACATATATGGAAAAAGAATATTGAAGTGAAGTAGACCTGGGAATCGAACCCAGGTCTTATGCATTATTCACGCGCTCGCTTGCCATCTGTGCCATTGAATGTTAATTGACATATTATAGTGCATAAAAAACAAAAGGAAAAACTAAGCGCATGAGTAAATGGGCGCGCAAAATTTAAAACATCCAACCATTGCACGCCAGCACATCATCGTCTTCGCCTCATTTTTTTTTCTTCTGAAACATACGCATACAGCAACGGTTTTAAAGCGTCGCCTCAGGCTAGTTTACAAAAAATAGCGATTAGCTCGTTTCTCAACATAAATTAGGCGCGAGGTAACATTTTTCTTCGTCTCAAAATGCTGAGTTCAACCATGGTGGTCATGGGCCTTAATTTTTCCTCTAGGCAAAATCCCTAATTTGAGAAAACTGTAACCCTAGGACTCTCACATGGCAAGTTCATATTTATGGCACAAAAATGAAATCAAACGCATTGGTCAGCTTGGAAACATCAATGTGAATATGAATACATAAATAAAAATGCAAAACTATGCTTGAATCGGGCTATATGATTTCGAAATTTTTGAGATGCAGTTTGACTTAGAGGTACCAGCTCAGGGAGTTTTGATTGATGTTAAGAATTGGGATACGTTCAAAATTGTCTCAGGATGCTGTTAGGAAAAAAATTAAGGCTTGAAAAGATCTCTAGCTTTGAAATCAGATTTGCATTTTATGTCCAAATTTTCAAAGTTCCAATCCACTTTTGAGCGAGACTTTTGCTGCACTATGGTTAGGGTTTGACTCAATGATCATTATGGAATAGACTTGGCTTGCTATTTGACCTTAATCCATGCTTGAGAAAGAATTGGTCTTAGGGTTTCTTCCATTAACCATTTTTCCTACTTTTTAGCCAAAACCTAGACCTAGTGTGCAAATGAACCTTAGCCTGATTTTTGAGTTGATTCATGATACATAGGAATTGTCCAAGTTCATATGACACTATTCCATTGGTTTTTAAATTTTATTTGAATTTTCAAAGAATTAAAATGAATTAAATCATCAAAAATTAAATAAAATAAAAAAATCAATATTTGGTCTTGAAATTAACCATGGGACACGTGTGTGGCATGACAAGGATGAACCAAGTGAAAAAAATGGGGCCCTTTTGTCAAAATTGGATTTTCAAGGATAGTTGACTTTTGCCATTTCACAAAAATTCGCCAACTTCTACAAGGCATAACTTGCTCAATTTTTAAGCTTTTCACATGTTCTTGGACATTTTGGAAAGGTCTTTGAGTCCTTTAACCAATGCCTTTGGTCCCATGTCATTTTGATTTACCAATCTCAAGTTATGGTCTTTGACTTAAAGTCCCTTTTTGTTGACTTTTGAAAATGACCTATAATGTTGAAATTGATAACTTTTTGTGAGAGCATTTCTTGGACTTGAAGTATGAAGATGAGTTGTAGGAAATGTCTTTCTCTTCAAAATGAGCTTTGGATGGAATTTTTCTGATAATCCATGTGAAAGTTATGCCCTGATCAATTTCAGTTGACTTTTTCAGCTGTCCAAATATAGCAACTTTTGCATCTTTGATGATTTCTGAGCCAAATTTTGAGAATCATGATCAAGCATTGATCAAATGATGTTTGTGGCTTCAAAATGATATGTTGACCAAAAATTTGAACTTTTGACTGCCAAATGACCATTTTGCCCCTACAGTTGACTGTAGTGCAATTTAGGGTTTTGACTGTGCCATCTTGAAGTGAATGCCTTGAAACTTGATATGAGGATGCTTGACCATGTTTGTGAGCATATGAGACTTGATTGGGCCTTTGAACACTTCCTTTTCTTGATCAGACTCAAAACCCTAATTTTGACTGTATGGGAGACTGTTGCACTGCACAACCCTTGGGAAATTTTGTAACTTGGCTTGGCAATTTCTTGAAGAATATGGGAGGGCAAATTTTGGGGTATAACAGTTGCCCCTGTTCAATCTTCTTAGACCTGAGGATGCAGATTGGCTGACGTGCCTTTCGTAATCCGAGGGTAAAAGATGATTGGACACTAGAGTGCCCGGAAATTTGCACTCACATGTTAGCAATGATGGTGGAATGGGCTTATAGATGCCATTTGGAGATTGCTGGATTGGATGATGGGCTTATAGATGCCATCTGGATGTTTGATTGCGTAAGAGATTCCTTGGCGAGAACCTGTATACCTGCAAAACAGAAAATGAGTACCTGACACGTTGCAGGGATGATTACTTCCTTAGCATGAATGGTAAGAGAGCCTTGAGCGACTTTAACTTCAACAACGCTCGTTGAGAAAAATCTGGGGTGTCTTCTACTGGGATAAGAATCAGGGAGATCTTAGGGTCGATCTGACTGAACCAGAGAGGCCTTTGACTGGATAAGCATCAGGAAAATCTTGGGACGATTTAACTGAACCGGTCTAGGTCTTGAAATGTCTTCGACTGGGATAAGCATCAGGGAGATCTTAAGGTCGATCTGACTGAACCAGAGAAGGCCTTTGACTGGATAAGCATCAGGAAAATCTTGGGGCGATTTAACTGAACCGGTCTAGGTCTTGAAATGTCTTCAAAGGGATAAGCATCAGGAAAATCTTGGGACGATTTAACTGAACCAGAGAAGGCCTTTGACTGGATAAGCATCAGGAAAATCTTGGGACGATTTAACTGAACCGGTCTAGGTCTTGAAATGTCTTCAATGGGATAAGCATCAGAGAGATCTTAAGGTTGATCTGACTGAACCAGAGAAGGCCTTTGACTGGATAAGCATCAGGAAAATCTTGGGGCGATTTAACTGAACCGGTCTAGGTCTTGAAATGTCTTCAAAGGGATAAGCATCAGGAAAATCTTGGGACGATTTAACTGAACCAGAGAAGGCCTTTGACTGGATAAGCATCAGGAAAATCTTGGGACGATTTAACTGAACCGGTCTAGGTCTTGAAATGTCTTCAATGGGATAAGCATCAGAGAGATCTTAAGGTTGATCTGACTGAACCAGAGAAGGCCTTTGACTGGATAAGCAATCAGGAAAATCTTGGGACGATTTAACTGAACCGGTCTAGGTCTTGAAATGTCTTCAACTGGGATGAGTATCAGGGAGATCTTAAGGTTGATCTGACTGAACCAGAGAAGGCCTTTGACTGGATAAGCAATCAGGAAAATCTTGGGACGATTTAACTGAACCAATCTAGGTCTTGAAATGTAGCTTGAGAACTTAACTGAATCTTTCCTGAAAGGTAAAAGTCAGTCATATGCAATGCATGATATGGATCAAGCAATGATGTTCTCAACATAAATGAGATTTGTATGATGCAGTGCGTTATGCATGCTATAATGATGTATGTGATGTTTTATGTATGTTTTCGTCTAGGAAAGTAAATCCTTGACGGGTGCCGGGAAGTCGTATCCTGGGCTGATGTCGAAGAATAGATTTTGCTTCCGCTGGGGATAATAACTGCAAGGATACCGGTAGGAGAAGATGACTCTGTTGCGGAATAAACTTGGCGAATGGAAGATTCTGCGGGGAGAAAAGATACTCTAGCGACCATGCTGGAAAGCAATACTCTGTGGGAAGAGTGATGCCTTGCTGAATGCTGATAGTAACCCTGTTGGGGATACCTTTGTTGTATTGGAAGTGTGAATAGACTTCGCTGGGGATAGGAAAGAATTACGTTGACGACGACCTTCCCTTGGCTTTTGGCTGAGGATAACCCAGTTATATCCTGTTAAGGAAATAACTCTTTGAATAAAGCCGGACGACGCGTTCGTGCTCTGCGAGGGGATAAGCTTCCAGAATCTACTGGGGATAAGCTTACTGCTTGGAGAGATGAATTCCAATTTTCCTGGGGAAACTGGATTGGATTCTTCTGGGGAGTTTTAGAATGTAATTTTATAAGTTGAAAGGGGGAACCTATGTAGGGTTGCATGCTGATGAGTTTGTGTAAAACTGTATCTGAAATGGAGAAGGAACCTGGGTAGGGTTACTTTGATGATGAGTTCGTGTAAAACTTCTGAAATGGAGAAGGAACCTGGGTAGGGTTACTTTGATGATGAGTTCGTGTAAAACTTTTTGATGAACCGAGGTAAGGTCATCTTGAGATAGGTCCATGTGAGACTCTTGGAGGAACCGGGGTTAGGTTACGGCAGGATAAGTTTGTGTAAAACTTCTTGATGAACCGGGGTTAGGTCATCTTGAGATAGGTCCATGTAAGACTCTTGGAGGAACCGGGGTTAGGTTACGGCAGGATAAGTTTGTGTAAAACTTCTTGATGAACCGGGGTTAGGTCATCTTGAGATAGGTCCATGTAAGACTCTTGGAGGAACCGGGGTTAGGTTACGGCAGGATAAGTTTGTGTAAAAACTTCTTGACGAACCGGGGTAAGGTTACTTGTGATAAATCCATGTAAGATTTCTGGAGGAACCGGGGTAAGGTTACTTGGATAAGTTTGTGTAAAAACTTCTTGACGAACCGGGGTAAGGTTACTTGTGATAAATCCATGTAAGATTTCTGGAGGAACCGGGGTAAGGTTACTTGGATAAGTTTGTGTAAAAACTTCTTGACGAACCGGGGTAAGGTTACTTGTGATAAATCCATGTAAGATTTCTGGAGGAACCGGGGTAAGGTTACTTGGATAAGTTTGTGTAAAAACTTCTGGAGGAACCGGGGTAAGGTTACTTGGATAAGTTTGTGTAAAAACTTCTTGATGAACCGGGGTTAGGTCATCTTATGGAGGAGGAGTCTGTGTATGACTTTGTCTGAAGGTTGAGCAGAAACCGGTGTTGGGTTGCATGATTTTGATTAAGTGGATAATTGTCCTGTTTGGTCTCGGACGTTAGCCCACGATCTGGAATTTGTAAAGGTAGATGGTAATCATTTTTATGTTGATCTGTCCTTTGTAATTTGGTTGACAGAGCAATTGGATCGCCTGGATATCTCATTATTGCCCCTGCTTCGGAGGTGAGGGAAGAGGATACCTGTGCGGGTGATCGACAAATCTTCGGGTAGGCAAGTGACGAGATACCGGAACATAGTCGTACGCTTCAATCCCTAACTTTTGCCTGGACCGCCCTTTCGGGTTTTCAGTCCACCGGGATACCCATTTTTGCCCAAGCCGCCTTTTCAGGTTTTCGACTTGCCGGGTGTACATGTTTTTCGTTTCATCCCTTCATTTTGCCCGAACCCTTTTGGTTTGCCGGGAAGCCCTTATTTTTGCCTAGGTGTGTCAACCTAGCGGGTCTTTGATTAGGCGCAGTATTTTTCGACTATGTCCATGCTCTCAGAATGTAGGGAGTTGCCCCTGTTGGAAGTATTCTGCCATGCCCCAGATAATGGGCAATGCTCCTACTGTGCCCCTTGATTGGAGGTACTTCTGTTCACAAGGTGTTCATCGTGCGAATTTCCCTGCTTGTTCAAACAAGTAGTCATATGCAAACAGGGTTATTTTAAGAATGCAAAAGTCTATGTCTGTCTTGAATTTTGAAAATGCATTTTTTGTAATACAGTGCGATGTCAACTCAATATTTTACAGCAAACCTTCAGGAGTCAGGATACCTTCGTAACAGTATGCTTTCGAACTAACCCATGCTTCAGCTAAGACTTTTAAGAGTTATATCGTGGCCTGGTTCACGGTTTAAGAAACAAAGTATAAAGGCTCAAATTATTTGTACCCACCCGCTCTTCGTGATGTTCTCCAAACCTAAACTCAGTTGATCGTGCGTTAGACCTTGTTTGAGTTTTGTCCTGATGTTCCAGTGATGGTTCGGATATTGATGATTTATTCTGAATAGGCAGTCATCATTTTTGTCGAGGGTTTGTGGGACCTCTTTCTTTTTGATTTTGTTATCCCTTTCTTTTTTTGCCTGAACTGTTTCCTTTTTGGGATTACAGTCAGCGGGATGCCCCAGTTTGGTAAGTCTTCTTTATTGGCTTTGACCTTTTGGGCTTTTCATTTATGATTTTTTGTTGATAATGACTGCCTGTCCTTATGATTATTCGGAACCATCACTGTCTTTCTTCGTTTTGTAAGGATCTTTTTTTTTTTGGTGCCATTTGTTATGCACTCGGATCAACTGAGAGACTACCCTGCCCCAGGTTATGATAAAGGGTTTTGATTTTCGAAAAAAAAAAAAAAAAACTCCTACTTCTTTGGCTCAGAGGGGTTGACGAGGGATTATCATCCTTATAACTCCAGTGTTTGGGGATTGAAACAATGCCTGCATCTCATCAGCGGGGTCTGTTCAAAAGCATACTGTAGATTATGGTATCGTTTTCGTCATCCTCCCTCAAGAGGTTTAGAATTTTCAATTAAGAATTGACCATCGCAAAAAATATGACGGCAGTTTTAAGCATAGTAAATATAATTAATTCAAGACAGACATGTGTAATGCATTCATGAAATAAAAGAGTTTAACACAATAATTGTTTATCTGAACAAGAAGAGGAAAAATACAACTTGAAATCAAATGAACAAAAATTTAGCCCTGCTTTGGCAATGGAGCGGTGATCACGTTGGGAGTCTCCGCAGGCTCGAACTCGATCTCTTTGGCATCGATCATGTTCTGAATTTTGTACTTCAGTGCCCAACAGTCCTCAGTATCGTGCCCCGGGCTATCAGAATGATAGGCACACCTTGCTTCTGGATTGTAGCTAGGAGAGGAGGTCTTAGGATTGGCAGGAGGGTTGATTACTGCAATCAGGTTCATCTTCACCATCTGCTGTAATGCTTGTGACCAAGGCATGTTAATGTTGGTGAATTGCCTTTTAGGCCCTTCCGGCCTTTGCTGGTTTCCCCTTTGTGGTTGACGGCGTGGTGCAGAACCAGAGATCATGACTGCCCCTGCATGTTGATCACGGCGACTCTTTTGACTGTATACAGCATTGGATTCCTTCTTTCCCGTGTAAGGCTTTTTAGGAATGTCAAAAGGTGTGGCCTCTTGAATCTTCCCTGACTTGATACCAGCTTCAATTCTTTCGCCAGTCAGGATGAGGTCGGTAAATCCAGCAGATGAATTACCAATGAGGTGATTGAAGAATGGCCCGGATAGGGTCCCCAAAAACATATCAACGAGTTCCCGGTCAGTTAATGGAGGTTGCACCCTTCCAGCAAGGTCTCTCCATCTTTGTGCGTACTCCTTAAAACCTTCACCCGACCCTAGCGACATACCCTGGAGCTGGGTACGCGTAGGAGCGAGGTCGGCATTATACTGATACTGCTTGTAAAAAGCAGTGGCCAGATCCTCCCAGTTACGAATGTTGATTCCATCTAGCTGATAGAACCAATCGAGGTGAGTCCCTGAAAGACTCTCCTGGAAGAAGTGGATCCAAAGGTTCTTGTCTGCTGTGTAAGGCTGGATCTTCCTTACATAAGAACGGAGATGCATCTTGGGACAGGAAGCCCCATCATACTTCACGAAGGCAGGTGTTTTGAACTTGTGGGGGATCACCACCCCAGTAGATAACCCCAAGTCTCCGAAATCCAATCCAGGCACCTGCTGAACTTCCATAGCCTTTAATCTGTCTTCCAGCTGTTTGTACCGGTCTTCAGCAGGAGGGTACTGTTCGTCGTTGAAGTCTGTTTCAGTATCAGAGCCCACAGGAGTAGGGACCTCCCTTTCTTGGTGACTACCTTCCGTCACAGATGGAGGAGTCCTTTCAGCTTCAACCAAAGTGTTCCCGAGTCTGCGCCCAGTGTTAAATAGCACAGTCCTCCTCTTCTTCTTAGTCTTCTTCAGAAGCATGGTCTTCAACTCTTGTTGACCCTGAGCCAAGCCCTTGATCAGTTCCTGAAATTGGGCGTTCTGCGCCTGAAACTGGACGTTCTGCGCCTGAAGAGCCTTGATAGATGCCTCGGTTGATGATTCAGGATTCATGACGAGACTGCTGAAATAAACAGCGAAGAAGGTAAGCAACCTGCAGAGGAAGGGTACCTGTTATGTAATGATATGTATGATATGCATGCAATGATTTCAAGGACCTCGTGGGGTAAACAGAGAAACTTGTTAGAGTTGGAAACTGGCAACTTGATTGAAAGTACTTCATGTTGTTGAGAATCCTTCGTCGCGGGTCAAAGGCTCACCATATCCAGTGGGTCATAGCCCCTGACTTTAGTCATCACGTCTGGTTTTGATTTCCAAACAACCTTGGTTAGGGAACCTTCTTCAGGAGTCAGAGCTCACCATATAAAGTGGGTCATAGCCCCTGACAACATTGGCTAGAGGAAAATAAATCCTCTTTGCCCCTTGCTAGATGTTTGATTTATATGACCTGCATCACAAGCCCTTGAGATCCTTGAAATGGGTTAGGATGTATGCAATGGTATGCAATGGTATGATGTCATGCTATGCATGGGGTAATGTGAGTAACCCTGTTATGAGTCCTAATTAAGGACTGCAAAAGAAACCTGCAAGAAACTTAGGATACCCTGTTATGAGTCCTAATTAAGGACTACAAACACAACCTGCAAGAGACAAATGTCAGGTAATAAGCATGCAAGTAGTTCAAGTAGGAAGGCACACAAGTCACACAAGAGAAGCCCTTAAAGTTTAGGCCAGCATGGAGTCTGGGTAGTACCCTCTTGAAGTTGGTGGGTTCAACCTGTCCTATCAAAGTAACCGGGTTCTAAGGTTCCCAATATCACGGGATTGCTTTCATTGTTCATCGTTTCGATTTAGCCACTGAACTGGCGACCGAAATATTCCAGGAAGGCAACCCTCAATTGAGTGTAGTATCGAGTATCAACCAACCTCGGACTGCACCAAAGTCAGTTATCTCACTACCCTAAAGAGGCCAAGATGGTTCAATTAAGGTTCCTAAGGTCTGTTGATGCTTCATGACACCACATGGAGGCCCCGTACTCTCCTTGACTGACTCAAGGGTTACCGGTACACACCAAAGTGCCACATCAACGTAGCAGACTGTTTCCACCATGTCGGTATACCCCCCACAGTTCCCTCACAGCCTTGTTGCTACTTTCTAAGAAGGTATCCCCCAGATCCGGGTTAGGATCTATAGAACTCCCAAGCAACCACAATAATAAAGCAAACAAGGAAAGCAATTGAAAACACAATGATCTTAGTCCTAAGGTACACCTCACTTTAAGTGTATCCCCAGCAGAGTCGCCAGTTCTGTGATCGGTGGATCTGGAACTGACTGTTTAACGCTGGTTCGCGAAATGTCGCGGTAAGCAAGAGTCGCCACCGTCTTTTATTTTCTCCAATAGGAAAGGACAAAAGCACAGAAAAATTCCTTTAAAGAGATTGCTCTCGATTCGGGAGGTAGGTTATAGAAAGGGAAGGTATTAGCACCCTTTCTATCCATGGTTATCCATGGGCTCTTAGGTACTTGCTCAATGTGTTTTCAAAATGTATGCTTGCTTTTCAATGTGGGTTTTAAAAAGTTTCTTTGAAAAATTTCAGTTCGACTCGTACGTCAGAGTGTTTGAAAAGTTTGCTTTGAAAGCTTTTGAAAAGTGTTGATGTGAAAAGATTTTGATTTGTTTGAAATTAGAGCAAGTATCCTTGAGAACCTACCTACCCTAAGGAATTCGTCTGTGTAGATGTCCTTTAAAGTAGTGCCATCCCACCATTGAGGGGTAGGTAGCACCACCGTTGGAGGTGTCCGGGTCAATTCGAGTTTTAGGGACGTGGTGGTCACCGGAGCAACAGTAGGACACCTTAGAAGCTACCCTTACGCCATTGATCCTTTATTTTCCGAGGCAACCATTTCGAGGCAACTGGATCATGTCATGGACATAAGGACTTACTAAAACGTCCTATACTCGACGACCACCTTTCGAAAGGCAACAGTGAGGCGTACCCTAGGGGTGGTGTGTGCGAATTGTGTGCCATTTTCAGTTTATTGTTTGTCTTGTCATGTATTGGTGATCTAACGATTCGATTTTATTTTTTGGGCATTCATTCTTTCATGCATATTTATTAACAGTTATATATTTGCGAGAAAGTAAATCTAAACTATTACAACTGGCGCGGGTCCACATCGCCAAAAAAACCGAACCCGATTTGACTGAAAATAAATAAAACGAATAAATAAAAGTGCGAGAAATAAATCTAAACTTATTACAAGGCTTTGGGGCATATACAGAGGTATTTAACCAATATAAAATAAATGCGCGAAATAAAGAGATTAAACAAAAACTAGGGCGTTGGACCCTTTTACAAACAATTAAAATTAATCAAGGAATCTAAAATTAAAATTAAATGAAAAAAATGGTATTTTTGTGTTTTTTAGATTTAAAAGAAAAAGGAAAAAATTAATTAAAATTAAAATGCTAATTCTAATGTTTTTTAAGTTTTTTAAGAAAGAGATTTAATTGCTAACCTAATTTAATTCTAAATTGATTTATGTACAATTTTTAATCATAAAAATAAAAATAATAAATAATAATATTGTGAGAAAAGGAACAATAAAAAAAAAGATATAAAAAATTAATAATTAACCTAATTCTACATTTTTTGGATTTTTATTATGAAAAAGAATTAAAATTAAAACTTAATTAAACTAAATGATTTACATTTTAATTTATTTATAAAAGCAATCAAAGTTAATTATATTTTTTTTCTTTCTGTATTTTTAATGTTTTTTATATTTTTGTAAGAATTAATTAAATCAGAAAATAAAATACACAAGTAAATTTAAAAATAATAGAATATAAAGAAAATTAGAAAAAAGAAAAAAGGATAGAACCAGGGGGGTGTGGTCCCAAATTTGGAGGTGTAGGCCTGGTGATTTTGGCCCATCTGCTTTGAATTTTGTGGACTTTTCCAATCACATGCACGCCTGTTGACCTTCCCCATGGTATTCCCCAGTGCACAACCTTTGATCTGATCCCACTAAGTGACGTGGCTGGCCTGATCTGGTGAGTATATGGTAGTCTGCAACGTCATATCCACACCTGAACATATATGGAAAAAGAATATTGAAGTGAAGTAGACCTGGGAATCGAACCCAGGTCTTATGCATTATTCACGCGCTCGCTTGCCATCTGTGCCATTGAATGTTAATTGACATATTATAGTGCATAAAAAACAAAAGGAAAAACTAAGCGCATGAGTAAATGGGCGCGCAAAATTTAAAACATCCAACCATTGCACGCCAGCACATCATCGTCTTCGCCTCATTTTTTTTTCTTCTGAAACATACGCATACAGCAACGGTTTTAAAGCGTCGCCTCAGGCTAGTTTACAAAAAATAGCGATTAGCTCGTTTCTCAACATAAATTAGGCGCGAGGTAACATTTTTCTTCGTCTCAAAATGCTGAGTTCAACCATGGTGGTCATGGGCCTTAATTTTTCCTCTAGGCAAAATCCCTAATTTGAGAAAACTGTAACCCTAGGACTCTCACATGGCAAGTTCATATTTATGGCACAAAAATGAAATCAAACGCATTGGTCAGCTTGGAAACATCAATGTGAATATGAATACATAAATAAAAATGCAAAACTATGCTTGAATCGGGCTATATGATTTCGAAATTTTTGAGATGCAGTTTGACTTAGAGGTACCAGCTCAGGGAGTTTTGATTGATGTTAAGAATTGGGATACGTTCAAAATTGTCTCAGGATGCTGTTAGGAAAAAAATTAAGGCTTGAAAAGATCTCTAGCTTTGAAATCAGATTTGCATTTTATGTCCAAATTTTCAAAGTTCCAATCCACTTTTGAGCGAGACTTTTGCTGCACTATGGTTAGGGTTTGACTCAATGATCATTATGGAATAGACTTGGCTTGCTATTTGACCTTAATCCATGCTTGAGAAAGAATTGGTCTTAGGGTTTCTTCCATTAACCATTTTTCCTACTTTTTAGCCAAAACCTAGACCTAGTGTGCAAATGAACCTTAGCCTGATTTTTGAGTTGATTCATGATACATAGGAATTGTCCAAGTTCATATGACACTATTCCATTGGTTTTTAAATTTTATTTGAATTTTCAAAGAATTAAAATGAATTAAATCATCAAAAATTAAATAAAATAAAAAAATCAATATTTGGTCTTGAAATTAACCATGGGACACGTGTGTGGCATGACAAGGATGAACCAAGTGAAAAAAATGGGGCCCTTTTGTCAAAATTGGATTTTCAAGGATAGTTGACTTTTGCCATTTCACAAAAATTCCCCAACTTCTACAAGGCATAACTTGCTCAATTTTTAAGCTTTTCACATGTTCTTGGACATTTTGGAAAGGTCTTTGAGTCCTTTAACCAATGCCTTTGGTCCCATGTCATTTTGATTTACCAATCTCAAGTTATGGTCTTTGACTTAAAGTCCCTTTTTGTTGACTTTTGAAAATGACCTATAATGTTGAAATTGATAACTTTTTGTGAGAGCATTTCTTGGACTTGAAGTATGAAGATGAGTTGTAGGAAATGTCTTTCTATTCAAAATGAGCTTTGGATGGAATTTTTCTGATAATCCATGTGAAAGTTATGCCCTGATCAATTTCAGTTGACTTTTTCAGCTGTCCAAATATAGCAACTTTTGCATCTTTGATGATTTCTGAGCCAAATTTTGAGAATCATGATCAAGCATTGATCAAATGATGTTTGTGGCTTCAAAATGATATGTTGACCAAAAATTTGAACTTTTGACTGCCAAATGACCATTTTGCCCCTACAGTTGACTGTAGTGCAATTTAGGGTTTTGACTGTGCCATCTTGAAGTGAATGCCTTGAAACTTGATATGAGGATGCTTGACCATGTTTGTGAGCATATGAGACTTGATTGGGCCTTTGAACACTTCCTTTTCTTGATCAGACTCAAAACCCTAATTTTGACTGTATGGGAGACTGTTGCACTGCACAACCCTTGGGAAATTTTGTAACTTGGCTTGGCGATTTCTTGAAGAATATGGGAGGGCAAATTTTGGGGTATAACATAATGCAACAACGACTGCCAAGAGTTCCTTTTCTGTAGTGGCGTAGTTTTTCTATGCATAATCCAAAGTCCTACTTGCATAGTATATTGCATGGAGTTTTTTGTCTCTTCGTTGTCCTAGGACTGCACCTACTACATAATCGCTTGCGTCGCACATTATCTCGAATGGTAGACTCCAATCAGGTGGTTGTATGATAGGTGCAGATATGAGAGCTGCTTTTAACTACGCAAATGCTTTCATGCATTCATCATCAAAGATGAACTCATCTTCTTTCATTAAGAGGTTAGTCAGAGGTTTAGAATTTTTCGAGAAATATTTTATGAAGCGTCGATAGAAACCGGCATGGCCTAAGAAACTTCGTATTTCTCTTACAGTTTTTGGGGGTTGGAGGCTTTCTATTCCTTCAGTCTTAGATTTTTCTACTTTGATCCCCTTTTCAGAAACTATGTGTCCAAGTACACTTCCTTGTTTTACCATAAAATCGAATTTATCCCAGTTCAACACTAGGTTTACCTGTACACATCTTTCCAGTACCCTTTCCAGGTTTGACAGGCATCCTTCAAAACTTTTCCTGCATACAGAGAAATCATCCATGAACACTTCCATGATGTCATCTATAAAATCGGCAAAGATAGACATCATACATCTTTGGAATGTTGCAAGCGCATTACATAGTCCGAACGACATTCGCCGATAAGTAAATGTACCATAAGGACACGTGAACGTTGTCTTTTCTTGGTCATCAGGGTGGATAGGAATTTGAAAGAATCTCGAATAACCGTCTAAATAGCAGTAGTAAGAATGCTTAGCCAATCGCTCAAGCATTTGGTCAATATAAGGTAGAGGGAAATGGTCTTTTCGAGTTGCTTTATTTAGTTTTCTATAGTCAATGCACATTTTGGCTCCACTTACGACTCTTTCTGCTATTTGTCCTCCGGCTTTGTTTATCGTGACCGCGATTCCTCCTTTCTTGGGTACACAGTGGACTGGACTAACCCATGGGCTATCTGAGATTGGATAAATGATTCCTGCATTTAGAAGTTTAGTTAATTCATCCTTGACTACAGTGCTCAAGATCGGGTTGATTCTTCTCTGATGTTCTCTAGAAGATTTACAGCCATCTTCGAGCATAATGCGATGCATGCAGATGGAAGGACTTATTCCTTTAAGATCAACAATGTTATATCCTAAAGGAGAGGGATATTTTCTTAAGACATGCAATAGTTTTTTCGTCTCAGTTTGTCCTAAGTCTGCGTTGACTATCACGGGTCTTTTAAGTTCGGAATCTAGGAATTCGTATCTTAGGGTTTTAGGTAAAACTTTAAGTTCCAAGTTGGGTTTCTTCGGACAAGGCATATGATTTGGTGTTAGTGATAGGCATTCACTTAAACCATCATCTCGATATTCAGGACACCAATCATCTTCCTCAAAAATTATGGGCATCAGAATCTTCATTATTTCGGAATGAGTTTCTTCTCCTGACTCCATCTCTTTGACACATTCGTCTATTACATCTAACAGATAACATGTATCATCTATAGCTGGGGCCTGTAGGAACTATGTCAGGATAAACTCAACTTTCTCTTCTCCAACTTCAAAAGTTAGCTTTCCTCTTTTAACATCTATAATAGCTCCAGCAGTGGCTAAAATTGGTCTTCCCAATATTATAAGGGTTACGCTGTCTTCTTTAATGTCCATAATGATGAAATTTGTAGGGGTGTAGAATTAACCTATGCGTACCGGAATGTTATCTATAATTCCCACGGGGTATTTGACAGAGTGATCTTCTAGTTGTACTGACATCTTGGTTGGTCTTAATTCTCCCATCTCAAGCTTTTTGGATACGGACAAGGGCATAATGCTGATACTAGCGTCTAAGTCGCATATAGCTTTGTCTATGACATACTTGCCTATATTACAGGGTATAGAGAAACTTTCGGGATCCTTCAGCTTCTGAGGCATTTTGCTCAGAATGATTTCGCTACACTCAGTAGTGAGTGTAATTCTCTTGTTATCCTCTATCTTTTTCTTGTTTGACAAGATTTCTTTGAGAAACTTAGCGTACGAGGGCATTTGAGTGATAGCTTATGTGAATGGTATTGTGATGTTTAATTGTTTCATAAGTTCATCAAATTTCTTAAATTGCCCCCCACTTCTAGATTTAGTAAGTCTTTGAGGATACGGGATTAGTGGTTTGTAAGGCGGCGGAGGCACATAAGGTTTTTCCTTTTCTTCTGTCTCTCCATCACCTACCTTCTCCTTCTCTTTTGGTTTGCTTTCCTCCTCGGTTGTTTTTCTAGAACTTTGGGACATGGTCAGGTTTTCAGCTCTAGGGTCAATTGGTCCATCATATTCAGTTCCACTTCGCAGTATAATAGCACGAGCATGTCCTTTTGGATTCGGTTGAGGTTGACCTGGAAATGTACCAGCAGGTGCAGTAGTAGGTGCTTGTTGTTGGGCCACTTACGAAATATGGGTTTCAAGCATTTTGTTATGGGTGGCTAAAGCATCTACTTTGTTCACTAACTGTTTGATTTGCTCACTAGTGTGAATATTTTGGTTTAGAAATTCCTTGTTAGTTCGAGCTTGGGTAGCTATAAAATTTTCCATTAGAATTTCGAGGTTAGACTTCCTAGGCATATTAGGAGAAGTTGCAGGTGCTTTTTGATATCCTGGTGGTACAGCAGGTGCTTGGCCAGGCACATACAATGCATTGGTGTTCTTATATGAGAAATTTGGATGATTTTTCCATCCAGGATTGTAAGTGTTTGAGTAAGGATTTCCTTGAGCATAATGTACTTAGTCAGGGGGGGGGGGGGGTCCTGCTAAGATTTGACATTCAGCAGCAGCATGTCCAGGTACTCTGCATATCTCACAATTCGGAGTTATAGCAGCCATTGTGGTTGGAGGTACTGCGGTTAAGTTATCTATCTTCTGGACGAGAGCGTCTACCTTAGCATGGACGCTATCAAGACTGTTGATCTCGTACATACCGCCTTTTGTCGGTGTTTTCTCTACGGAAGCTTTGTCTGCTTGACCTCTTTCACTCCCCCACGGATAGTGGTTTTGAGCCATACTTTCTATGAGAGCATAAGCAGCAACGTAGGATTTATCCATAAGTGCGCCACCTGCGGCGACGTCTATCGTTAGTCTTGTATTATAGAGGAGACCATTGTAGAAGTTATGGATGATTAACCATTCTTCTAGGCCATGATGTGGACAGAGCCTCAACATGTCTTTGTATCTTTCCAAAGCGTCAAAAAGAGACTTGTTGTCCTTTTGTTGAAAATCGTTTATTTTGTATCTTAGCATAGTTGTGTTACTTAGTGGGAAATATCTTGTAAGAAAAACTTTCTTCAACTCATCCCAAGAGGTAACCAAGTTAGCTGGTAGAGACTGGAGCCAGGCTCGGGCTCTGTCTCTTAGGGAAAAAGGGAAAAGACGAAGTCTTATCGCTTCTTGTTGTTTCCATTGTTCTTAACTGTATTTGCATATTGCAGAAACATCGATAAATGTAGATTAGGGTCGTCTATTGACCATCCAGAAAACTAGTTTTGTTATACAGCAGACAACAAGGAAGGTTTGAGTTTGAAGTTATTATCCTCAATCGGAGGAGCAACAATGTTGTTATGTGGTTCTTCCTGCGAAGGAATAACATAATATTTGAGCAGACGTGGTTGATGACCCATGTCTGGTTCTTCAACTAGTTCGGTAGGAATAGAAGATTGAGAGAGGTATTGATCTGTATGAGATACTCGTACTCGGCGTCTTCTAATAATAGAGCACTCAGGTTCATAAATTGGTAGCACTAAGCCTTCACCTTTAGAGAGAGTGCTTGGCATACAATTGGGAATGGTGCCTTAGTCTCTACATCGTAACTAAAAGAGTTACGATATCGACTTGTTAGTCCCCGGCAACGGTGTCAAAAACTTGATCGCGATTTTGTGAGTCCTAAAGAATCTAGACCGCAAGTATACAGTCCTATCGCGTGTAGCTTTAAAGATCGAATCACAATGGACTAAATGTCGAACTACCGTTATCTTAGGTTACTACATAAATCTAAGGCTAATAATGTAATTAATAGGGGGTTTAGAGAACCTAACTCATTATAATCTAGTTTAGATTCAAGGGAGAATATCGGTATGTAATGGTCGGACTTCAGGGATTTAACAACTCATTAACCTAACTCAGATTAACAAGACAGTTTTCAGTAGGAAGTATTTGTTTGAAAACCCTCTTCTTACACTCTCGTGTTTATTGATTCAGATCCTACGATCAAACCTAAGTGAGTGCTCTCGCTGTTTCAATTAGAGTTTAAAAATAGTTTTTAGAAACAAACAAAATCTAATCAACTTAAAAGCATTCTCGTTGTATTTTAAGTTGATGCACAATTACTACTGTCCAGTTATTATCTCAAACTCTCGTTTTATTGATCCTAACTTCTATTTGTATTTTACTCTCGTAACAAAACGGTTAATATTTATAACTAGTAATTGAAACCAGAAAATTATTCTTATTTAAAAAGAACTAATCAATTGGCGTTGCTAAACCCTATTGGCTATATGACCTTACATACCGATAAATAAATTTAGCCTAGCATATTAAACGACTCAATAACAGCGCAACAAAAATAATTACCATCTAGCAATTTAAATAAACTAAACATTGTAGACAATCCTGACATAAATAAATAAAGTACTTAAATTAAACCTGAAAATATCACGGCAGAATATTTGTCTGATATCGGATATCTCCCATAGATCGGTAAAGAAAATAATGCGGAAAGAAAATAATCCGGAAAATATTCGGCAGAGTAACAGTAAAACCAGAGAAAAGAAAGCGTGTTTAAAAATGGGAATTTGAGGTCCAAATTATAGGCTTGGAGATGCGCAGGGAGTTGAGATATTTTCTCCTCCGGATTTGCCTCAGTGTAACGATCGTTACACTCCTTCTTTTGAGGGAGGGTTGCGTGGCAAGGTGTAACAGTCGTTACACCCCATGCTTTTGAGGAAGGGCTAGCGTGGCAGGGTCTTACGGTCGTTACACCTGGGCTAAGGAATGTGTAACGGTCGTTACACCCCTTGGGCCTTGGGTGGATTGGGCCAGCGCTTGTTTCTTCTTTGGACTTCCAAGGCTTTTTAATTTGTGATGCACCCAATTTTTCCACACACCCCTCAATTGCATAATTTCTCTTTCTTTGTACAGAATTTAAATACAATTAGCTCGACTTTTCTTGACTTTCTTCGCACATGCCTTGCAAATATCAAATTCTTGAAAAACATGGAAAATACCAGCATAATACGAATAAAGAGTAATTTAATTAATTAAAATGAAGATAAAATTCATGTAAATTGATCCAAATATTCGATACATTTCTAGTTTATCATATATACGCAAAAAATATACAGATACGGAGTCGTAACCATAAAAGCCCAAACTACATCATCGTTTTTGCAAACCAAAACCCCTCAGAGAGAAAGAAGCCAAATCGTAACACAAACACAAAAACCCTAAGTTATCATCATTTTCAAAAGCCTAATACCCTTCAGAAATTTAACAAAGAAGAAGAAAAAGAAAGATCTCACCGAAAATCACACGAAAAGGGCCAAACCAGAACCCCTAGGGTTTCGTTTACCCCCTTCTAGATATACTCCAAACCACGCCAAATCTGCAAAATTCACTCATGGATTAGTAATCAGGGGGTTGAGACGAAGCTAAAAATGTAAGAAAAAATCAAGTTTGGAGCATCGTCGTCGTCTTCGCCGCTGCAAGGGCGATTTCTGGTGCAGCCATTGGCTCTTCTCTGGCGAAGAGCTGCTTGAGAGAACGAGAGAGAAAACAGAAAAGAGTGAGAAGCATTTCTGTAAATTGAAACAACATTATTTCATTTTGTTGTTTTAATTCTTAAATGGGCTAAGCCCATTTCCAAGCCCAAGCTCTCTTCAGCACATATAGCCTATCATTCCTGCCTACACCACCTTTCTGATAAACAATCAACAATACCAGGCCCAAGTTCCTTTACTCGTGCCCACCCCCATTTTACTCTTCATTCACGTTTTTTACCTACTGGGCCTTGCGCCCCATTCGCCCTTAAGCCCATCTATACTTATTTTTTTATTGCCTTTCTGATTTCAAAAATAGACCATTGGGCCTAACAACAAAAAACTATTTTTACTAATTTACCACCCTCTTTACTTTTACACCCCCTAACTTATATTTTCATATTTTTCATTCTATTTTCTTTTCTTTTCTTTATTATTATTATTACTATTATTATTATATTTATTTTTGTAATTAAAAATGCCAAAAATATTCTATATTAATTATTTAAAATTTTGGTATATTATATTTTTTTTATTTTCTTACAAAAAAAAACAAAAATACTTAAAAATATTTTCTTAAACAAAATTCTTTTCCTAATTAGTTTAATGTATACTTAGTGTTATTTTAGTTTAATTAATTTAGAACTTAAGATTTTAATTAACCTTTTTCTCATTCATTTTAGCTTGACTAATTAGTTTAAAAACCTTTTATAAAAAACCATAAAAATTTTGTTTTCTTAACTAATTTAATTTCTTTTCTTAAATCTAATTTAGGTTTAGTTTTTATTAGCTTAGATTAATTATTTAATTTAGTTTAATTAAATCAAGACCTTTCATAAAAACAAAAACAACTTTCTTTCTCTTTTCACATTACCTTCACATTTTTTGTACATCATTTGTTCATATTCAATATGGTTGTAATAGTAAATTAGGGTTTATTTGTTTTCATCTTCCCATTTGTAAATTTGTATCCCCATCCCCAAATAATGTAATAGCGTAGAATTTTACATTTTCACAATTTATCGCTTTCAATATAAATGCTAGTAACTAGGGTTTATATGGAAAAACTAAAATCAACAAGTAGCAAACTTTAATTCAAGAACAAAAGCATGAAAACAAACACTTTGCGCATTTGCACCTCTAGGGTTAACCTCACTTGTTGCCTTGAGAAATAAGTAGTCATGTTACGCGAACGTGGGATACTTTAGCAAAAATAATCAAAATAAGATCATAGTCCCTCGGTGACCCTTCAAATGTTGCCTTTGATAAACAATCTTAGACCCTTACGACAAATTGCTAAGGTATCCTACAATATTGCATTCTATGACTGTACGACGATCCACGCATGTCCCTTCACATCTAATGATAGGGATTCTTACCTGTTGTACCCCAAAATTTACCCTCCCATATTCTTCAAGATTTGCCAAGATCAAGGTTCAAAATCTCTCAAGGGTTGCACAGTTCAATGGCCTCCTAACAGTCAAAAATTAGGGTTTTGGTTCTGGCAAAGAAGTTGAAGTTTCCAAGGGTCCAAACAAGTCCCACATGCCTATAAACATTGTCAAGCATCCTTATGCCAAGTTTCAAGACTCACAGCACCAAATTGCACAGTCAAAAACCCTAATTGCTCAACAGTCAACTACAGGGGCAAAATGGTCATTTGACAGTCAAAAGTCAAAATTGTTGGTCAACATCTTATTTTGAAGCCACAAACATCATTTGATCAATGCTTGATCATGATTCTCAAGGCATGGCTCAAAAAGTCTCAAGATGCAAAAGTTTCTATTTTTGGACAGTTGAAAAAGTCAACTGCAAATTAACCAAGGCATAACTTCCACATGGTTTATCAGAAAAATTCCATCCAAAGCTCATTTTGAATAGAATGACATTTCCTACAACTCATCTTCACACTTCAAGTCCAAGAAATGCTCTCACAAAAAGTTATCAATCTCAACATTATAGGTCATTTTCAAAAGTCAACAAAAAGGCACTTTAAGTCAAAGACCATAACTTGAGATTGGTGAATCAAAATGACATGGGACCAAAGGAATTGGTTAGAGGACTTCAAGAACTTTCCAAAATGTCCAAGAACATGATCAAAGCTTAAAAATTGAGCAAGATATGCCTTGTGGAATTTGGGAAATTTTTGGGAATTTTGAAAAGTCAACTTTGCTTCAAATGCCTCAAAATTGCTAATGGGCCTCAATTTCTTCCAAGAATCATCACCCAAAAGCTATGCACGACCCATTGACCCAAAGGGAAGTTATTTTCTTATTTTTAATTAATTAATTGAGTTTATAATCCTATTAATTCATTTAATTAAAATTAAATATGAGAAAAATACTAAAATAAAGGTTTTGAATCTTTTTATGCAGCATATGCACTCTTTATGTACTCAAGATTTCATGCACATCCAAAAGGGAAAGAATCTCCCATGATTGGCAAGTTCCATGGCAAGAAAAGATTGAAAAAGATCATGAAAATCAAATTTTGAAAATCATTGAATAAGGGGCTTTGGGCTTGGATTGTTGACCTAATTCATTCCACATATATGCAAGAACACAACCCTAATGAAGAGAACAAGCAAGCTGCGCAGGAATTGAGAGAACAACTTTGCATTTTTTCCAAAAAAATTGAAAACTGTTTTCGCAGCTAGAGCTCGTTTCAAAGCCAAATAACTATTCCATCACACTCCTGACACTACCAGGAAGCTTTTCTAATCAAAATCATACCTCCACACGCAAGGAATTGGTAGAACAGATTCACTTTTCTTTCAAAAATATTCTTAATCGTGTTTTGATTTCTAGACATTTTTCATGCATTTTAATGATTGGTTTATACTAATATGATCTCCCTGAAGCTAATGGTGTTATCCAATTGAA
Source organism: Vicia faba (assembly GCA_948472305.1). Taxonomy (NCBI): domain Eukaryota; kingdom Viridiplantae; phylum Streptophyta; class Magnoliopsida; order Fabales; family Fabaceae; genus Vicia; species Vicia faba. The sequence continues at coordinate 1,009,788,737 of OX451740.1, read as the reverse complement.
CTAATATGGCCTGTATGCAAAGTTACCATGAGAGCTTTCTAGGGTTTCAGAACTCCAAATTTGGGGGTTTACGCATATGGAAAAATCAGGTCATAAGACCTATGTCAATGGACTCGTGACCTCCATACGAACACAATCAACACCTCGCGCCTTTTTTATATTCCCTCATGTGCTAATCGCTATTTTTGAATATTGCAGTTAGTGGGGGTTTAAAACCCCCGCTATTTGATTTCTTTTACAGGCAAAGGGAGAAGAAGATGCTAGCGTGTTGGATGATGGTTGGCCAGATTCAAACATTGGCGCGTTTTCTTTTTTAATCCAGCATAACACTTGTTTTTCACATATAATATTCATTACCCACTATAACATCAGATAAACGCGTTTGGCTGGGTGGAAGTTGTGTTGTCATGCAAGCATTGGGACCTGGGTTCGATTCCCAAGTCCCCCACTTCCTCAATATTATTTTTCTTAATATGTTTCCATGCAGCGCCTCACCTGAAGTCCACCATACACGCATACGTACTTGCCTGCCAAGTGTCCAGGGGTCCCAATCCAAAGGTCAGAACTTGCAGATCACCATACGCATTGGTCAACAACTCCATACACAAGTTTTAAAAGTCAAAAAAGGCTTGATTCAGTGGGCCAAGATTACTGCAAATTAACCTCCCAAAAAAGGCCAGCACCCCCATGGTTTGCATTTTCTTTTTCCTTTTTCTTTCTTCTTTTTATTGTTTTTTCTTTTGTTTTAATTAATTCCACAAAATAATTTTTACAATATAAAAAAACAGAAAATCATAAAAATAAAAATATGTTTTATTTAATTTTTAATTCATCAATAGTTTTGTAAATAAATCTCAATAATCCAATTAGTTTAATTTTAGGTCTTCAACTTTAATGTTTTATTTTAAATAACTAAAAAATGTAGAAATTAGGGTTTTAAGTATTTTTATCCTTTTTCTCAATAAATAACTTTTTATTCTTATCATTCTTAATTATTAATTATTTTTGTAAATAAATATGACATTTAATTAATTAGGGTAAAATTAGGTTAAAACTTAAACATTTTTCTTTAATAATTAAAAACAATTTAGAATTAGGGTTTTATTCAACTTTTAATTTAATTAATTTTCTTTATTTCCATTAAATACAAAAACATCAAAAAATAAGTTCTTTTCTTTATTTAATCATTAATTAATTTTTTAATTTCAATTCAATTTCCTTAAAGGGTCCAACTCCCTCGCATTTTCGATTTCAATGTCCTTTCGCGCGTTTGTCTTTATTTTTCATTTTAAATATTATGTAATTGCCCCAAAGCCTTGTAATAGATAATTAGGACATTTACTTTCTGCACTTTTATTCAAAATCGGGTTTTGTTAATTTGACGATGTATGGACCCGCGCCTTGTAATAGCGTAGGACTTTTATTTTCCGCATTTTAATTCCCGCACCTTTTAACTGTTAATCACATGAAAGAATGTATACCCAAATAAAATCGAAGCGTAGCTCACCCAATGCACGACAAGACAAATAATAACTGAAAATAACACACAATTCACACACCACTCCTAGGGTACGCCTCACTGTTGCCTTGCCCCTCGAAACGTGGTCGTCGAGTATAGGACGTTTTAGTAAGTCCTCATGTCCATGAACATGGCATGGGGGTAGCTTCTAAGGTGTCCTACTATTGCTCTGGTGACCACACTGTCCCTAAACTCGAATTGACCCGAATACCTCCAACGGTGGTGCTACCTACCTCTCAATGGTGGGATGGCACTACCTAAAGGACATTTACACAGCCTAATTCCTTAGGGTAGGTAGATGACTCGTAGATACTTGCTCTAATTCAAAACAAATCAAAAACTTCTTTTCACACCGACACTTTGCAAAAAGCTTTCAAAAACAACTTTTCAAACACTCTTGAGGACTGATACAAGAGTCGAACTGAAATTTTAAACGAAACTTTTTCAAACCCACTCACTTTGAAAAGCAAACAAACATTTTGAAAACACAAATGAGCAAGTATCTAAGAGCCCATGGATAACCATGGATAGAAAGGGTGCTAACACCTTCCCTTTCTATAAATCTACCTCCCGAACCGAGAACATAATCTCATAAGGAATTTTTCTGTGCTTTTGTCCTTCCCATGTTGGAGAAAATAAAAGACGGTGGCGACTCTTGCTTCCGCGACATTTCGCGAATCAGCGTTAAACAGTTAGTTCCAGATCCACCGATCATATTACCAATCAATGGTAAGATAGCAATATCTAAAGGAGGGGGAAAAGAACTAAGACTTTTTGAGTAGGTAGAATGTTCATAGTTGCTGGATCACAAACATTTTCAAACATCTTTCAAATACACCAACACATTTCCAAAACAAAATATTTTCAAAAGTCAACACTTTGTATACATTCTTATAGAAACGAGAATCATTACAAAGTTCACCTAAACGAAGGCACTTTTCAAAAATACTTTCAAAACCCATCACAAACACATTTCAAATAAAGAATTTCAAAGTGAACTAGCAACTAAGAGCCCGTAGAGAACTACGAATGAAAAGGGTGCTAACACCTTCCCTTTTTATAATCTACCCCCTGAACTCAAGAAAATTCTCAAAATATCTTTCCTGCTTTTTTCACCCTTTCCTTTATTGGATAAAAGAAAAGTCGGTGGCGACTCTTGCTATTCGCAACAACTGCGATAAAACACAAAACACCCAAGTCAGTTCTCTCACCGTATTACACCAAATATGGCCATGAAGATCCATTTGAAGCCTCTCCTGATTAGAGAAAAAATGGAGGGGGTAGCTATCAAAAAAGTGTTGATAGATTATGGTGTTAATGTGAATATAATGCCACACCACTTATTGAAGAAAATTGGCAAATATGATACCGACATACGGTCTCATAATGTAGTCTTGTCAGATTATGGGGGTAAGACAGAAAGCACCATGGGAGTGATCCAAGTGGATATTACTGTCAGCACAATAACAAGGCCGACCATATTCATGGTTATCAATGCCAAGCCAAGTTACAATCTTTTAGTAGGAAGAGAGTGGCTACATGGTGTGGGAGTTGTGCCATCTTCCATGCATCGACGTTTGGTGATTTAGAGAGAAGATGGTATAGTAGAGAATATTGAGGCTGATTAGGGATATTTCATGGTCAACATTAATAATGTTGGTAAGAAACAATATGAGATAAAATTAGCCCATATCTCTCCTTGCTACCCTGCTGAAGATGTCTACCAAAACTTGGATGAGGCATTGTTTCTTTAAAGCTGCATGAGACTCATAGATTTACTTGGGATGTGGAGCCATTAGAAGAAGCATTTTACAAAGGAAACTGGCCGACAGGCTGGGGTGATATCTCTGATGATGATGTCTGAGCTAAAAGCTCCACAAATGATTTTGGCTTACATAGCCGAAAACAACTTAAATTCGGCTTTAGAGGCTGCAATTGAAAACATGGTTGTCGAAGATAAAAATTCTCAAGTCCCAACAGAAGGGGCTATTTTGGTTGTAGAACCAGAACCACCATATAAGCTAGAAATGCATAAAGATAACATCAACAAGAAGCGTCTGGACTGCATCTATGATGATGAACCGCTAGGTTTCGAGAAGGATCACATGGCGCAAACAAAGATGCAGCCACAAGATAATATTACCCTCCTTGGAGGGGTTAGTTTCATCAAAAGATACATGCATTGATTCTTCAATTGTTAAAGTTCTTTTGTTATAGATTCTATATGCCTTACTAGAAAGAGAGTAGCCAAGAAAAATACCTTCATCGAATTTTTCATCAAACTTACCAAGGTTATCTTTGTCGTTGTTTAAGATAAAGCATTTGCATCCAAAAATGTGAAAGAAAGAAATGTTTGGTTTCCTCCCTTTTAAGAGTTCGTATGGAGTTTTCTTCAAGATCGGTCTTATGTTAACTCTATTGCTAACAAAACATGCCATGCTGACTGCATCCGCCCAAAAATATTTTGGAAGATTTGAATCGCTAAGCATCATTCTTGCAAGTTCTACAAGAGACCTATTCTTTCTTTCCACCACTCCATTTTGTTGAGGAGTCCTTGGTGCCGAGAAGTTGTGAGATATTCCATGTTCTCCACAAAATTCTTCAAATAGGGCATTTTGAAATTCTCCGCCATGATCACTTCTTTTGGAGGCAATTGTTAGAGACTTCTCATTTTGAATTTGTTTAGCATACTTCTTGAACGCCTTGAATGCATCACTTTTCTGCACTAAAAAGAATGTCCAAGTATATCTAGAGAAATAGTCAACAATAACCAAAGCATATACATTACCTCCGAAACTTTTTGTTCTTGATGGACCAAATAAGTCCATATGTAACAATTGTAGTGGCTTGTAGTAGAAACCACGTTCTTAGATTTGAAAGTTGATTTTGTTTGTTTCCCTTTTTGACAGGCATCACAAAGTCTATCTTTGATGAAATTTCTCTTAGGAAACCCAATGAAAAGATCATGCTTGATTAGTTTATTCAAGTGTTCCATGTGAATATGAGCAATTCTTTTGTGCCACAGCCATGAATCATCGTTGTTCGCCATGAGACATTTTACCTTCAAAGATGGATCATCAAGGGAAATCATGAATATATTATTGATTCTTTTACCTTTAAGTATAACCTCATGTGTGACTTTGTCTTATGTCAAGCATTCATCCTTGGTGAACTTGATCTTGAAGCCTTTGTCACAAAGTTGGCTAATACTAAGAAGATTGTGATTTAGTCCTTCAACAAAAAGAACATCTTCAATGGATGTGAAAGGTGGAGCCCTAACTTTGCCTTTGCCATGAATTCTTCCTTTATTATTGTCTCCATAGGTGACAAAACCCTTGGCCTTTAGAACTAGATTTGAAAATTGGTTTATATCTCCCGTCATATGCTTTGAACAACCACTATCAAGATACCAAAGATTTCATGTGGTCTTCAAGCATACCTCATTGTCTTCATCATCGGAATGGTGTGAGGCCATTAATGCTAGATTTTCACTTTTATCACTATCGGAATCGGATGAGGAACTTATTTCATTATCCTCCCATGCAACATAGGCATTTTTGTTCTTGAATCCCTTTTTGCTTTTGTAGCCACCTTTCTTGGAGAGTTTCGGACAATCCGGCTTGATATCACCTTGCTTACCATATTCATAACATGTGACTTCTTGTGTTGATGTGGAAGCTTCCTTTTTCTTGAATTGTTTCTTTCCTTTTGAATGAGAAAAGGATTTGTCGTTTCTACCAAAGAACTTACCAAGCCTTTTAACTAGAAGCATGAAATTTTCATCTTCTTCCGGATTGTCTTCCTTTTCAACTTCCTTGGAATCTATCTTTAAAGCAATATTCTTGGATTTCTTCTCTTGATTTTTCATGTTTTTCAAGTCTTCCGAGTTCCGTTTCATATTCTTGAAGTTTCCCAAACAATGTTGTGGAATTCATTAAGGAGAGACTTTTCTTTTCATAAATTGTTGTTACCTTTGGTTGCCATTCCCTAGTCAAGGACCTAAGTACTTTCAGATTTAGTTCATCATTTGTTAAAGTCTTACCAAGAGAACTTAGATGATTTGTCAAGTGCACTAATATCTTTTGTAGGTCAAGGATGGTTTCTCCGGGATGCATTCAAAATAATTCGTACTCTTGACTCAAGGTATTTAGTCTTGATCTTTTAACTTCAACGGTTCCTTCATGAGTTTTTACCAAGGTATCCCATATTTCTTTTGCTGTTTTGCATGCTGAGACACGAAAGAATTCTTCCATGCTAATTGCACCTTGAAGAAGATTTATTGCCTTTTTATCATAGAGAACCTTCTTCTTATCATCTTCGTCCCATGCAGTTTTAGGCTTTGATGAGCCAGCATCATTGATTACTGTTATAGGGATAAATGGACCATTCTCGGCGGCGTCCCATATTTCTTCTCCTTGTGCTTCTAGATGTGCCTTCATGCGTATTTTCCAGAAGTCAAAATATTCACCATAAAATAGAGGAGGCTTGTTGTTACTACCACCATCTCTGAAAATGGGATTTTGATTTGCGGAAGCCATTCTGGATCTTTTAGGAACAGGTTACCTATAACCTTCTCTGATACCAATTGTAAGTACGAAGTGCGCCTAAGAGGGGGGGGGGTGAATTAGGTACTTTAAAAAATTCAGAAAATATATTTGGAAGAGGTGTTAAAATGATTTTAAAAATGAGTATTTATATGTTCATAGCACCTTTTTGGAACAGCATAAAGTTCTGGAGATGAATCATGAACAATTGCCAAGATTGAGTGAAAGGTTTCCATGACATGTGTTATGAACAGGCATGTGTAAAGCTGCTGTTTTTCAAAATCGTGCAGTATGCAATCGATTGAACCCTTTGTGTAAATCGATTTCACGGGGTTTTAACAGCTAGAATTTCAAATATTTTGAGTGTGCAATTGATTGCACAAGAGTGTAAATCGATTGCATGTGAAGTTAGTAGCAAAAATTTATTGAGTGCAATCGATGGCATCAACATGCAAATCGATTACACTTAGAAACAGTTGCAAAAGATTTGAAAATTTAAAGCATGCAATCGATTGCACTAATATGCAAATCGATTGCACTCTAGTAAAAAAATGTTCTTTTAGCATAGAAAAACTTGAGTACTGATTTGGACAATATAAAATATTTATTTTGACCATTGAGCATCTATGTCTTAAGTTCAAAGTAAGTTTTATCATTATACCTTGAAATTTTCTAAGAGCTTGAACTGGAGACTTTATCCATAGATGCTTTTAGCTTGATCAATAATCTTTGCCTTCTCTGTCAATCATGGTTTGTCTTCATCAAAAAAAAGTGTATTTTAGAGGCTTGATTTTACATTCTCCCCCTTTTTGATGATGACAAACGATCTTGCTTGATGCGTTGTAATTTCTGGAAAGAGCTTCTCCCCCTAAGATGCATAACTCCCCCTTTGTATGAGAAGGATGGAATCCTTTGAATTTGTTCATTTTGGTTGAAGAGTACCTTAAAGATTTAAGACAAGGAAATATACAAGCATAAAGTACCACATCCTTCTCCCCCTTTGACATTATCAAAAGAAGGGAAAGATGCAAAAAAAAATGGACAGTAATAAAGCAATATTGAAGAGAAAACTTAATTAATCATGCATCACAAATAGTCATAGACATAGTAACATAACGATTACAAAGAAATTTAACAACAAACAAAATGTAGCATAACTGAACAAGGACATAACAGAAAACAGTAGACATAATAAAGTTGGACAGAACTTTATGGTTGATTCATGTCCTGGTTGTTATAGAACCAAGATCCTTGATTTGGAAATTGTTGTTGTAGAGGAGGTTCTGTGTAATGTTGTGGAGGTGCAGCTAGATTATTTGGGTCATATGGTGGAATGTGAAGATGAGAGTAAAGGTAAGAAAATTGTTGATTCACATCTGTGTGGAAGTCATTAATCTGGGTTATTGTAGAATCGTTGATAGAATTCCATTGGTTGTTGATGTTGGTATTCATGGACGCAAATTGTTGAGACATGAAATCCATAAGATCTTGATTTCTTGGACCAGAGGGAGCAGTAGGTGGAGGAGGTACAGCTTCACGACCTTCAACTTCTTGATCGTTCCCTTCATCACCGACCACATCTTCACCAATGTAAGTTATAGTTTTTGTTTTCGGATTATAATGAACACCCATTCTTGAGTCAACATTCTTGATTGAAATCTTATGCAGATTTGGATCCATATTAACTTTCTCAAACCCAACAAAATCAACTCCAAATTCTTCCATAATTAAAGTAACAAACTAAGCATATGGTAGAAATTTCGATTTTGCATCAACTCTCAGCATATGAACCATTATGAGCCTTGCCCAATTAACACTTATTCATTTCTTTCTTTCATAGATCAGCTACATTTCCAGGTCAATCACAGTGCAATGGTTTCCAACCCATGGAAACATAATATAGACCATAAAATAATGAAATAGTCGATCGTCTATATAAAAGTTACCTGCACTCCATGAGTCTCTAGAGGGAATCACTCCGATTAGACCACGAATCCTTTTGGCACAGAATTCAACTTCGCTTACTCTCCCAATGCTGTAATAAAATTATGTTTTCCTGTAGTCATCATATGCCTCGTTTTCAGGGTCGTACAAAGAGCTTCCAGTGTAGGGAATATGTAGAATCTTACCAACAATCTCAGGGGTTAGAGAGATTCGAGTACCCAACACATATGTCACCATCTTGCCTTTGTGAGGAGTTAAATTGCTGAAAAATACTCTTACCAGGTCCGGATAATATGGACCGAATGATGAAATTAATGTTTCTAGTCCATAAGCAGTTAAATCATTTTGGAAAGAGAAACATTCCTGGGGAAAGGATGATAGCATACCATATTTAGGATTGGACACTATCTTTCTTTGAAAATCATTTGTGAATCTTGCTTCTTGTTCTTTGGTGAGAGATGAAATTAATGGATTCTTAGAGGATGAAACAACCTTTTTCTTCCTTTTCTCTGAAGCTGATACCTTTCGTTTTTGCCTTGAAGACATGGGTAAGGTGTTTTTAGGGTTTTGAAGGTTTTAGGTTTTTTAAGAGAAGGATGTTTGATGAGCTGAAGCTTGGATATGATTTGTGAGTAGATAGAAATGAGTGGGTTGTATTATATGTAATGAAGTTTAATTGGATTTTCAATAATAGAGATGAGCTTGGGAATATGAGAGAGAGAGAGAGAGGAATTCTGACCAACAAATATTTCTGTCATAAAAGCATGTTACAGTTGGTGCAATCGATTTGCATACAGATGCAATCAATTTGCACATAAAACAGAAGCAAAATAAAACTAAAACACACAGAGTGAAATCGATTTGCACTTATGGTGCAATCGATTTGCATTGAAACTGAAAGGTCAAAATTAAAAACACTCAGTGAGCAATCGATTTACACTATTGTGCAATCAATTTGCATCAACCAAAAATGACCAAAAACATATTTTTCTTAAACTTAAACACCACTTAACATATATATTCACATATAGCAAGGTTAAAACAAATATATAAAATCATAACAAGGATAGAAAGCACCTTATAGGTCGTGTTCATCAAGAATGCCAAGCTCTCGTCGAATCTTGTAAAATGGTTCTCTTGCCAAAGGTTTAGTGAAGATATCGGCAAGTTGATTATGAGTATCTACAAATGTCACCTCGATATCTCCTTGAAGTACATGATCATGAAGGAAATGATGTCGTATATCTATGTGTTTGGTTATTGAATGCATGACCGGATTCTTCGTAATGTTTATCGCACTTGTATTTTCGCACCATAGAGGAATGCATCCTAGATCGAGTCCGTAGTCACGAAGTTGTTGTTTGAGCCACAAAATTTGAGCGCAACTACTACCCGCTACAATATATTCTTCTCCGGCCGTGCTAAGAGAAACGCATGCTTTTTTCTTGCAGGACCATGATACTAATGAATTTCCAAGGATGTGACAAGTACCACTTGTGATTTTTCTATCAGTTTTACAACCTGCATAATCCGCGTCAGAATAACCAACTAAGTTGCAAACACTACCTTTAAGATACCATAATCTGACATTTGTTGTTCCTTTGAGATACTTCATGATCCGTTTTACCGCCATGAGATGAGATTCCTTTGGATTTTCTTGAAAGCGAGCACATAGACAAACACTAAATGTTATGTCAGGACGGCTTGCCGTCAAATATAATAAGGAGTCAATCATACCTCGAATACATTGTTATGCCGATGGAAACACCTGATTCATCTTGATCAACATATGTACTGGAACCCATTGGTGTAGACATTGCCTTACAGTTATCCATGTCAAATCTTTTCAAGAGTTCCTTTCAATATTTGGATTGGTTGATGAATATGCCATCTTTTAATTATTTGATTTGAAGTCTAAGAAAATAATTTATTTTACCCATCATGGACATCTCAAATTCTCCTTGCATCATGCTAAAAATTATTCACACATTTCTTGGTTTGAAGATCCGAAAATGATATCATCAACATAGACTTGAGCTAGCAAAGTGCCATCTTTGATTTTCTTGATAAACAAAGTCTTGTCAACTTTACCCTTTTCAAAACCTTTTTTGCATAAGAAGTTGCTTAACCAATCATACCACGCCCTTGGTGCTTGTTCCAATCCATAAAGAGCTTTTCTCAATTTAAATACATGAGATGGATTCTTGAAATCTTCGAACCCCGGGGGTTGCTTAACGTAGACTTCTTTATTGATATATCCATTCAAGAATGTGCTTTTGACATCCATTTGGAAAAGCTGAAAATTTAATGAGCAAGCATAGGCAAGTAAGAGGCGAATAGCTTCTAACCTTGCAACCGGAGCGAAAGTTTCTTCAAAATCTATTCCTTCTTCTTGATTGTAACCTTTTGCTACCAACCTTACTTTGTTCTAAACAATTATTCCATTTTCGTCAAGTTTGTTTTTAAACACCCATCTTGTTCCAATAATGTGTTTGTTGCTTGGCCTAGGGACAAGTTCCCAAACTTGATTCCTTTTAAATTGATTTAATTCTTCTTACATGGCGATAATCCATTGGTCATCGCCTAAGGCTTCATCAACTTTGGAAGGTTCAATTTGAGAGACAAACTCCATGTTTAGGCAAGCATCTTTGAGATTTAGTCTTGTTGTCACACCTTGACTTATATCACCAATTACTTTATCGATAGGATGATCTCTATGAGTTTTCCATTCTTTTGGTAGATCATTGAGATTTGATTCTTGTTGGGATGATTCTTCTTGTTGAATTGGTTGATCTTTGGAAGTATTTTCTTGAGGTCCTTCTAGTATTTCATCATCATCATCATCATTACAAATAATATTATCCTCCTTGGAGGGGTTAGTTTCATCAAAAGGTACATGCATTGATTCTTCAATTGTTAAAGTTCTTTTGTTATACATTCTATATGCTTTACTAGAAAGAGAGTAGCCAAGAAAAATACCTTCATCGGATTTTTCATCAAACTTACCAAGGTTATCTTTGTCATTGTTTAAGACAAAGCATTTGCATCCGAAAATGTGAAAGAAAGCAATGTTAGGTTTCCTCCCTTTGAAGAGTTCATATGGAGTTTTCTTCAAGATCGGTTTTATGTTAACTCTATTGCTAACAAAACATGCCATGCTCACCGCATCCGCCCAAAAATATTTTGGAAGATTTGAATCGCTAAGCATCGTTCTTGCAAGTTCTAAAAGAGACCTATTCTTTCTTTCCACCACTCCATTTTGTTGAGGAGTCCTTGGTGCCGAGAAGTTGTGAGATATTCCATGTTCTCCATAAAATTCTTCAAATAGGGCATTTTGAAATTCTCTGCCATGATCACTTCTTATGGAGGCAATTGTTAGAGACTTCTCATTTTGAATTTGTTTAGCATACTTCTTAAACGCCTTGAATGCGTCACTTTTCTGCACTAAAAAGAATGTTCAAGTATATCTAGGGAAATCGTCAACAATAACCAAAGCATATACATTACCTCTGAAACTTTTTGTTCTTGATGGATCAAATAAGTCCATATGTAACAATTGTAGTGGCCTTGTAGTAGACACCACGTTCTTAGATTTGAAAGTTGATTTTGTTTGTTTACCTTTTTGACAGGCATCACAAAGTCTATCTTTGACGAAATTTCTCTTAGGCAACCCAATGACAAGATCATGCTTGATTAGTTTATTCAAGTGTTCCATGTGAATATGAGCAATTCTTTGGTGCCACAGCCATGAATCATCGTTGTTCGCCATGAGACATTTTACCTTCAAAGATAGATCATCAAGGTAAATCATGAATATATTATTGATTCTTTTACCTTTAAGTATAACCTCATGTATGACTTCGTCTTCTATCAAGCATTCATCCTTGGTGAACTTGATCTTGAAGCCTTTGTCACAAATTTGGATAATACTAAGAAGATTGTGCTTTAGTCCTTCAACAAAAAGAACATCTTCAATGGATGTGAAAGGTGGAGCACCAACTTTGCCTTTACCAAGAATTCTTCCTTTATTATTGTGTCCATAAGTGACAAAACCCATGGCCTTTAGGACTAGATTTGAAAATTGGTTTATATCTCCCGTCATATGCTTTGAACAACCACTATGAAGATACCAAAGATTGCATGTGGTCTTCAAGCATACCTCACTGTCTTCATCATCAGAATGGTGTGAGGCCATTAATGTTAGATTTGCACTTTCATCACTATCGGAGTCGGATGAGGAACTTATTTCATTATCCTCCCAGGCAACATAGGCCTTTTTGTTCTTGAATCCCTTTTTTCTTTTGTAGCCACCTTTCTTGGAGAGTTTCGGACAATCCGGCTTGATATGACCTTGCTTACCACATTCATAACATGTGACTTCTTGTGTTGATGTGGAAGTTTTTGTTTTCTTGAATTGTTTCTTTCCTTTTGAATGAGAAAAGGATTTGTCGTTTCTACTAAATAACTTACCAAGCCTTTTAACTAGAAGCATGAAATTTTCATCTTCTTCCGGATTGTCTTCCTTTTAAACTTCCTTGGAATCTATCTTTAAAGCAATATTCTTGGATTTCTTCTCTTGATTTTCATGTTTTTCAAGTCTTCCGAGTTCCGTTTCATATTCTTGAAGTTTCCCAAACAACGTTGCGGAAGTCATTGAGGAGAGACTTTTCTTTTCTTAAATTGTCGTTACCTTTGGTTGCCATTCCCTAGTCAAGGACCTAAGTACTTTCAGATTTAGTTCATCATATGTGAAAGTCTTACCAAGAGCACTTAGATGATTTGTCAAGTGCACGGATATCTTTTGTAGGTCAAGGATGGTTTCTCTGTGCTGCATTCGAAATAATTCGTACTCTTGACTCAAGGTATTTAGTCTTGATCTTTTAACTTCAACGGTTCCTTCATGAGTTTGTACCAAGGTATCCCATATTTCTTTTGTTGTTTTGCATGCCGAGACATGGAAGTATTCATCCATGCTAAGTGCACCTTGAAGAAGATATATTGCCATTTTATCATAGAGAACCTTCTTGTTATCATCTTCGTCTCATGCAGTTTTAGGCTTTGATGAGCCAACACCATCGATTACCGTTATAGGGATAAATGGACCATTCTCGACGACATCCCATATTTCTTCTCCTTGTGCTTCTAGATGTGCCTTCATGCGTATTTTCCAGAAGTCGAAATATTCACCACAAAATAGAGGAAGCTTGTTGTTACTACCACCATCTCTAAAAACAGGATTTTGATTTGCGGAAGCCATTCTGGATCTTTTAGGAACAGGTTACCTATAACCTGCTCTAATGCCAATTGTAAGTACGAAGTGCACCTAAGAAGGGGGTGAATTAGGTACTTTAAAAAATTCAGAAAATATATTTGGAAGAGGTGTTGAAATGATTTTGAAAATGAGTATTTATATGTTCATAGCCCCTTTTGGAAACAGCATAAAGTTCTGGAGATGAATCATAAACAATTGCCAAGATTGAGTGAAAGGTTTCCATGAAATGGTGTTATGAACAGGCATGTGCATAGCTGCTATTTTTCAAAATCGTGCAGCATGAAATCGATTGCACCCTTTGTGTAAATCGATTTCACGGGGTTTTAGTAGCTAGAATTTCAAATATTTTGAGTGTGCAATCGATTGCACAAGAGTGTAAATTGATTTCATGTGAAGTCAGTAGTAAAAATTGATTGAGTGCAATCGATTGCATAAACATGAAAATTGATTACACTTAGAAACAGTAGCAAAAGATTTGAAAAATTGAAGCATGCAATCGAATGCACTAATATGCAAATCGATTGCACTCAAGTAAAAAAATGTTTTTTTAGCTTAGAAAAACTTGAGTAAAGATTTGGAAAATATAAAATATTTCTTTTGACCATTGAGCATCTATGTCTTAAGTTCAAAGTAAGTTTTATCATTATACCTTGAAATTTGCTAAGATCTTGAACTGAAGACTTTATCCATAGATGCTTTTAGCTTGATCAATAATCTTTGCCTTCTTTGTCAATCATGGTTTGTCTTCATCAAAATAAAAGTGTATTTGAGAAGCTTGATTTTACATTTCGCTCTAGCTATAATGTCGAAGATCAAAGAAGAGATAGAAATACTCCTCATGAGCAAGTTCATTCGAACTACAAAGTATGTTGAATGCCTAGCAAATATAGTTCCAGCAATTAAGAAGAATGGAACTTTAAGAGTATGCCTTGATTTCAGAGATATAAATGTTTTTACCTCTAAATATGAATATGGCATGCCCGTGGCAGAAATGATAGTCAACTCTGCTACTGGCTTTGAATATTTAAGTATACTTGATGGTTATTCTGGATATAACCAAATTTTATTGCATACGAAGATGTGCCGAAAATGGTGTTCTGTTGCCCAGGGGCCTTAGGCAGTTATGAATGGACTGTTATGCCATTTGGCCTAAAGAATTCCGGAGCGACATACCAGAGGGTAATGAATTTGATTTTTCATGACTTTATTTAAAATTTCATGCAAGTATATATTGATGATATTGTCATAAAGTCTAATAATAGGTCGAATCATTTGGAACACCTTCGAAGATCTGTTGAAAGAATGAGAAAATATGGATTAAAAATGAATCCATTAAAATGTGCTTTTTGTGTGCAGGCAGATGACTTCCTTGGCTCTGTGGTTCATAAAAAGGGAATTGAATTAAATCATAGCAAGACCAAAGCCATCATGGATATAAAGCCTCAATCGAATAAAAAGGAGCTTCAGTCTTTACTGGGCAAAATAAATTTCTTAAGGAGATTTATATTAAATCTAAGTGGTAAAACTAAAGCGTTTTCACCACTACTTCAACTGAAGAACGAAGATTTCATCTGGAAAGAAGAACATCAAGATGCTTTCGATAAGATCAAAGATTACTTGATGAAACCTTTAATATTAGTGCCTCTTGTTAGAAATAGTCCAATGAGGTTGTATATTTCAGCGTCATAATCGACTATAGTTAGTATGTTAGTCCAAGAAGACGAAAAAGGTGTCGAAAGACCTATGTATTAACTTAGTTGAGTACTTAATAACCCTGAAACTAGGTATAGTGATATAGAAAAACTATGCATGTTTTTGTATTTTTCTTGTATTAAATTGAAGCAATATATCAAGCCAGTTGATGTGTACGTATCTTCTCATTTTGATATCATTAAGCACATCTTGTCTAAATCAATTCTGCATAGTCAAATTGGTAAATGGGCTTTAGCATTAATGGAATATTCACTGAGTTATATGCCTTTAATATAAACAAAGGGGAAAATAGTGGTTGACTTCCTTGCTGACCATTCAATGGTTTGTAAGCCCCAAAATTATGTAGATATGGTACAATGGAAGTTGTATTCCGATGGTTCTAGTCATAAAAATAGAGTCGGAATAGGAGGAATTATCATTTCTCCAAGTGGAATTCCAGTAGAGTTTAAGTACAAAATGGAAGGCGTATGTACAAATAATGAAGCAAGGTATGAGTCTTTAATAACAGGACTTGAACTTCTGCTAGAATTGGGGGCAAGGAATGTAGAAATTATGGGAGATTCTGAATTGGTGATTAAACAAGTGTCGAGGGAATATAGGTGTGTCAAGGAAAATTTAGTTATGTACTTTGTGATTACTATTAGATTGCTTAGGAAATTTAAACAAGTGAGTATTCGACACATACCTCGGCGAGAGAATCAAGAAGCTAATGATTTAGCATAAGAAGCTTCAGGGTATAAAGTCTTGAAGGATCAATATGAAGAACCAATCCAGGCAAGGGAGAAGTTTCGGGAAACTTTATTGTCACCTTTAGATTTTTCTATTATAAAGTTAGGAGTTATGGATGCAGAAAGTTTTGAATTTTGACCATTGATAAGCTGTCGGAAAATGACTACCGAAAACCATTGGTCGATTATCTACGGCGCCCTACAGGTTTGACTGATCGTAAGGTCAAATATCACGCACTCAGTTATGTCTTGCTGGAAGTGGAGTTATTCGAAAAGACAACTAAAGGGGTATTATTAAAATGCTTTGGAGAAAGTGAGGCATATATAGATGTGTCAAATGTGCATAGTGGAGCGTGGGGTTCACATCAGGCTGGATATAAAATGAAATTTCTTTTGGCGTGTTTGGGTGTCTATTGGCCTTCGATGTTGGAAGATTACATTGAATTTGCTAAAGGATATCAAGAATGCCAGTTACATGGGGAAATACAACATGTTCCTGCAAGTGAATTACATGAAATTGTAAAGCCTTGGCCTTTTAGGGGATGGGCATTAGATATAATTAGAGAAATAAGACCTGCTTCATCAAAACAACAAAGATATATTCTAGTTGGAATTGATTATTTCACAAAATGGGTCGAAGAAGTATCATTGGTAAATGTCGACCAAGAAGTTGTCATATATTTTATCCAAAAACATATCATGTGTAGATTTGGAGTGCTAGAGACAATTACAACCGACCAAGGATCGGTCTTTACTGGTACAAAAATGCAAGACTTTGCAAATGAAGTTGGGCTTAGGTTTATAACTTCTACCCCCTACTATACCCAGGAAAATGGCCAAGAAAAAGCGGCCAATAAAGTTAAAATTAGCCTGATAAAAAAGCATGTAGGAAAGAAACCAAAGAATTGGCACAAGACACTAGATCAAGCTCTATGGGCATGTAGAACTTCACCAAAAGAAGCAATATGGACCACTCCATTTTGACTCACATATGGATATGACGCAATATTACCAGTGGAAATTTATGTCCAATTGGTTAGGATTCAGAGGCAAAATGAGTTACCATCTGAAGACTACTGGAGTATGATGACAGATGCGCTTGTCGACTTAGATGAAGAAAGGATGTTGGCTTTAGATTCTCTAAGAAGACAAAAAGAAAGAGTTTCCAGAGCCTACAATAAGAAGGTAAAAGATAAAGCATTTTTTGTTGATGATTTGGTTTGGAAAGTTATATTGCCTATGGGCAGGAATCATAGAGTTTTGGGAAAGTGCTCCCCAAATTGGGAAGGACCTTTTAAGATGATACGAAAATTTTCCAACAATGCATATGAAATTGAAGAATTGGCTTTAGATCGACGAATTTTAAGAGTAAATGGAAATTATTTGAAGAGGTTTAGTACTACTCTTCAAAAAATAAAAATTTCAACAAAATAAGTACTTGTCGAGCTACTAAGTTGGAAAAAACTGAGAAACCAACTACAAGCGTACATAAGTGCATGTGACGCTTAAAATATATTAAGCATTAATATATTAGGCATTGAAAGGAAGATATTTGATTTAAAGGTGGCACAAGGGAATTATTCAAAAATACAAATTGGAAAATATAAAATACAAGCAATTAGAAATGTTTTTATAAATCTTGGAAGACACGCAGTTGGGCATTAAGGTGGTAGGCTTGAGATTCAAAACTTTCCTTCCGGATTTTAAGTTTCTTGATTTCAGCTTCGATAGAAGACATCTCTTTGCCTTTAGCTACATCATCCAAGACGATTTTATCGACCTTTTCCTGAGTAGGATTGATAACCTTGTCGATTTTTTCTCCTTCTTCTGTTGCAAGGGTTTCCAGTTCATTACTCAAAGCAGCAATTTGAAGGCGTATTTCAATAGCCCATTTTTGTTTAGGAACCAAGTCTTATTTTTCCTTTTCAATCATTTATAGCATCTTGGTAGCCTTCTTATTTGCTTTTACAACCTCCTCTCAACCCTCCTTCACAAGAATCTCTTTAGATTCGACCAATCGTTCATTCTTGTTTATACATTCACTGTTACGAACCATGGGAAGGAACACTTTTCAAATGCCATCATCATGGCTTGAGCAGCTTCAGAAATGTTGAGTTCTTTCAGCTGAGCAAGCGCATCCAAAATTTCCTGACAAATGATAGGTTTGGAAAGAAGCAAATGAGGAAAATCAGGATTCAGTGCATAAGTACGATTTGTTTTTGTCAAAGTCTTAATTTTAGTTGCCTCAGGACCCAATTTATCATTATGAATTTTAGATTGATCAGAGTTAGAGGAGGAAAGTTCACAGAAGCTTATCATGCTGCATAATCTAGCCATAGCTGCTAAGGCAGAAGAAGGTTCGATAATCAGCTTTCCTGACAGTGTTGATGAAGCTATCTTTTCTCGCTCAATAGGTCTTTGAGACGGGTTTTCTGGAGGAGCTATGGTATCAAGGGAGGTTGCATTTTCTTTTTCCCTTGAGTCCTTTAAGGAATCTGAAATACTAGAGTCAGAACTAGTCGAACTAGAATCTCTATGCATGGCAGGACTAGTGGTTGAGTCAGAATCACTATGAGTAGCCAGATCAATAAACTCACCAGCATTATTGATAGGAGTTTCATCAGCATGTGGAGAAGAAGCCTCTGACAGAGAGCTATATTCAGACACACTTTGTTCCTGCTGGTGGGAAGTTTCAACCTGATTAAAGATTAAAGGAAAATAAAGTCAGTTTGATAAGATTGGTGAAAAAATCAAAATAGTTAAATAGATGTTTACCTGTGTCGATAAATCAGGATTAATGTCAAAGTTTTCTCCAATAGGGTATGCAGGAGTGGTTTCAGTTGGCTTTGATGTACTAGAGATGTTTTGATCAAGAGAAAGATCGACATCCGTTGCTCTTCCTACCATTACATTAGTGCCTGCCTGAGGAGTAGACACAGCATCTTTTTCACAGACACCTTAGCCTTCTTCTTCTTCTTCTTTTTCCCGCCACTCTTAGCAGGGAAATCTTTCTTTCTCTTGTGACTTTTGGATTTGTGGGAATGCTGTGAAGAATGAGCCTCAGGGGATGGCTGCATATGAAAAATAAAGTATAAGTTTGTTCTTTAATTAAAAGTATATAAACCAACAAAAGCATATAAACCGACGAAAAGTACCTCATTTCCTATGGTGGAATGGTGTGTATCCTTCTTGTATTGTTTAGATGTTTTGGAGGGAGCAGTCAAATCTGCCGAACGTTTTTTACTCTGCAGAAATCCATATTATTAGTAACAGTCCAAAATCATAAAGGAAGTAGAGAATAAAGGAACGCATACATAAGAATTATGTTTTTTGATAGAAGTTGAGATAGTCTCATTGTCAGATGGAGTTTTGTCAGGCACGATCTGCAAAGTTTAAAAAAAATTGGCTAAATCAAATATGCCAAACAGAGAGTAAAAATAGAAATATTCAAATCTAAACCCCTTTGGTCGAAGCACCAGTCTAGTCGGCATGAGTGTCCTTATCTTAGTCTATGGGAATGGCTGTAAGAAATAAGTAGAAGATCAAAATAGTGATAAAGTCGAAATGGTAAAAAGCCAAGCTTTCCAAAAATGGTTACCAGTTTGTATGATAGAGAGTACTCTAACATATTGAGGATTAATATGCAGAGGACCTGAGTAATTGTGTAGATAATGCTTCTTCGGTACCACTCTCTCGGCCTTTTTCTTATAAGCGTTTTCTATGTCTGACTAAGGGCAATACCATCAGTCTAGGATAGGTGGGTCAAAGGCCAAAGCCAATGGGGTAGATGGAAAAGGAGGAAAATTAATATTTCCAAAATGAAGTGCATAAAGATATTTATCTTTCGCGTAACTAGGAATTTTAAGTTGTGGGATCCTATCGGTTACCTTCTCCTTCATTTCTTTGGCTGCCTCAGCAATGGTCCGACGAAGATCATTAGGTCGATAGACAATTGAAAAATATTTTTGGAAAGCTTGGATTTTCTTGGCATTAGTAATCTTACTTTTGGTAGACTTTGCTTGCAAACGATCAAAAGCATTAGTCAAATTAGCCCTTTTTACTTTAGGAGCACCAAAATATGCATAGACATATGACTTCCACCAAGTTTCAAATTCATTTGTGCAATAAAAAGCAGTTTGAAAAGGAATGAGAGCAAGTCTAGGCTTTTTTCCCAAAAGTTCTCGACATCCTTTTTGAAGACAGCATAAGGTTGGTCGGTGGTGATGTTTAAGAGCAGCTCTAATGAAGGATATAGAGAGTTAGGTGTGAACTAGAAAAGTCCAAATTGTCGAGCCAACAAATTTGGCTGGTAAGCTACCAAACCTGGTGTGCTACCAACAACAACAGTAGACGAGAATTGAGGGGATAAAAAACGCCTCAAAATGCTTAGAGAGTTATTCTTGACTTCCTCATTAGGGGGAGGAAAAGCCCTAGTGAACCATTCAGGCCTGTGTAATCTGGCGCAAAAGGGCACCATAGAAGGCTCAAACTTGACACGAGTTAACATAATGTTGAATAGGAAGTGAAACACTTCAATGTTGGGAAAATTCTTGTCAACAAGAGTCATTGGGACCAGGCGTTTCCAAACAATGTGGCGCCCAGTTCGAGGACAATCCACCCTTTTAATACTGTAAGGCTTAATATCTTTAGAAAAGGTGGCATTTAGCCATAATTTCAAGAACCAAAAGGGTCCATGGGCCAAAACGTTCTTTTTTATGGAGTGAGTGGGGTCAAAGGTTTTTATTTGGGAAATAACCTTCGTCAAAGATTCATACAGCGAGGCTAAGATCAATTGGCCTAGAGAAACATCACGGCCATGATGTAACTGAGTGGCTAAATATGAGTATTATTTTACTATTTGATATGGAGCAGAAGACAAAACGAGATAGCCACAAACTAAAAAAGGCTATGTGTTCCTCAGGAGTAATAAGGCTTGTTGTTCTAGCATGATTGTGATACGGTGGGAGAACTGACTTGAGGTTTTGCGTTTGTGTTCGCAAATGTTGCGGTTTAGCAAGAGTCACCACTAACTTTTCTTTTATCCAAAAGGAAAGGTGAAAAAGCACAAGAAAGGCCTTTGAGATGTTTTCTTGAGTTCGGGGGGTAGATTATGAAAAGGGAAGGTATTAGCACCCTTTTCATCCATGGTTTTCCATGGGCTCTTAGTTACTTGCTTAGATCACTTGCTTTTATTTGTTTGAAATTGTGCTTGGTGTGGTTTTGAAAGTATTTTATAAAAGAGGCCATTCATTTAGGCAATCTTTGTAATGATTCTCGTTCGTAAGAATGTATACAAAGATATTTGTCTTTTGAAAATGTTTTCAATGTTTGTAAGATGTATTTGAAATGTATGCGTGCTTGTTTTGAAAATAGCAAGGATTGTTGTTTGAAATGGAGCAAGTAACTAGAAGCTATCTACCTAATCAAATGTCTTTCTTATGTATTTCTATTCTTTTGACATTATTGTCTTACCATTAGTTTGGTAAGCAACCCTATCTTTGGATGTAAACGGGACGGGTGTGGGTCATCGTATAACCATAATTAGCAATGTTTGCAAAGTATCTTAGCATTTTTGAGGGACCAAGATCATTTTGTAAGGCAACTTTTGAATAGTGTTATCAAGGGACTATGATCTTATATTTTTTTATTTTACCAAGATACTTCGCATGCGTAACATGACCATTTTTGTTTTAGGAAACCAAGTGAGGAAACCCTAAGGGTGCTTGTGTGCAAGTGTATTATTTTCATACTTTTGATTTTGTCTTGTATTTAGAGTGTTCTATTTTGATTTGTTTTGTTCTTGTCATGCAAACCCTAATTATTAATCATGGCATATAAAGCGATAAATTGCGTAATGTAAATATACTAAGCTATTACAACAATTTTATGGGAGGGGGAATACAAGTTTGAATGGGGATTTTGCAAGAATATAAAGCTAAATAAATTATTACAACCAAATCGAATTTGTGCGAATTAAGATAAATATAATACAATATTTAAAATGTAATGCAATGTACATGTAAAGAAAAGATTTTTGTGTCTTGTTTTTATGTAAAAGGATTTTTAATCTAAACCTAAAAATATAAGGAAAAAGACTTAATTTTTTGAAAGGGGTTTAACCCTAATTTTTATTTAAGAGAAAATAAAGTTTCTATATTATTATTTTGTGTATTTTTTGTATAAAAATAATAAATAATATTGTATATAAATATAAAATTAAATATATGCAAGAATAAGTATTTATAAGTATAAAAAATAAAAAATAAATTATACTAAATATATTTTTATATTTACAAGTTTATTAAGAAAATGAATTATATCCTATAAAAATAAAATATATTTTATGTGAGAAAAAATAAAATAAAAGTGCAATATTATTAATTTACATTTTTAAGATTTTTTATGCATTAAAAGAAATATTTAAAATATTAAATATGTAAATAAAACAAATAAGAAATAAAAAAGTAGAAAAGAGTTGGCAGGGGGTGATGTAGCAAATTTATGGTAATGTTAGCAAAAACACTGGCCCAAGAAGCTAAGCCCAATCTGCAAAAAAAGTCACAAAAATTGAAAAGGGAAAAATGTGAAATGCAAAAGTATCGCGCAGGTTTGAACCCAGGACATGGGTCTCACCAGCGCGCTGCTTTGCCACTGGGGTGGCCATACATCCATTATCTTTACTTAAACAAAAATAACATATTCCAAAACGCGCCCTTGCCCTGTTTCATCTTCTTCCTCAAGCCTTGGCCGGATACCCTGTAACTTCCTCATACTTCCATGAAAATAAAAACTTATAACATGAAAAATGTAGTACTTGAACTCACGATTCCAACCATATAAGTTATATGATCTAACTATCAAAGATCAAAGAGAATTTTAAAAGCCCTAAATTCTAACTTAATATTTTCAGAGATTTCAAATTTCAAATTCTCTTACCACAAGTAAAATCAATGCAAGATAATGGTATGCACAACTTCGTTATGATGAGGACTACATTTTTTATTCACAGATTGTGGCCTATGGTTGCTTGTACAAAGAGATAGAGTTTGAAAATTTACCTCCTTCAGTTGGGATCGTGTGTGGAAATGGAGTGACTTTAATGGAGGCCTGATGCTTGCTTGAGCTTCCTTGAGCTTCCCTTAATCTATTCCAACCTTTGCCTTGCTCTGAAAGTAGCTGGAACTCATTGGCCAAGTCAAGTTGCAAGCTCTGAAGTCAACAATGGCAGCTGGTGGAGGAGTGATTACAGAACAGGGATGATGGCCTGGATTGACTAGGTATCAAGTATGTAATGTGCTTGAATAATCCAAACTCAAAACGCACGAGCCAAATGGAAGATGGGGATGGTTGTGCAGAATCTGCAGTTTTTGGACAGATTTTGGTTTTTTTCAGCTTGACAGTGTTTCAGGTCTTTGTTTCATGTCCTATATGTTGCATAATGTTGGTATATTAGTATTGAAATGGTTTTAGGTCAGCTCTCTATCAGTTGTGCCAATGCTATCCTTTTTGCCAACTTTCTTGTACTTGAAGCAAAGTGACAAGACCAAAGTTTCACATGCTTGTACAAGCTTGCTTAGGGTTGGTATGAGTTTGTACAACTTACTTGAGTGTGGGTTATATGCATCAAGGGGACAGGTTCAAATCTCAAAATTGTAAAGTTTGCAAAAGTGGTTCTTTTTCAAAATGGCAATGGAACCTTTTTGCCATAAATGGAATTACAAGTTGGATAAAGGTTCAAAAGCATGGATCAAGGCTTTGTAAATTGAGTAAGAATTTAATTAATGAGTGTGGAACAAGTTTAGGACCTGTATAGCATGAATTAGCCAGCATAGGATTGATTTTCAACTTTGTTCTTCATGAAATGGCTTGGATAAAAAGTGAGAAATTGCTAACTTCCTCTCTTCGATTCTCCTTACTCAAAAATGATCTTGAGGAGTTCTTGGACATTTTGGCAAGCTTGCAATGTTCTATATAATCCATATTTGAAATGAATTTTGAGATACCTCTTGGAACTAGGTGAAAAATTTCCATGAAGTTAGGTCCAAAACCTGCCTAAATTAGGGCAATATTTCACTAAGTTAACAAGTTCATGACCATGTATTCACAAATTTGTATCTTGAGATACAAGCATCTTTAGGGAAAAGTTTGTGAAGAAAAGTTGTATATTTCATGGAGGTCTACAACTTTCATGTTGGGAACTTTCCTTGAATCAATATGCATCATGGTGTAAAAGTGGCCTAAAGTTCAGAAAAAATAAGAAAATTTTCTATACTTAAAAAATTTTTAAGTTAGAAAAATTTCAAATTCAAAACCCTAATTTTCAAAATTGGTTTTCTTGGTGAACAAGTTTCACATTTGGAAAATTTTTGATGAATTATGACCCTTGGTGCTTGATTTTGACCAAAAAGTCAAAGTTTGACTTTTCAGTGTACAGTCGACTTTGATCAATTGACTGTAAAATTCATCTGTCAATCCAATGTAATTGAGATGTTTTGAGCCATGTAATTAAGTCAAAATGATGCCATTGAATCCTATGCTTGAACTCAATTGGTCATTTTCTAGGTTAAAAATCAGAAATTGTCCTTCCTCGGTCAAAACCCTAATTTTGACCATTTTGCCCTTTTGATGATTTGATCAAATTTCTTGAAGAGTTGTGATCCAAACTTGACCAAATGATACATGTGAGTTTAAAATATTTTTGTGGATCAAAAATTATGAAGTTTGACTGTAAATTGGCCATGGTTGACTTTTTTCCCTAATACAGCTGATTTTTAGGTCAACTGTCCAATTGATTGATCAAAAATGTGGTTCAAGGCTTGAAACTTGTCATGAGCAATCTTAGGGATCCATAATGATGTTTTAAAGTCACATGAAGCATTGATAGTCCAAAAATCCTTGTGCAAACTCAAACCTTAATTTGGGGTTATCAATGCAAGATGAGATGTCTTAAGCTGACCAAACCATAATCTTGTCTTGAGTCAAAGAGATCTTGTGAGAAAATCTTGATAAATGAGAGGGAAAATTTTGGGGTACATTAGCTTCCCCTGTTCAATCTTCTTAAACCTGAAGAGTTAGATTGGCGAGCTTTTCCATTCGTGACTCGAAGGTGAAAGATGATTGGACAGTAGAGTGCCCATAAATTTATGCTCGACAATGTGTAGCTGAGGGAAATGGGGTTAGAGATTCCATTTAGAGAAATGATAGAGTCTTGTTGGAGATAGGCTTGTAGATGCCATCCAAGAATGTTTGTTGAATTGTAAGTTGTAAGCTGAAAGGACGAGCATCATGATGGTGTCTGTGTCTGGAACGTATCTAAGTTGTATCTGAATGAGTATTAAAATGGCATCGTATCTGAAGCATATCTGAACTGTATCAAAAGTATGAATCTGAATAAATAATAGAATGGCATCCGTGTTTGGAGCGTATCTGAACTGTATCTGAAAGCTGAAATCTGAATGAGTAACAGAATGGCATCCGTATTTGAAGCGTATCTGAATTGTATCTGAACTTGAAATCTGAATGAGTATCAGAATGGCATCCGTGTATGGAGCGTATCTGAACTGTATCTGAACTTGAAATCTGAATGAGTATCAGAATGACATCCGTGTCTGGAGCGTATCTGAACTGTATCATGAAAGTTGAATCTGAATAAATAACAGAATGGCATTTGTGTCTGGAGCGTATCTGAATTGCATCATGATTGCACATTGTTTAACAGTAGTTGTTAATCTTACCCTGAAAAGGGTAAAATGTTAGCTGGAACACAAAATTATGTTGCATGAAATGTATGATGCAATATATGTGTTTTATCCATGTTTATGATATGTGGATGTAATGTATGCGCATGTAAGCTGATTTGTTGTATTGCTGTTTGACTGAGGAAAATAAATCCTTGACTGCTGCTGAGGATATGTAAATTCTTCATGTCTTGAAGTTAGAGTATTGACAAAAATTCCGTTGTGAAGGCAATGCCATATACTTCTTGAGGAATCTGCTTGGGGAATCTAGAGAATTTGGATGACTTCTACTGGGGATTAATGAATGGGAGTCTTTTTCCGTTGGGGAAAATCACAAGCCAGCTGCTATCCGAATGGATTTCAGGCTTCAAATAACTTGCTGGGGGATTTGGAGGAACTGGATGGTTTCCACCGGGGATTGATAAACTAGAAGCTTCGTTCTATTGCGTAGTTGGGAGTTTTGTTCCGCTGGGGATTATTGAAAACTCTGCGGGGAATATGGAGTGGTCTAGGAATGTTTTCATGTTCCTTCAACCTACCAGTAATTGTCCTTTTAATTTTGTTTATTTGTAAACAGTAATTATGTCCAAATGCATATGTTCATTAATGAATCATTGGACGTTTTTGCAAATAAAACATAAGTGTAAAGGAAAAAGACAAATAGTTTTCTGTACTTTAAAGAGATATCTTTGTATTTACTTTGAATAAGTATTTTGTACAAAGGAGACAGACATCCTAGTAAGAGGATGGTGTCATAAAAGTAAGAAAATTTTTTACAAAGAAAGATAGCTATGTGTGATAATCCCATGGGGTTCCCATTCTGCTATAGTCTTCGTGCCTCTGAATACACTGTCCATTTGTTGCTTCGTCCGAAGATGATTGAATTGATCAAAAACTCTGAGTTTGTCAGTGGAAGTCAAGAGGTTGTCCATAAAGTGATCCGACGGGACATAGTCATACGCCTTAATTCCCTAACTTTTGCCTAGACCGCCCTTTCGGGTTTTTAGTCCACCGGGAAACCCTTTTTTTGCCCAAGTCGCCCTTTCGGGTTTTCAACTTGCCGGGTGTACATATTTTTTTTTATTTTATCCCTAATTTTTGCCCAAACCTTTTGGTTCGCTGGGATGCCCTTTTTTGCCTAGGTGTGTCAACCTAGCAGGTCTCTTATGCGTAGTATCTTTTGACTATGTTCGCGTTCGCAGGGTGTGGCAGGTCGTCACTGTCCATGGTGGTTAAGATCATTGCCCCACCAGAGAAGATGTTCTTGATTACAAATGGTCCTTCATAGGTAGGAGTCCATTTTCCCCTGGGATCACTTTGCGGTAAAATAATGCGTTTGATCACCAGATCTCCAACTTGATATACTTGGCGTCTGACTTTCTTATTGAAAGCCTTGATCATCCGTTTTTGATACATCTGACCATGGCAAACAGCAGTGAGTCTCTTTTCATCAATTAAGTTTAATTGATCAAGTCGAGTCTGGATCCAATCGTCCTCATTCAAACCTGCATCCTTCATAACTCTCAAAGAGGGGATCTGAACCTTAATAGGCAAGACAACCTCCATGCCATAAACCAAAGAATAGGGTGTTTCCCCAGTTGATGTGTGAGCCGTGGTACGGTACCCGTGGAGAGAAAATTGCAGCATCTCATGTCAGTCCTTGTAGGTGACTGTCATCTTCTGTATGATCTTTTTAATGTTTTTATTAGCAACTTCGACTGCACCATTCATCTTTGGTCGATAGGGGGGTGAATTGTGATGTTGAATCTTGAATTGCTCGCACAAAGCGGTGATCATAGTATTGTTAAGGTTCGTACCATTATTAGTGATGATCCTTTCTAGGATATCGTACAGGCAAATAAGATTCTTCTTGATAAAGCGGGCAACAACATTCTTAGTAACTGATGCGAAGGAAGCTGCTTCGACCCATTTTGTGAAATAATCAATGGCCACTAGAATGAAACGGTGTCCATTGGAATTTGTAGGCTTGATCTCCCCAATCATATTGATTCCCCACATGGTGAAGGGCCAAGGAGCTGTTAAGACATTTAGAGGAACCGGAGGTACGTGCACCTTGTCAGCATAAATTTGACATTTATGATAGGTCCGGGAGTGTTGATAGCAGTCTGCTTCCATGGTAGACCAATAATAGCTTGCTCGTAGGGTTTTCTTCGCCATCGTATACCCACTAGAGTGAGTGCCAAAGGTACCTTCATGTAATTCAGCCATGATCTTTTCAGCTTCAATCTTATCCACACAACGGAGTAGAATAGAATCATGATTACGTTTGTACAGGATGTCATTACTTAGGAAGAACTTAGCGGAGAATCTCCTTAGGAAATTTTTATCATTGATTGAAGCTCCTTCTGGATATTCTTGAGCCTCGAGATACCTTTTGATTTCATGAAACCAGGGCTGGTCCACTACTTCTTCAGTATTAATCTCGTGACAGTGTGCTGGTTCGTCCATTCGTTCAATGGTGATCTGGAGATCCTCGTTATCCCAATTAAGTTTAAATATGGATGACATTGTGGCTAGAGCATCTGCTAGCTAATTTTCTTCTCGCGGGAAATGCTCGAAGGTAATCTACTCAAAATGTGGTAGCAATGTCAGGACATGTTCTTTGTAAGGGATAAGGTTTGGATGCTTAGTGTCCCACTCTCCTTTGATCTGACTGATGACCAAAGCTGAATCTCCAAATACAACTAAAGATTTGATTCCCAAGTCTATGGCAGCCTTGAGACCAAAGATGCATGCTTCGTATTCTACCATGTTGTTCGTACAGTTGAAGCAAAGTCTGGAAGTAAAAGGAGTATGGCACCCTTCTGTAGATATGAGTACAGTGCCAATACCATTACCAAGTACATTGGATGCCCCATCAAAGAACAGGGTCCATCGGGATCCTTGTTCAGGTTCGTCATATGGTCTGATTTCTTCACAATTGTCTAATCTCGTGATGTCTTCATCCGGGAATTCAAACTTCATGGACTGATAATCTTCTACAGCTTGATGAGCAAGATGATCAGCTAGCACACTGTCCTTTATAGCTTTCTGGGTAGTGTATTGTATGTCATATTCTGTTAAGATCATCTGCCATCTAGCTATTCTTCCAGATAGAGCAGGCTTTTCGAAGATGTACTTTATCGGATCCATTTTAGATATCAACAAAGTGGTATGAGTCAACATATACTGTCTTAGCCGGCGAGAAGCCCATACCATAGCGCAACAAGTTTTCTTGAGCAGTGAATATTTGGTTTCACAGTCGGTAAACTTTTTTCTCAGGTAGTAAATAACGTGCTCTTTTCGGCCAGACTCGCCATGCTTCCCTAATACACATCCCATTGAGTTCTCTAAAACGGTCAGATACATGATCAACGGTCTTCCCTCTACTGGCGGCATCAAGATAGGAGGCTCTTGTAAATACTCTTTGATTTTGTGAAAAGCAATTTGACATTCATCATTCCATCTGACTACTTGATCTTTCTTCAACAGTTTGAAGATTGGTTCACAAGTAGATGTTAGGTGAGAAATGAATCTGGAAATATAGTTCAAGCGTCCCAAGAATCCTCTGACCTCCTTCTCAGTGCGAGGATCAGGCATTTCTTGTATCGCTTTAACCTTAGCAGGATCAACCTTTATTCCTTTGTTGCTGACAATCAAACCTAAGAGTTTACCGGACCGAACTCCGAATGTGCACTTGTTTGGATTCAATCTTAACTTGTAATCCTTTAATCTCACAAACAACTTTTGCAAGTGATCAAGGTGCTCCTCTTCAGTTTGTGATCGGGATATCATGTCATCTACGTAGACCTCTCTCTCATGATGTATCATATCATGAAATAAAGCTACCATGGCGCGTTGATAGGTTACCCCGACATTCTTCAGTCCGAATTGCACCACTTTGTAGCAGAACGTGCCCCACTGTGTGACAAATGTAGTTTTCTCCATGTCCTCAGGTGCCATTTTGATTTGATTATAGCCTGAGAAACCGTCCATGAAGGAAAATACTTTATGTTGGGTTGTATTGTCAACCAGGACGTCGATGTGGGGAAGTGGAAAATCATCTTTAGGGTTGGCCCTGTTTAAATCTCTATAATCCACGCACATTCTTACTTTGCCGTCCTTTTTAGGCACGGGAACAATGTTGGCAACCCATTGAGGATAGGAAGTGACGGCTAAGAATCCAGCATTGAACTACTTCATGACTTCCGCTTTGATCTTCTCTGACATGTCAGGTCTCATGCGGCGTACTTTTTGCTTCACTGGTGGACAGTCTTCTCTTGTGGGTAGACAATGTACCACGATATATGTATCAAGTCCTGGCATGTCTTCGTATGACCAGGAAAAGATCTCAACATAATCATGCAATAGCTGAATTAGGCACTCCTTGACACTCGGCTCTAGATTGGCACCCACTTTGATTTCCTTATTATCTTCCTCGGTACCCAAGTTGATTGTATCCAACAGTTCCCCATGAGGCTGAATAGCTCTTTCCTCTTATTGTAGTAGTCTGGCCAATTCTCCTGGCACCTCACAATCTTCCTCACCTTCGTATTCGGCTTGGTAGATCAGATCTTCAGAGTCACTGAAGGCTATAGCAGTATTGTTACCCATGGGATCCGGAATGGAGGGGTACCTGCATTTGTGAGTGTGGGTGTGTGTAAGGGTATAGGCATCTTTAAACAATAAAATGTAAAAGAAAGATAATGAGCACAAAAGGTTTATATGTGAAAAAGCGTCCATGATTCATTGTATGTCATGTGAAGATGAAATAAAAACCCTTACAAATAGACCATTGTGCCTCGGGTAAGACACAAGGTTTTTTAAAGTGTGAATTATTTATGAATATTACAAGTCCAACAGAAATGTAAAAGATAAATTACTGAGAGATGAAAGTTATTGGGACAAAGTCTTTGGCTTCCCAGTTGCGAAGTCCTCCGTTGATAGTAGGAAATATCCAATCTTCCAAGTTGTCATCCTCTTCACTATCTTCCACGGTGTTGACCTCTTGGTTGCTAATATTCAAAGGTGGCCCTCCAGCACGGGCACGGCGCACAGCCTTCTGAGCAGTTGAAGTAAACCTTAAGCCAAACTTGTCGAATTTATACGGGATGTCCGGAAGCTGCCCCCAGATGGTGCATCCACCCTCTTCTACTACTGATTTTGCATCCTTTAGAGATGACATCCGAAGCGGAGGCCTTGTGATCTTGGGAGTCGAGGATACCGCCTTGGTCACCGCTACTTCTTGAGAGACCTCTTCGAAATGTTGAAAAGGGGTTTCAATGAACTCGCCATCTAACTTCACATATCGGAAGGAATTTAGATGACTAATCATGTACTCCTCTTCTCCATGGACAATTATGATATTTCCTTGGACCGGGTACTTCAGCATCTGGTGTAATGTGGATGTGACAGCACCAGCATTATGGATCCAGGGCCGTCCTAACAGACATGAATAAGAGGGACGGATGTCCATCACATAGAAGGTTGAGTTGAAAATTTGAGTTCCCACCTTTATCGGGATGTCCACCTCCCCATGTACCATCCTCTTCGAACCATCAAATGCTCTCACAACTATGTTACTGGGTTTTAATGTCATCCCTTTGCAATCCAATCTGTCAAGGGCTTTCTTTGGTAAGACGTTCAAAGATGATCTCGTGTACACCAAGACATGGGCCAGAGTCGTTCCTCTACACTCCACAGAGACATGCAAAGCCTCGTTGTGCTTTCTCCCTCTGGGTGTCAAATCATCATCAGAGAAGCCTAGGTCGTTATCAGCTATCAAACTGGCCACACAGTCTTGGAACTGGTCAGCAGATGTCTCTTGTGGCACATGGGTTGTCTTCAAAAATTTTACTAGGGCTTTTGCATGTGCCTCAGAGCACAGCAGCAAGGCTAGCATGGAGATCTTGGAGGGAGTTTGCCCCAACTGTTCGACCACATCATAGTCACTTTTCTTTATTATCCTCAGGATCTCTTTCATTTCCTTCTTGGATGTTTCGGGGATAGCTAGTGATTGAGCCTTCGTCCGGACAGGCTCTTCTTGAATTCTCTTTCCTCTATTTTCAATAGTAGAAGTATTAGTAGGGATAACAACAGGGGTCGCGTCGTCTTTATCGGTAGGTATACTTGCAGGTATGATCACTGGTACAGAGATAATCTTCGGAACGGCCACGGGTCCAAAAACTTCCATGGGAGGGGCAATCTCTGGAGAGAAGATTCTACCGCTACAGGTAATCTTACTAGTTCCGGCAATATTGCTAATGTCGGAATTGTCTTCTTCGGAGCTTTCTTCTTTGGTGGTCAACCCATCTTGTTTAACACCAGGGTAGTAGATTTCTCCACCGTAATTCCATGGTACTGTTTTATTTGATTCGTACGGGACCATCCCGGGCATTGTAATTATGAGAGGAGTAGTCTTCGGAACTGATGTAATCCTAACGGGTCTTTTGGGGGCCCTGGAAGGATTGGCGGAGATGGTTATAATTGAAACGTCTTTAACTGGAATGGGTGAAACAGGAGCATTCTCAAACAGAATTTCTTGGTCTTCAATCAAGCGTTGGATACATATCTTCAACAGAGGGAAATCAAATGATGAGGATAGGCAAACATGGCAGTCTTTATCTCAACCTGGGAATATGCCAGCTTTCAACAAATTCAACTTGATGATCGGGAGTGGAGTCAAGAGTTCATCCATTGTAGCAACAAACAAATCTTCCTCGATAGCATTGGCGTTATGACTATGCCTGGGCATAGGAGCAGAAATAACATTTGGTTTTTCTGGCGCCTTAAACTCAATCCCCTTTGCATCTATGAGGTCTTGAATTTTGTTCTTCAAAGCCCAACAGTTGTTGGTGTCGTGGCCCGGACTCTCAGAATGGTATGCGCATCTGGAATTCGGATGATAATGAGGGGATGCCATGTTGGGATTCTTTGGAGCTTCTTTTAAGGTTTCTAGATTAGATTTCAGCATATATGGTAAAATCTGGGCTAGAGTCATATTAAGCCTGGTGAATTACTGGACTGGCCTTTCCACCCTTGGTTGGTTACCCCTTGGTTGATCAGATGTAGATTTTGGGATCATAACAGCCCCTACCATTAGTCGGCGTTCACCTCTCCCTTGGTTCCTTTATGGATAAACAGTTGATACCTCCTTCTTCCCAGTGAAAGGTTTTTTCACAGTGGTAGAGGCAGACGAATCTTTCTGAATCTTTCCACTTTTTATACCAGCTTCCACCCTCTCGCTGGTTAATATCAATTCAGTAAACCCTGCAGAGGAACTTCCAATCAAATGGTTGAAGAAAGGGCCCGACAGAGTGCCCAAGAACATATCCATCAACTCCCTTTCAGACAGAGGGGGTTGCACTCTTCCAGCTAGATCTCTCCACTTTTGCGCGTAATCTTTAAAACCTTCATTTGAAACCATAGCCATACTCTGAAGTTGAGTACGGGTAGGCGCCAAATCTGCATTGTATGGTATTGTTTATAGAAAGCTGCGGAAAGGTCTTCCCAATTGTGAACGTCGACCCTTTCTAATTGGTAAAACCAATCGAATTGCGTTCCGGATAAACTATCTTGGAAAAAATGAACCCATAGGTCTTTGTCGATAGAGTGTGGCTGAATCTTTCTGACATGTGATTGGAGGTGCATTTTAGGACATGACACCCCATCATATTTTGCAAATAATGGCACTTTGAACTTTGGCGGGATTACAATTCCTCACACCAGCCCCAATTCTTCAAAGTCTAGGCCCGGCACCCTCTGGATTTCCATAGCGCTTAAACGTTCTTCCAAATGTCTGTACTTGTCATCATCCGGAGGATATTTCTCCTTAGAGTAGTCTTCTTCCTCTTCTTCTTCTTCAGATTTTGATGGTACTGCCGTTTCTTTTCCTTTTCCTTCTCCTTCCCCGGAAGTGGTTGCAAAATTCAGAGTCCTTCTAGTTTGTCCCTGAAATCTTCTCCCCATATTCAGAACCCCGGTGGCTTTCTTTGGTTTCTTCTTTCTCTCTTCAGCTAACAGAGTCTTCAATTCATCCTGCCCCTTGGCTAGGGTCATGAGTAACTGTTGAAACTGCGTGTTTTGAGCTTAAAGATCTTTGACCGTCAGTTCGAGATCCATCTTACTGAAATAAACAGTAGAGAGATGAGGAAACTTGTTGCAAAAGACATGTTATGTTATGATGAATGATATGTATACATGCAATGCTTTCAAGGATTTAAAAATTCAAATTTGTTTTAAACAAAAAGAAACACATGTTATATTAATAAGATAGAATTTTGAGTACATCAATGCCCCTTGGGCAAAATAATGCAAAATTCTAAGATAAAAAAGTGTTGCACATCCTCTTTGGTGCTATGTAAGTATTTAGAGCATGCTCCTCATGAAGTAGCCTAGTGAGCTCCAAAACCTTTTTCTCACTTGTGTAGAATTGGGCTTCGAAAGTATCTAGCTCTCTTTTGAGTTGTATCCAATCCCTTTGTAGATCTTCGAGTGATGTGGGTATGTCAGGATGTAGGATAGTGTATGGAACTTCTCCTTCCTTAACAGGCTCAATAATCACTGGGAGAACGGAAGGATAAGGCGTCATAAGACTTTGAGCGCGGGTTCGTACCCACTTGAGGTAAGGCTCAAGAGGGATGGAATTCTTGTGTCCCAGAGTCTTGCTATCTACCTTGTTTAGCATCCTCCAAGCTCGGGTGAATCTCTGGTGAAGACCTTGATCGTCATTGTCGTAGTCGAAAACCAAACCTTGAATTAGCATATCATATGGGCCATCCCTCCGGGCATAACCAAATTTTCTTAGAGCTAGACACGGGTTGTAGGTGATGCCTCCCCTAATTCCAAGTAGAGGAACATTATGGAATTCCCCACAATAGTCAACAATTATAACATTCTCTTTGGATCGAGAGCACCAATGAATATCTGAATGTTTGAGCATCATTAACCTTTGTGACCACCTTAATCCTTGCTCATTCTTTAAGACTGATTGGGGAAGATGAGAAATAAACCATCTTTCCAAGAGAGGAGTGCAACACATAAGAACACCTCTTTTCCTTATTGTACGGGTGTGAAAAGAGTGTAAGATATCCCCAAGCAATGTAGGCACCAGGTTGCGTGACATGAAGATTTTGACAGTGCTCACATCTATGAGTTGGTCAGGATTGGGGAACAAGACCATCCCATAGATGAGAAGAACCACAATCTTCTCAAAAGCTCGCAAGTCTAGGGAATTCCAACAACTTTGGGCCTTCTCAAATAGAAACTTTGCTAAGAAGCCTTTGACACCACTTCTAGTTTCCCAATGAGTTGTGACATCAGATGAGTGCAAGTGCAGGGCTTAAGCAATCTCTTATGGCTTTGGATCTCTTTCCGTACCGTTGAAAGGTAGTTGATTGAGAATAGGAATCCTCAAGAGTTGAGAGAATTCTTCCAAAGTAGGCACAAGCTGATAGTCAGGAAATATGAAGCAATGATGCAAAGGGTCAAAGAATTGGAAGAGAACCTTCTTCATATCCTCCTTTGTGTTGGAGGTGACCAAGTTGAGTAGACGACCATGCATCTCGGTGAATGGAGAATTCTCAGGGATTCTTGAAGCTAGCTCCTTGAGTTGTGGAGGAATTCTTACAAGGTTGATTTGGATAGTTTTCCTGCGAAGTGAATCTATATCCTACAAAACAAGAACAAAGATGAATCTCCAAAATCCTTGAAATGGTTAGTGAATGCATATGATATTTATGATGTCCATGATGTTATGTACAAGTATGCATATACAAGCAAAGCAAACAAGTTCTTAGTTTAGGCTTGCATGGGGTTTCATAGGTAAATACCCTCTTGAAGTTTAGTTGGTTCAACCTGTCCTAATAATAGTAACCGGGTTCTATGGAGCTCAATATCACCGGATTGTTTCCTTGGTCATTGTTTCAGCTCAAGCCTCTTTAATGGCGACCGAAACATCCCAAGAAACCAACCCTCAATGAGTGTAGTATCGAGTATCTACCAACTTCGGACTGCACCAAAGCCGGTCATCTCACTACATCCTAAAGGCCAAGTTGGTCAAGTAAAGGGTTCTAGAAGTTCATTAGTGCTTCATGACATCACTCAGCAGCCCCGTATTCTCTTTGATTAACTCAAAGGCTACCGATACCCACAAATATGTCACACTAACATAGCTATTTCTTAGACCATGTCGGTATACCCCGTACAGTTTCCACAACATATTGCTATTTACCTATAATGTTTCCCAAATTCGGGTAGAGGATTCAAACCCAAACAAAGAACCATAATGTAAAGCAAACAAGTCAAACAATATAAGCAAATAAATATGATCTAAACCCTAAGGTAACCCCACTTTTATAATTTTCCCCAGCAGAGTCGCTAGTTCTGTGATACGATGGGAGAACTGACTTGAGGTTTTGCGTTTGTGTTCGCAAATGTTACGGTTTAGCAAGAGTCGCCACCGACTTTTCTTTTATCCAAAAGGAAAGGTGAAAAGCACAGGAAAGACCTTTGAGATGTTTTCTTGAGTTCGGGGGGTAGATTATGAAAAGGGAAGGTATTAGCACCATTTTCATCCATGGTTTTCCATGGGCTCTTAGTTACTTGCTTAGATCGCTTGCTTTTGTTTGTTTGAAATTGTGCTTGGTGTGGTTTTGAAAGTATTTTGTAAAAGAGGCCATTCGTTTAGGCAATCTTTGTAATGATTCTCGTTCGTAAGAATGTATACAAAGATGTTTGTCTTTTGAAAATGTTTTCAATATTTGTAAGATGTATTTAAAATGAATGTGTGTTTGTTTTGAAAATAGCAAGGATTGTTGTTTGAAATGGAGAAAGTAACTAGAAGCTATCTACCTACTCAAATATCTTTCTTATGTATTTTCTATTCTTTTGACATTATTGTCTTATCATTGATTTGGTAAGCAACCCTATCTTTGGATGTAAACGGGACGGGCGTGGGTCATCGTATAACCATGATTAGCAATGTTTGCAAAGTATCTTAGCATTTTTGAGGGACCAAGATCATTTTGTAAGGCAACTTTTGAATAGCGCCATCGAGGGACTATGATCTTATATTTGTTTTGTTTTGCCAAGATACTTCGCATGTGTAACATGACCATTTTTGTTTTAGGCAACCAAGTGAGGAAACCCTAAGGGTGCTTGTGTGCAAGTGTATTATTTTCATGCTTTTGATTTTGTCTTATATTTAGAGTGTTCTATTTTGCTTTGTTTTGTTCTTGTCATGCAAACCCTAATTATTAATCATGGCATATAAAGCGATAAATTGCGTAATGTAAATATACTAAGCTATTACAAGAATTTTATGGGAGGGGGGAATACAAGTTTGAATGGGGATTTTGCAAGAATATAAAGCTAAATAAATTATTACAACCAAATCGAATTTGTGCGAATTAAGATAAATATAATACAATATTTAAAATGTAATGCAATGTACATGTAAAGAAAAGATTTTTGTGTCTTGTTTTTATGTAAAAGGAATTTTAATCTAAACCTAAAAATATAAGGAAAAAGACTTAATTTTTTGAAAGGGGTTTAACCCTAATTTTTATTTAAGAGAAAATAAAGTTTCTATATTATTATTTTGTGTATTTTTGTATAAAAATAATAAATAATATTGTATATAAATATAAAATTAAATATATGCAAGAATAAGTATTTATAAGTATAAAAAATAAAAAATAAATTATACTAAATATATTTTTATATTTACAAGTTTATTAAGAAAATGAATTATATCCTATAAAAATAAAATATATTTTATGTGAGAAAAAATAAAATAAAAATGCAATATTATTAATTTACATTTTTAAGATTTTTTATGCATTAAAAGAAATATTTAAAATATTAAATATATAAATAAAACAAATAAGAAATAAAAAAGTAGAAAAGAGTTGGCAGGGGGTGATGTAGCAAATTTGTGGTAATGTTAGCAAAAACACTGGCCCAGGAAGCTAAGCCCAATCTGCAAAAAAGTCACAAAAATTGAAAAGGAAAAAATGTGAAATGCAAAAGTATCGCGCAGGTTTGAACCCAGGACATGGGTCTCACCAGCGCGCTGCTTTGCCACTGGGGTGGCCATACATCCATTGTCTTTACTAAAACAAAAATAACATATTCCAAAACGCGCCCTTGCCCTGTTTCATCTTCTTCCTCAAGCCTTGGCCGGATACCCTGTAACTTCCTCATACTTCCATGAAAATAAAAACTTATAACATGAAAAATGTAGTACTTGAACTCATGATTCCAACCATATAAGTTATATGATCTAACTATCAAAGATCAAAGAGAATTTTAAAAGCCCTAAATTCTAACCTAATATTTTCAGAGATTTCAAATTTCAAATTCGCTTAGCACAAGTAAAATCAATGCAAGATAATGGTATGTACAGCTTCGTTATGATGAGGACTACATTTTTTATTCACAGATCGTGGCCCATGGTTGCTTGTACAAAGAGATAGAGTTTGAAAATTTACCTCCTTCAGCTGGGATCGTGTATGGAAATGGAGTGACTTTAATAGAGGCCTGATGCTTGCTTGAGCTTCCTTGATCTTCCCTGAATCTATTCCAACCCTTGCCTTGCTCTGAAAGTAGCTGGAACTCATTGGCCAAGTCAAGTTGCAAGCTCTGAAGTCAACAATGGCAGATGGTGGAGGAGTGATTACAGAACAAGGATGATGGCCTGGATTGACTAGGTATCAAGTATGTAATGTGTTTGAATGATCCAAACTCAAAACGCACGAGGCAAATGGAAGATGGGGATGCTTGTGCAAAATCTGCAGTTTTTGGATAGATTTTGGTGTTTTTCAGCTTGACAGTGTTTCAGGTCTTTGCTTCATGTCCTATGTGTTGCATAATGTTGGTATATTAGTATTGAAATGGTTTTAGGTCAGCTCTCTATCAGTTGTGCCAATGCTATCCTTTTTGCCAACTTTCTTGTACTTGAAGCAAAGTGACAAGACCAAAGCTTCACATGCTTGTACCAGCTTGCTTAGGGTTGGTATGAGTTTGTACAACTTACTTGAGACCTGTGTGGTTTATATGCATCAACGGGACAGGTTCAAAGCTCAAAATTGTAAAGTTTGCAAAAGTGGTTCTTTTTCAAAATGGCAATGGGACCTTTTTGCCATAAGTGGAATTACAAGTTGGATAAAGGTTCAAAAGCATGGATCAAGGCTTTGTCAACTGAGTAAGCATTTAATTAAGGAGTTTGGAACAAGTTTAGGACCTGTATAGCATGAATTAGCCAGCATAGGATTGATTTGCAACTTTGTTCTTCATGAAATGGCTTGGATAAAAAGTGAGAATTGCTAACTTCCTCTCTTCGATTCTCATTACTCAAAAATGATCTTGAGGAGTTCTTGGACATTTTTGAAAGTTTGCAATGTGATATATAATCCATATTTTGAAATGAATTTTGAGATACCTCTTGGAACTAGGTGAAAAATAGCCATGAAGTTGGGTCCAAAACCTGCCTAAATTAGGGCAAAATTTCACTAAGTTAACAAGTTCATGACCATGTATTCACAAATTTGTATCTTGAGATCAAAGCATCTTTAGGGAAAAGTTTGTGAAGCAAAGTTGTATATTTCATGGAGGTCTACAACTTTCATGTTTGGAACTTTCCTTGAATCAATATGCATCATGGTGTAAAAGTGGCATAAAGTTGAGAAAAAATAAGAAAATTTTCTATACTTAGAAAATTTCAAGTTAGAAAAATTTCAAATTCAAAAGCCTAATTTTCAAAATTGGTTTTCTTGGTGAACAAGTTCCACATTTGGAAGTGTTTTGATGAATTATGACCCTTAGTGCTTGATTTTGACCAAAAAGTCAAAGTTTGACTTTTCAGTGTACAGTCGACTTTGATCAATTGACTGTAAAATTAATCTGTCAATCCAATGTAATTGAGATGTTTTGAGTCATTTAATTAAGTCAATATGATGCCATTGAATCCTATGCTTGAACTCAATTGGTCATTTTCTAGGTTAAAAATCAGAAATTGCCCTTCCTCAGTCAAAACCCTAATTTTGACCATTTTGCCCTTTTGATGATTTGATCAAATTTCTTGAGGAGTTGTGATCCAAACTTGACCAAATGATACATGTGAGTTTAAAATGTTGTTGTGGATCAAAAATTATGAAGTTTGACTGTAAATTGGCCATGGTTGACTTTTCCCCCAATACAGCTGATTTTTAGGTCAATTGTCTAATTGACTGATCAAAAATGTGGCTCAAGGCTTGAAACTTGTCATGAGCAATCTTAGGGATCCATAATGTTGTTTGAAAGTCACATGAAGCATTGATAGTCCAAAAATCCGTGTGCAAACTCAAACCCTAATTTGGGGTTATCAGTGCAAGATGAGATATCTTGAGCTGACCAAACCCTAATCTTGTCTTGAGTCAAAGAGATCTTGTGAGAAAAGTCTTGATAAATGAGAGGGAAAATTTTGGGGTACAACAATGATGGTCAATAAACTTATTATACGTCGGTTTTTTAGTTTCACCTATGTCAAATCTCAAAGGCATAGGAGCCAAATCCTCAAAGTTAAAAATGTGACCAGTCGACTTTAAACATGTGATTGCAGCTACGTCTAAGAGTGTTGGAGTTATCATGCCACATTTTTTATGGAAGGTGTTTGTCGATCCTTCCAAAAATTGTAACACAGCAAGCAACATACCACAGAAGTAAGGGGGGCCACAATAGGAGATTTGAAAAAGGGTGTAAATACCTAAATTTTTCCAGGGGTCAGTGTTCTCTACCTCTAAACGTTCCATCCAAGCACAAAATTTAGGACAGTTTCGAGAAGGAGCAGTTCTAAAGTATCTATCAACATAGTGGAGAGATAGAGGTTTTTCAAGGGAAACTAAAGGTCTAGTAACATTGCTGCATGGGAAAAATACATGTTCATCTGTAGAAACTATTATTTCACCTTCTTCGGGAAGAGGACCTAGGAAGGCTAAAGGTTCATCAGTGAGAGAAAAAGGAATCAATACCTGAGATTTCCATATTTTAGCCTTTTCTTCATCATAAGGAGGTTCAGGAACATATTCTCTTCCATCAATGATGAGTGGATGTTGTAGGTTTGCAGATTAAGAAATACATTTGGATGAACTCGCCATTAGAAATAAAGAGAGCGTTGAAGAAGATGAAGATTAAAAAGAAAAAGAGTTTCGTTCTTTTGAGAAGAAGATACGTTGAAGTGTTGGTTGTAGAAAGAAAAAGAAATGAAAGAGAAACCATAAGTTAAAAAGGAACACACAAAAAAAGTTTGAGTTCCTTTGATTTAACTTTTCAAGTTCGTGTGCCACATCTGAGGACACATAGTGAAAGATGGTGGGCCATGTCTCCTACTTAAAAGATATTTTGGGTGAGTTGATAGACGCATGTCTCGAGGAAAATATGTAATACGTTATCATGGTGGCATCACGTCATAAATAAGGTTAAATAGTAACGTCAACTAAGCAATGAAAAACGATTAGGTTTGTGATTGAAGGTGGTCGATAGTTCAGAGATGCCATTACCTTGCATCTGTCGAATTCAAAAATGGCATCTTTGGGGGGCATTTTGTGACCTTAAATTTTCTTTAAGCCATATGTTGCATTGTTAGTAGGGTAACCCTACGAGCTTAAGGGAAAGTTCCATCCAGGAGTAGGAACTTAGAGCACCATAGTCAAGAAAATGATAGCTAAAAAATCCTTATAAAAATCAAAGAGAAATCGACGAACAAGAAAAGCAAGTAGTCGACATAGGAGATAACGAGGTAGTCGACCTTAGTTCGTCGACACAAGTGAAATTCAAGACCTAGAGAATTTGGGTTATTTGTTCACAATAAGAGTTGATGTCAAAAGCAGAAGTTATGGGCGGGATAGATTTTGAAATTTGAATATTACAGCGGTTGCAAGAAGTTTTCTGAATCAAGGCGCCAACTACGTGGCTAAGTCTTAGGAGGCAGTTTCTATTAAGCCACAAATGTGTTAACTTAGTATTTTATTGAACTACATATTCAGTTATTTCATAACTACTATAAATAAGAGGGTCCAATGTAGTATTCACAGGGGTTCACATTATACTTAAATCACTTGGAAAACTTCATATTTCCAAGCGTAAGGAAGCAAAAAGTTCAAAAGTGTGAATGCACGTGAATCACCATATTTATTTCAATGCAAACTCCTTTCTTTTCAGTTGTGTCCTTTAAATCTTTTACTTGTATTCTATTTACTTTTGAGAAATCATTTTACATCGTCATTTACTTTATTAAATCTCATTATATCACAATACTTGAATTCACCGAGAAATCGCTCGACACTTACTTCGTCTAAGAGAAGTCTTAGCCTTCTGTCGGTCACGAGTCACCTTCAGTCGGTCAGTTTATAACATATTTGTGGAAAACTTTTACTGGTTCTATTTGTTTAGTGGAAATTGTTTCTCACAAAGGCTTCGCGTCAACAAAACAAGTCCCATCCATTAGCACGTGTCTTAGGATTAAGTAGTCGATCCTGCGAGTAACCCTTAATTTTAGGCTTAAGGAGGACTAGCGGTTGTTTACCAATTTCCACAATAAATAGTATGGTGTTTGATAGAGCTATAAATACTTATGGAAAAGGAATTGATGTCGTGATTATCACTCCCCATGGGTCACATATCCCTTTCACTACAAGGCTGACATTTGATTGTACTAATAACATGGTGGAGTATGAAGCTTGTATCATGGGTCTTGAAGAGGCTATAGATCTCAGAATCAAAACTCTTGATGTATACGGTGATTCAGCTTTGGTAATAAATTAGATCAAAGGAGAATGGGAGACTCGTCACGTTGGCTTGATTCCCTACAAAGATTATGCAAGAAGATTATTACTTTTCTTTAATAAAGTTGAATTCCATCACATTCCCAGATATGAGAATCAGATGGCAGATGCATTAGCCACTTTCGCTTCCATGTATCAAGTGAATGCTTGGAATGATGTACCTCGGATTACAGTTTGACGTCTTGATAGACCAGCTCGTGTATTTTCTACAGAGGGGACGTCATATGAAAAACCTTGGCATTATGATATCAAGCACTTTCTTCTGACTGTTACAAATTTGGGAAGACATGTCATAAATGTCAGATTTATGCTGAGAAGATTCATGTGCCTCTGATGGGAAAAATAACATGTGTACTATTTATGCTTAACGTTTTTTTCTTCAAAATTTAACGGAAAGGACTAGGTTGGCTAACAGAATCGTATTTGAGGGACTAAATAGTAAAATTTATTAGCTGAGGAATCAAAGTGAAACTTTAAATTAAGTTAGACTTAAATTTATTTTTGGTCCCCCTAGTTTGAGCGTTTTAAACAACTAATTTTCTTATTACAAAATTTGCGATTTTGGTCCCTTAATTTTGATGGCCTTTGGATTTTTGTGGTCTTCCTCCACTTTTGCAGATGTGACATTGATGATTGGGATAAAAAAATAATTTTGAATGTTATGGCATTGATGACTAGGATATTATCTTTTTATAAAATAATTTAATAATTAATTATTTTTATTAATACTTTTAAAAATTAAATAATTAAAATTTTGAAAACATTTTTTGGGCCCAAGCCCAATCTGTAACAACATCCATTTCAAGTTTGTGCACATGAAGACATTAGGTTATGCATTATTGTCTTTTATAAACTCTAAAATTGTTTATGAGAAAAACGATGTGGAACTCAATTACAAAATGGTGTCATTTAAGTGACATGCATCTTCCAACTTGTGTCATTTCACTTTATTTCTTGTGTTCCTCTGTTTTATATCATATCCAGGAAAAATTGCTCCATTTAGACTATGGATTATCCTATTCAATTCATCCTAATCTTCTTTACCCATATTTGTAAAGGCATTGCTTAGTTAATACCAACCTACAATTCTTTCCATATAGAAAACTATCCTTGCGTAATGAATTATCCTTACATATTGCTTTTGTTAATTTAATTCCAATTTGAACTTTATTAGAATTGTTTTATGCATTGAACTTCAGTAATAGATACTCGTGGACAGGGTTTTAAAAAGTGATATGCGACTGTGAAAATGGCTGCGACAAAACGGTTTTGGAAGATGCCGATATTAATATTGTTATCACCGTTTTCTATATTGAAGAATAAATTGTGGTTAATTCACACAGCGACAACCGTAATAC
Organism: Vicia faba; assembly: GCA_948472305.1. Taxonomy (NCBI): domain Eukaryota; kingdom Viridiplantae; phylum Streptophyta; class Magnoliopsida; order Fabales; family Fabaceae; genus Vicia; species Vicia faba. Next base: position 1,009,745,102 of record OX451740.1, on the reverse strand, counting down.
ACTTGTACCGACCGAAATCGCGAAAACCTTTACGTGATCGTGACCATTTTTTAAAAACTTGCTTGTGGAATCAAACTGACTTCAATGAGAGATACTCATGGAATCAAATTGGCTCTTCATTGTTCATCATTGTTAAATTGAGACTTTCAAATTGATCATCTTCAAATGCTTGAACACGCGACTTATGCAGCTTAACAATCTCTTTTAGCATGTTCTAATCTACCAATTCAAATTTATGTTACTTAGATTTCTTTGATTGTTGTTCAAAAATATTTTAGTTAAAATATAATTCCACATTATTTTGGTTAGAAATAATTTAAGTGTTTATAAAGCTAATAGATACATGAAATATAATATGTATATTAGACTTTGGTCGTAAGGGAATGGGTTTAAGCCCAAAGAATCTAATTTTAAAAGTTTTAACTAACTGATTTGTTTAGAAACATATTAGTTCAACTTATTAAATATTAAGTCGTTTAAAAATATATTAATTAATTAATTATTATTCTAGTCATTTTTGTCACCTAATTAAAAATTATTTTTTTATCTCAATCATCAATGTCATGTCTGTAAAAGTGGAGGAGATCACAAAAATTTAAAAGCTATTAATATTAAGGGACTTAAATCACATATTTATAAATCAATTGTTTAAAACGTCCAAATTAAAAAGATAAAAAATATATTTAAACTATTAAATTAAGAGACTAAAAAATACATTAAACCAATTCTTAATTTAAGTAATATTTTATATTCAAACAATTGAAATCATCCATGACTTTATAGAATCATATGGAATAGAGTAATGGTTTGGAGCTCTGCACATCATTCTCTCTCTTGTCACAATTATAAATAAAATTAACTATTTTTTTATTGATTAAAAGATCTAGTTATTTGTAATAAATTTCCTATGTAACAAGAGTAAAATTTATGCAAAGTAAAATGTATACGGTATCCTTAATTAAATTTGATGAATTAATTAATTACTAATATTCAATACTTTTAAATTAAATTAAAAATATAATAGTAATATAAATATTAACTATTTTAATAATTAATAAATTTTATTACCAAAATTTAAAACTAAAGGATAAATAGAGAAAGAATTAGCATTACTTAATTACTTGCATTTAACACTCATAAAAAAAGTAACACGTGTAGTAGTAACCCTAAAATAGCCACCATATTAAATAAAACAAGTCTAAATATTAAAATTGCTTAAAGATATTACAATACCATTATTTTTGATTGTGACTACTCTTATTATCCTTCCACTTGCTCTTAGTCTTCCACAACTTCTTCCACTTATATATCACCTTCAACAACTTGCCATCTTCCACAATTTCTTCCACTTGTCACCTTCAATAGCTCCTTTCACTTGTTCATCATTTTCAACCATGGTATCATCATTTAATTTGTGAGAAGTAGTATCATTTTATAGAAACGCTTTTCAAACTATATCTCTTACCGTTACCAACGTGGAACTTTTGAGATTTTCCCAATACAAGTGATGAAAAAAAGCTTTAAAAAATCAATTAGAATACCACTTGTTGACTGGTAGATGCAAATGAATTATTCCTTAAATCTCTGCTTAACTAAATTCTATGATGTCGACCACGTTTATAATCTTTGACTATTCATCGTGCTCATGCTTGCTTAATTTAACAAAAACACTCCCTCTGATTAAAATTATAAATTAAAATAACTACCTTCATATAAATTAAAGAATTTAATTACGTATAATTAATTTTCTTGATTTCATATTTAATTAAAATAAAATTTATTATAATATTTTAATTATATTTAATGAATCAACTATTAACATTAGATATTTTTGACTTAAATTAAAGATATAATAGTAATATAAATATTAATTAATTTAAAAGTTAATAATTTTTATTTATAGTAATAATTTTAAATTTTAAATTTTTATTTATTTATAATAGTGACTAGAAGGAATATCCTCTTGTTTAACATGCAAACAAAAAAACTATTTTTTTATATTAGATATCCATTTAATAATAATAATAATAATATGATAAAATGAAAATAAATTCTTAACACCCATAAATTTTGGTTAAATATCGATCGATACTTTGAATTTTAATTTAAATAATTCAATTGAAATCTATTTATTTTTATAAAAAATTGTTTGGATGAAGTATTAAAATAATTTTGATAAATTTTTATAAATTTTAAAATTTTTAGTCTAAATTATAAACATGAAAAATAGAGAATAATTTACAATTTATGAAAATTTAAAGGATTAATTTATAAAATTGGCAAAATATTAAGGATTTATTTGTAATTTTTGAAAATTTTGAAAGTCAATTTTAAATTTTTATAAACTACGAGGACTATCTTACAAAATTTTAAAAATTAATAATAAATAATTTAGCATTTACAATTTTATAGAGTAGATGAACAATTTCAATTTTTTTATTTTTTAATATTATTTAAAATTATTTAAATTTAACTTAAATAAAATACTTTATAATTTTATATCATTTTAATAATTCTCCATATGTTTTATTCAACCAATAAATTATAATAAATTCTTTTTAAAAAGAATTACTTTCTTTTATTAAATTGTTTCAACCAAACTGTAAATAAAATATCACTTTTACTTAAAAATTCTATAAGTTACACAAAAGGTTAAGAATCACATTCACACTTGCACACCATCATCATAATATTACATTACAAATCAAAAACTTGTAAAACTAATTTGCAAACCTTACATGGTAAAAATTAATCAATGATCTTATACATGTATGTTATTGATCATTATTGATCAGCATGAACTCTAAAATTCAATCTTCTAAGCCATATAGAATGAAGTATCATATGAAACACATCAAATCTCTTAGGTGGAGAATTTAACTCAAAGTGTCTCCGAATTTGTACTACTCTTCTTTGCATTCTTATGTATTGTCTTGGAGAAACATTCATCAATATTTTCTTCAAGTTTGGTATATCCTTAACAGAAACCTCAACAGAAAATGATTTCCAATTCAAAACATCATTGAATGGAGGAACATAATGATCTGAAATTAACACCGGAACACAACCTGTGTAAATCGCTTCGACAACTCTTGGACTCGCTACCTCATATCCGCTAGGACAAAGACAGAACTTGCTTTTTCGGAGCATATCATAGTAGGAAATACCCTCTGGAAGGTACTTGTGAACTTGAATGTCTTCGTCTTTGTTCTCCCAATGTTCGAGAAGAATCGGCCTAATGGGCCCGTGAAGCCCACCGGCGTAGAAAGCTAAAAGTGATCTCTTGGATGCTGATGGCCCGCCGAGGTAACCATGTGTTGTACCAAATCGGAGATTGATTTCTGGGATAGATACGTCCTTTGTTGGTTTGAATGCCTCAGAGGTGTTGGCGTTGCAGAGGGCACGAATCGAGTTTTTGAACAAGTTTGGAACTGCCTTTGATGTCTCTGGTCCCTGAAAATCGAACCAAAACAAAAATTGAAAATTTTCTAGAGTTTTAAATAAAGTTACCCATCACGATTTAGGTCTCAAGTAGTTACAAGTTAGCTATGATTGATTGAGAATTGAATGAACAAAAAAATTCATTACAATAAATGTATGATCCACTTTATAAAGTTCTCCTAACTAAATTAACTAATTGTAACCTATTTTTACTAATTATAACTAATTTGTAACTAACTCGAACAATATTCAACTAATCATAACTAACTTGTAACTATCTCAAACAATATTCAACTAATTCTAAGAGTTGTATCAACAATTTTTGATCGCAACTCTAATCATAACTAACTTGTCGCAAGGTAAGATATTGTTACCAAAGGCAATTGTGTATAAAATCGAGAATCCATAAACTAAGATTTTTAAGAGATAGTGGTATATTTACCCAATCATGACAAGAAAGCATGAAATGATCTGCTCCAAGGCTTCGATTCCAAAAGGGATATTTTTCGGACACGACGTTGATATAGTCCTTGACAGTTTTTTTAATGGGACCAAAATCATGAGTGTCGCGTACATAGACAAATTGGACCATCATTGCAACACTAAAAGGAAGGAAAAACACATGTGCTTTTTCGGGGTCTTTTGTTCGAAATTGATCATTCATCTCAATAGCATGGATGAAATTGCCTTCAATTGAGTATATGTTTTTGCATGGTCCATTATGGAAAACCGGAATTTCGCCTTCTTCGTATACAAATACTTTGAATTGTTTCTCCATTTCTAAGTAACTCCTGAAACATAACAAATAACAATTTCGCAAATTAAGACGAGTGAGTTAAATCAAACCAATAAAATGTAATAATGATGTGCATTATTTACCTGTGAAATGAATTAGGGTTGTGATACATTGGTCCACTTGGAACATAATCTATGTCTTGTGTTTGATTCTCATATTTTGCTTTTCTTATTGCAGCTCTTGCTTGTAGTAAACCAGCTTCTGTTCTGTCTAAGATGCTGAACTTTCTTGGGAGGTTTTGTTTCTCTTGAAGAATATGTGATTCATTCATAGAATTTGTGTTAGGAAAATTTTGGGAAGCATTCACAATTTCTTTATCTTTGTTCTCCTAAAGAAAAAAATTTCATGGTTCATTAAACACTTATATGTTAATTTTGAGTAGATTAGAATAATGAAATAAATAATAATAATAATAATAATAATAATAATAATAATAATAATAATAATAATGAAATAAATAATAATAATAATAATAATAATAATAATAATAATAATAATAATAATAATAATAATAATAATAATAATATAACAATAATAATAATAATAATAATAATAATAATAATAATAATAATAATAATAATAATAATAATAATAATAATAATAAATACTAAATAAGATAATATGCTGGTAGATATTTAATTCAACCACAAAATGACATTTCCTTTTTGTAGGATTGGATGTACAAAAATGGATTAAGAATAATGTTGAATGAATATGGTCTAAGAATAATGCAAAAGACTGACTTTTGCAGCAGTAACTTGAAGTTGAGGGAACTAATAGTGAAATTTAAAGTAAAGTAAAGAATAAAAACCAAGAGTATATAACTAAAAAAATTAACATGAAGAGAATATATATATATATATATATATATATATATATATATATATATATATATATATATATATATATATATATATATAAAATTTAATAAAAAAAATTCTCTTCTCTCAAGCTTATTACTTAAATTTTGTTTATGATATGTTTGAAATTGTTGCCAATTAGCTATGCTATTTTGGAATAGGGTGTATTTGGACACATGGGAAATTAAGAAATTTAATGTCTTAAATCAGTAATTAATTCTTAGAACCCTACATTACCGCAACAGCAAGGTATCATCATCATACACTAATTTCCATAAAATCAAATATGTCTACTTCAGAGCCTAAAATTATCTTAAAATTTTTAATTTATTTAAATGAATTATTTCTACTATATTCCTTTGATGAAAAGGAAATGTTCTGTTAAATGTCAATTTTAAATTATTAATTATAAAAATTTGAAATTTGTAAATTTTCTTAAATGTCAATTTTAAATTATTAATTATAATTTTCAAAGATATATTTTCATTCTCAAGAAATAGTCAAATTTTACTTGGATATTATGATATTGAAAGAAACTAAAAACTATATATTATTATTTTAAAATAAAAAAAAAAATCTTACAGATTCCATCTCTAGTTATTCATCATATCATCAAAGAAAAGAATGGCATATAACTTTTTTTCTCTAACTTTTATCACATTCATAAATTCTTTCCTTTTTTATTACAATCAATTATATTATAAAAAAAATTCAAACAAAGAAACTTCTAAAGTACACTAAATATCATATTGACTTTTCAAAAAAAACCAAAATAAAAACAAACAAAAAAATAATAAAATCTTACCAATTGTTGATCAATAACAGGTTGAATAGAAATTGGAGGTGTAGAAGATTGATTGAAAAGAGAGTCATGAAAATCAACAGCAACAACATTTTGTGAAGTCCATGAGAGTGGTGGATTTTGAATTAGAGTCCAATTAGAAGGATTAGGACCCAATACAGAAACTAATCCTGCAATAATTATGAGTGGAACTATGAATAATAAAAGCTTAATAGATGAAGATGGAGATGAATATGATGTTGAAGCCATTGTAAGGATATATATTAATATTTGATACTATATGGTTTGAGAAATCATGATGATTATATTATTATAGAGAGAAAGAGTAGAAACAATGAAGGTTTAAAACAGAGAGGTTTTTGGTGGGGTTGTATTTATATACGGAAAAATTGAAGAATATTGGTAATAAATTGGTTTCATTTTATTCACAAGCTTATGAAAATTCTACCTCTTAAATTGTGAGTTTTTGCATGCAATTTTTTGGATTTCCTTTTTTACCCTTTGTTTCAGCTTTTATTAATACCTCATCACCGATTCATACTCATTGTGCCTCAGAAAAAGAATAAATAACTACCCCTTTATTTAATGCACTCGTCATCCTATATACCAATATATGTGGTTTCAATATATGTTTCATCTATTCTACCAATATATATATATATATATATATATATATATATATATTTGATCTAGAGGTGAAATTAATGGAGCTAAGTTTTATGTCGACCTTGTAGAATGTAAAGAAAATATATTTATATAATATGATCAGTTATCACTTTTTAAAATAAAAAAATCAGTATAAGAAGAGTTTATTTTAAACATATTTTAAATTAATATCATTTGTTGATTTTTGGTTTATTCCGTATAAAAAAATTTATAAAAATAATCTTATTATAAAAAGATTTTGACAATTTTAACGTTGAAGTCAAATGGCACACGCTCTGAGGAGATGTGGTATGTTCAGTGATATTTTTGGTTTTTCAGTTTTTTAATAGTCAGCTATTCTTCCTAATGCCACATCAGATAACTGAGACTTAATAAGTTACGCATAAATCTATTATAGTCCTTATTGTTGTACTCTAATTTTTGCCCCTAAGATCCCTTCATCATACTATGTTGATTCACCACAACAAGATCACACTAGGATTCTTGGTTCCCCTCCCTACTTTGAGTTTTGCTCATTTTGAGGGATTACCAAGCACTTTGACTTATGTTCCTTTTGTGATCATGAATATTGTTTTGATTTCTTCATTTAACTAATAAAATGCAATGTTGGTTTGTCTTGCTTGTTATCCATGTAGGTGAAGGGCAATGAGATTTAACAAGTTACTCCATGGGTTCATGAGTTTATTTCCATGCCCTAGTCAATATAGCTTGAGAAGTTCAAATCTCGCTATTGGATTGGTTTTGGGAGAATTGACATGACAAGGTTGCTTTGGTTCATCACATTTCAAGGTTATTAGATTTGACTCAAAAGTACAAGGGGTTGATTGGAGAAGTTATCATGTTTGGACAATGCCTTGTTCCTATTGGTCACAAGAGCATATTTCTCTCAAAATTCAAGATATGGAAGTGGTTTTGGTGGCTATGAGTCCTCATTATCATCCTCAACAAATTCTATTCACAAATCAAGAATATTGGTACAAGAAGTTTGTTCAAACTTGTCAAAGTTCCTCAAGGCATTTTCTTGATCTAGAAGATAGGGTTTTGAACTTCAAAGGAGTATATCTTGCTCACCTTTTGGTATTTTTGAGTGATTCTAAAGACATCATTCTCTTCAAAAGATTATCAACAAATAACTTCAAAAGTTCCAAGGAGTTTACATGTGGAAGAGCCTTGATGAAGAAGAAAGATTACAAGTTATCCAAATGAATCCATAATTTTACATGTGACTTCAAATGATCATAACTTGGTCAATTTTCATCACCTTGAATCCATTCTTTTTCCATAATAATCTTGAAGATGTGAACTTTATGTCTTCTTTTATGTTCAAAGTGGGAAAATGGATAGAAGTTGCCATAAATATGCAAAAGATTATAGGTCATTTTATGATTTTTGGCCAACTTCAACAAGTCATAACTTGCTCAATTTTTGGATATTTTGAATGGTTCAAGTTTCAAAATGCCATTCAAGAGATCTACTTCATTCCATCTTTTTTGGTCAAGAGCAAATTCCAAGTGGAAGGTCATGTTTGAATGCAAAAGATTATAGGTCATTTTTGAAGAAGAACTTGAAATATTTCTAAGTATGGAAAGTCAACCCTTTTTTTCCAACTTTGACTCAATGCAAATTTCAGCTCAAGCATCCATTTGATTCTATTCTTTTTCCATTGCAAAGCTTGTAACCTCATATTTCCAAAGCATCAAGAATCATGCCTTGAGACGCCTTGAGCTAAGAATGCCATAGTTTCAAAAATGGTAACTTGGAATTGAAGTTTCCTTGCAAGTCAGAATTTAAATTTCATGTTACAACCTCTAAACCTCAAATTAACACGCGTTTTGGGTCTAAACATGATTAGCCAACTTCCCCAAGTGGATTAGTGCATCAAAACGCATGAATTGGATGAGTTTTGATGAAGTTTGGATCACACTTCACTCGTGCATTAGGTTTGCACGAATTCCCTCCAAAACGCATCATTTACTCTTCCTTTTGATCCCATTCGCTTCTCCTATAAATACATGAACTATCCCATTCAATTTCTCAAGCTTGGATAGCCAGAATCACCCTGCCAAACTTGCTCCATAACTCAATTTTCTGTAACTTTAAAATCCATTCTCGAGCCTTTTTCAATCCAATTTTTCCATCAATTCACCTTCATTGATCTTCCCTGAAGCTAACCACATTGTTACATTCAAGAATCGTGCCCTATATTGCTCCATAGAAGTCCAGTTTCAGAGCTCTGCAACTCAACTTCAATAGGTATATTCCTTCATCAATTCTTTAAAACTCTGATATCATTGTGTTACTCTCATTGCCTTGGTTCTAGCCGCAACACTTACCTTTTACTAGAAATATGTTTTGACCATGAAATTTCAAATCCCTTTTCAAAACTTTCCTTCCAAATTGCTTGAGCTACAATTTATATAAATTTGGCGCGAGGGTGTGGTTGTCTTCGTCTTGAAGAGACGAAGCGAATGACATAGGTTTGAGCTTCTAATTTTACAGTTTGAGAGACCTGCAATTCGTGACGGCTGGAGGTTGAAGATGACCAACGTGTCATCTTCCAACCAATGAAGGCGCGCGCCATCTGTATTTTTCAAATCTGATTTAATTAATGATTTTGTACATTATTCACTAATGACCATGATATGCATAGCGCGCCAGATCCCTTGGATTTGATTACTAACGCGTTTTGACTCTCATCCAATGGTCCACATATTTTACTTTTATTTTCTTTTTCTGATTTTTATATTTTAATTGTTTTAAATTTCAAAATATCATAGAAAATTCATTTTTAGTCCAAAAAATCTGAAAAAAATTATGAAAAATATTTTTGATTATTCTCTTTCTGATTTTTATTTTTTCACAATTTAATTTTATGTTTTGGTATTTTTTTATAAATTTTACACTTATTTGATTTGTTTTAAATGTTTAAAAATATTTTTATACATTTTAAAATTCTGAAAAAATTATGGAATGATCCAATGATATTGTGACAAATATTGGTGACCTTATTTTATTTTTGTTTATGACTTTAATATTTTTTACCTTTTTTTTATTTTACCCATTTATTTTAATTTTAAAATTAGTTTCTGACTTTAAAAAATTACCAAAAAATTTGTAAAATTATTTGAGTCTTTTTCTGATTTTTATATGGTCTTACTTTTTATTTCTTGATTAATTCGAACATAGTTGATATTTTTCTCATTATTTTCTATTTTTAAGACATTTTTAAAATCTTTTTTTGCGTATATTAAATGTGATATTATTTTGTCACTATTTACTAGCTGATCTTGGGTTAGATTTTGGATCATGAACTTTATTAACATCATTGAATCCATGGTGTTTAATTTAACTCCACAAAAATGGATGAATGATTTTAATAATAGTTTGATTAAAAGTTAATTCAAATATGGTTTGTGTATTTTTCCCCATCCCTCTTCATCTCATCCTCTTCTTATTGCACTAAATGTTGTTGGAGCATGATCTATATATCATGTCTCAAAACAAATGGTGCATAGATTGCTATTGACTGGCCTCAAAATAGGTGTGACTTCTATATAAGTCCACTTAAGATTGCTTAACATAACACTAAATTTTATCACGATTCGAATAAATGATCATTCGTAGCCCAAACTTATGATTGTAAGCCCAAGTATGTTAATTTGATCTCTTTGATCCAATAACCTTGAGATTCATTGTGTGGAGACTTTGGTTCTACCAATCCTCTAATGGATCTACAACACCTTTGGTCAACGCGGATCACTTAAACATCGTTGATCATTAAATGATACTTATGAGAATTCCAAATGGATGATATACTTGACAAAAAACAAATGCAACTTGTTGTGTGGAGGCTTTGGTTCTACCAATCCTCTAAAGAGTTCCAAATGCAAGTTTCAAGATGGTCATCCAACTAACCACTAATTATTGACTTGTTTTACCTTATGATTTTATTCTTTTTTATGCTTTATGTATTATTTACTTTTAGCATTTACATTTCATGCCATTTTCATCTTTGCTCATTTGAGCATTTATTTTCTTGCCATTTTTACTTTGCTCACTTGAGCTTTTCTTTTCCTTTCTTAATATACTTAATAATCAACATAAACCCTAAAAAATCTTTAATGGTACTTGGACTATTTGGTTACTATCCTTAGCATTATGGAGCATGGGACTTTTTCTTGGACTTAGGATTAGAAACCTTGGCCTATCTTGGAGACCTTGTGATCTTATCTGATTATTTTGTCTGGAGTTCTTGAGGTTTACCTCAAGACATTGGGTTGCTTGTTTGTTTTTGTGTGCAGGTTCTTGTGATTACATTCTTTGTTTGTAATATGGAATTCACCCGTATACAGCCGTTACTCTGCCCAATTTTTGTGAAGACTTAATACACTTGAAGTTTTATTCTCTCAAGAGGTCTAGTATCTTTGCTTGCTTGGTTTCAATACAAAGAATGAGAATTCTATCTTGGCTCATAATATCAAGTATTGTCTTTTTGTTGGTTAGATGGTTCTTATCCCTAGCTTTTACTTTATGCTTTAGGATAGTCTATTCTTCTCCTTCCATCTTATTTAATTTCAAAATCTTCTCCCTCCTTTTGAAAACTCTTCTTGTTTTAAAACGTTAACTATTTTCATAATAAACTTGAACTTAGGTCCATGTATTTTCAAAACATTTTCATAAATAAACTCCAACCAACTTAATAATACCTTGACATCTTTTTGTGAGAAGACTAAAAGTCAATTAATCTCATTTCAAACCATTTTACCACTTTGGCTTTGTACCTTTAAAACTTTTCTTAAAAGATTAAACTCTTGTCAATCCTCCTAGTGATGCAAACAACTATACTTCTACAATATGTAGTGAAGAGAGATATTTTCCACTTGGGTGTTGAGTGAGGCATTGTTGATTTTGAAATCCAAGCCATATCCTCCACTTTGAGATGATGCAAATTCTCCTTTCTCATGATTGTGGGTAGTAGGTGTGTTTCCCACACGGACAATGACGATGATGTTTTATCTTATAAAATTAACCAACACATTTGTTGTTTTAAATTTTTGAAAGAGGAACTACTTGTACCCTGATCCCCTATTGCATGAAAGGTGGTACGTAGGCACTAAAGATTCGCAACCGCGGCAGGTGCAAAAATCATAAAAAAATATATTTATTTTCTCACCTCCACCATCCATTTTATATACAACAGTTTTTATAGCCAAAATATACAAATTTTACAAAGAGGCTCATGCGGAGTACCGTAGATGTTTAGGGTGCTAATACCTTCCCTTTGCATAACCAACCCCCTTAACTTGAATCTGTCCCCCTCTTTTTGGGTTATTCTCTCTTTTCCTATTCCTTTGGAAATAATAAAGCGCGGTGGAGATTTTTATTTTGATCTGTATAAAGTCTAGTCAATCTAATGGCTTAGTCTTGAACATTTATACCGCTACACTTACCATTTGCTCTAACCGAGTAACACCATTGAAGAGTTTCAAGGAACCCCATTGAAACATCTATGCTACTATTTCGTTCCATTGACTAAACTATATTGAAGAATCGTTACATTTCACCGAAGAATCACAACCTAAGATATGTTCATTACATCCCATTTTAGCATTTTCATTTTTTATTTCTTTAGGGTTTATGATGAAAAGGGTTTCTGAAACAGATAATGATCAAGTTTCATCATGGAGGGGAGTTTGTTAGAGAGAATATGATGTTTTATAAGGTGGGGTTCAGACAACTGTGTCCAATCTTGATAGCAAAAACTGGGGTGTCTCTGACATTTTGAAACTGGTACTTGACTGAGGATACATAAGTAATTCATTTAGAATTTAGAGCAAACTTGAAGGTATAAAAGAATCTTATTTTGAAGTTAACATGGATGACCTTGCTTTGGATGTTGCTACTTTTTCGGTTAGTAACAACATTGCAGGACATTTATATGTTGAGCACAATGTGAAGGACATCAAAGTCAAGGTTGTTGAGCCTCAATGCATTGAAATTAGTATAGAATTTGATCCAAGTAAGGAAGAAAGTGGTGATAATGATGCAATGAAGGTTAGGTTTGATGATTCTGAGGATGAAAGAACAACTTCAATGGATGATGGTTTTGAACTCATTGAAATCGAGAAGCCCAAACTTAATAACAATAGAGTTGATGTAAATGGGATGTCATTTAGGTATAAGAGGTGTGCTAGTAAGTCACCTAAGAAGAACTTGCCTATAAAGAAGGAGAAGGTTATTGATGTTGTACCTAGTAAGTTGGCCAAAGTAATTAAAAATGGTGGTAGTGAAATAAGAGATGGAGAGGAAGACTAATATGTGAGTGATGAGTTGGGTAGCTCTGATCCAGATGCATGTGATGATGAAAAATACCAAAGTATGACAAGTATATGAAGGAACAACTAGGAAAGGACTATGAATTTAAGCTTGGAATGGAATTTAATTCCTTAACTGATTTCAAGGATGCTTTAATTGAATGGCCAATTTTGAATGAAAGGGAAATTACATTTCTGAAGAATGAAAAGGATAGAGTGTGGGTAGAAAGAAAGGGTAAATGTTGGTTTTGGGTATATGCTCTAAAGTAGGTGTGAGTAAGACTTTTCAAATAAAAATATGGGTGGACACCCACACATGTGCTAGGGTTTTAAACAATAGAAATGCAAAGTCTAAATGGGTTACAAGGGTTGTGGTAAATAAGATGTCGATAAGTCATAAGATGAGGATTACAGACATCATTCAGAACATGAGAAAGACCTACTCAATTGGGATTACACCAAGTAGGGAATGGAAGGACAAAGAGATAGCTAAAGGAGTAGTTGAAGGTGATGTAGTTAGAAAATATGCAATGGTTTGGAAGTATGCAACTGAAATGATAAGAGTATGTGCGGGGAATATAATTAAGATTAATGTAGATAGACCTAACTGATATATTCAACACAGATTTTAATCTTTATACTTCTATTTTGATGACTGCAAAAGATGTTTTACTAATGGTTGTAGACCCTTTATTGGTGTGGATGGATGCCACTTGAAGACAAATTTTGGTGGTCAGTTTTTGATAGTTGTAGGAAGGGATCCAAATGACCAATATTTTCCATTGGCATTTGGTGTGTTAAAACTGAAACAAAAGAGAGTTGGAGATGGTTTTTGCAACTATTAATGGAAGACATAGGCCAAGATAAAAGATATGTCTTCATCTCAGACCAACAAAAAGTATGTGTTTGTTATATGTTATGTTGATATTGAATGTGATGTAGAAATTTTTATATGGTATGTGCTTGTTATATGTTTTATTTATATTGTTTGTTATGTTAACTTGTGCATATATTATGTCTTAATAGGGATAGTTAGTGTTTTTTAAGATATGTTTGAAATAATTGAACACGGATTGTGCCTAAGATATCTATATGCAAATTTCAAGAAGAAATTTGGTGGAGGGACTTTAATCAGAGATCTGATAATAGGAGCAGCTAAAGCAACTTATTTTCAAGTATGGCAGGAAAAGATGGTTAAGTTAAAGAAAGTTGATCAAAAGGCTTGGGAGTGGTTGATGAATGTTCTACCAAATCATGGTGTAAGCATGCTTTTAACATCTACCCTAAGTCTGACGTATTGATGAATAACATTTCTGAATCTTTTAATGCAACGATACTAGATGCTAGGGACAAACCTATTCTAACAATGTGTGAATGGATAAGGACATGTTAACAGAATATTCGCAAATGCGATTAAGCTAGAAAGGTGGGAACATAGGATAATGCTTATTCCTAAGAAAAGATTAGATAAGAAGGTTTATATGAGTGGGAAATGGACTCCATGTTGGTCTATGGATGATAAATTAGAGATAAAACATGCATACAACTCTCAACAATTTGTTGTTGATGTTGGAAAAATAACTTGTTCATGTAGGTTTTGGGATTTGGTATGTATTTCATGTAGACATGTTTGTGCAGCATTAAGCTATAGGCAACAAAAATAAGAGGACTATGTGGATGATTGCTACTCTAGGGAAAAAATATGCACTGGCATATAGTGTTCCTATAAGCCCAATAAATGGGATGAATATGTGGCCTGCAGTTGATGCAGATGAGTTAAATCCACCTTTGTACAAGAAAGGACCTAGCATACCAAAGAAGCTAAGATTCAGAGAATTGCGTGAGGGTAGTACAAGAATGAGGAGAGTTGGAGTGACCTACAAATGTACCAAATGTGATCAAATGGGACATAACTCAAGAAAATGCAAAGTTATAACTCAGAATCCAGATGCACTAAAAAGAAAGGTAAAATGTATTGGTCTGTTATAATTGTCTTGATTTTATCTGTTGGGTTGGGTTGTTATAATTGTACTTATTTTATCTATTCTAGAGAAAGGCTCCTAGGTACAATGCTAGATCAGGTAATGCACAAGCTGGAGCAACATTTGGAGATGCACAAAATAAGAATGATGCACAAGCTGGAGCAACAGTTGCAGATGTACAATTTCAATTTGAAGTAACTGATGCATATGCACAAGTTTAAGTTGATGGAGCTTCTGATGCAGAAGCACATACTCCAGTTGCAGAACCAACAATTGCACCTAAACCAAAATTTGCAAAGAAGCTTACATTCCAAAGACCAAGAAAGGTTGCACATGCTACTACTGATGAATTTTTTTATGAGGTATATGGAAAGAATGTTGATGAAACTACTGTTGATAAGAGATCTGCTCCAAGACTAATAAAGAAGGTAAAACATGACGTACCCAAAAGATCAAGTGACAGGTTGAAGACTTTGAGAACCAAGTCAGTCAAAGGGCCTGGAGCAAGCAATGATGAACCAATGCTCATACTTGAGGATGAAGATATAAGTTTAACTCAAAAATATGTCGAGGTTGTGGCAGACCCTAGGCTAGGGACTTGTCTTAGGGCTATGAAATATTGGGATGACATTGCAAGAAGTTTAACTCAGTGAATTGAAAGAAGTTATTAAAGCAGTTGATTAATTCTATGTTTTTTTTATTAAAACCCTTATCTAATGCTTGCTTGATTTTTATGTAATGCTTTTGTAATGCTTATGTTAAGACCTTTTTTAAGGTTATAACCTTTTGTGATTCTTATAACAATACCTTTTTAAGGCTTAATATTATTGCACAAAGTTGTTATCATTAAAATGGTTATAATTTAATCTATATTATTTACTAAACCATAATTTAACATTAAATTGATATCAATAGAACATAACATGATAATTTAGGTACCCTACATCAGAACCTATTCTAACTAGAACATTACATTGAAATGTAATCACCCTAAAACTACATTAAAGTTAACCCATTTTAAACATAATAGCAAAAATGTCCATGATACAAGAAGGGAAACCATCAACCAAAAACTCTTCTTCCTTTCAATATGTAGCAACATCTTCAATTTGTCGACCTTCTTTGAGCATGATTGTTTCCCAAATTCTTTGGAAAACTCCTTCCCAAACACTTGGCCATGTTCTTTTCCAAATTCTTTAAGATAACCAATTAATTATTCACCTATGAACATCTCATTATTTTGAGTGTTCACTAAAAATTCTTCAACTTCATCGTCCCAGATGAAGAAGTCGCATGTTTCATCACTCTGCATTAAGTCAAACATTTGAGATAGTGAGAAATTAGGGGTGAATGAGATTTCAAAACCATAATATCAATTATTTTGAACCAATATTAAATACCTTTACAAATTTTTTGCATCTCCAGAACTTCCTCTTAGGGTTTCATGGGTATTTGAAACCCATATCTTTATTGAAAGATTGCAACCACACCTTGGTATTTCTCTTCCATTAAAATTTTTAGTTGGTGAATTTGTGCTTCCACCCATTTCAAACCCTAATTTTAAGCTAAAGGTGGCGATTTATAGAAAATCAGGATACATAGAAGAAGTTTGCTTTGTCGAAGAAGAAGAAGAAGATGGAGAAGAAGACTACAATACCTGATATTTCTCATAATTTAGTATTTATTAAGTCTCAATTATCTGATGTGGCATCAGGAAGAACAACTGGAAATTAAAAAAATTCCACTGATCATGACACATCTGCTCAGGGCGTGTGACATTTGATCTCAAGGTTAAAATTGACAGAATCTTTTTATGGCAAAGCTACTTTTACAAAAAAAAATTACAGGAGGTAAATCAGAAGTCGCCTATATAACATGTGGTAAAATGTTATTAACCCTATATTTTATATGGAAATATTTAAATATGTAATTTGAAATACATTTAAACAAATTAATAGATAAATAATATTTAATTTAGTTTTAATATTTAATATGATATTTTAAAAAATTTAATGGTATATATATTATGTTTCAACTAATTTTATTTTTATAAAGTATTTTAATTTTAATTTATAATAATAGAAATAAAATGTGCCACGGATATTTATTTAAAATATTGGTTTAATGGATTTAATAAAATGTATAATATGAGTATCTTTCGTGATTGTTGTGAGCTGTCAGTATTAGAGGTGCGCTCTTTTGCATCTCTGGCCTTCTTTTCAATATTATTTTCCCCGCCCATGATATATCATTTGACATGTGTTACCACCTCAGCCAAGGAAGGTGTGGGTCTTTGAACGAAGAATTCATTAAATTTCCATGTCATGATGTCATTTTGAAATGCTCCACAAACATCTCCTAGTTAGGGTAGATGACTTTGATGGTCACTATAACACCCTAATTCCCGACTTGATATAAAACATGATATATAAATAAATCAACTAAAATAGTCAGAGTGTCATGCATGATCCACCAATCATAAAAACCAAACAAAGTATTCTTTAGGAAATATACAGTGGAACAACAAATAGTTTTGACATTAGAGTCTCATCAATAGCAGAATAATCAAAATTGGTTTAACCACTTAAAAAAAACATGTAATAAGGAAAACAAAAGAACAACTTGTCTCCAGTGTTATATATCAGAGTGACTCCACTAAATACCCGAACGGATAAGAAACTAAGGAGGCATTGAAGTTGTCCTCTACCTCAAGCAGCTAATCCATAACATGCTCATTTGTACTCCATATGAACACATACACCACAATAAACTAAAAGATGTGAGAATACACTCGAAACATGTCAGCGGTGTAAAAGAAAGCAAGGGTAGTATAATCATATAATCACCAAAAACACACGTTATTCGCAACCATCATCAACTACATCAAGTATTCTCAACCATTCAACAACATAATGGTTATTCAATTTCATATGAAAACATGTATGCAAATATACTTAACACCTCAACTAAATACATGCAGTAGCATTATAGACATCACTGGCTCATAATCACTCCTAACCCCTCTTGTAGACCAAAGCACACTAATCGCTCCTAATCCACTCCACTGGACTATAGCACACCAAAATCAAACTGAAGTTCGTACACCATGATGCATGATCTCTACAGTAACATGTAAATATGAACATGCACGTTCGACCCCTCTTCTGATTGTGTACACCGCCAATAAGGCTGCCACAACACAACAAGTATAATATGCACACATTCAATCACCATACTCATCATCATCCATAGTTTGCATATAATGTCCATACACACATAATTCACAAATTACTCATATAATAATTAGTTTATTTATCACCAATAAATATTTTTTCATCAAAACATCACCAAACAGTAATTATACTCCGCCTGCATGTGAAAACGGGTCAGAAAAACAAAATTAGTAGCTCAGAACATGTCACTAACACGATAGCGGGAAAACTGGGCTCGTGGTGACCGCTACCCAACCCATCTCCCTATGATGATCGGCATGGAAAAACATGCCTGAAGACCATGACAACCTCCCTGTCATGATGATGACGACTGTCATATGTGCAAAGCGCGTGACGACCTACCTGTCACCCTAGTGACGACCGTCACCCTGAACTAGAAGGCAGAAATACATTTTCTTCCATGGGAGCTCGATTGAAGCTCTGATTCTGGCATCTAAACACCCAAATTGAACAAGAAATATTATACATGCATCATACTATGTTAATTTCATCAATTAATCATTAATTTTACACAAAATCCCTTAATCTATCATGAATTCAAGTGTATCGTCATAACCCCAAACACATCATTGGCCAGCATCAATTTCATAATTCATTTTAACAAATCATACATAATTTCCAATACATAACAAAATACGAAATTACACATAAAACATGACAATTATCATGAATTTCTCACAATGACACACGAGACTCATAAAACATAACAACCATGGGAAAAACCTATTGGAGGGTGAGGACCCCTCTCTACCCCATCATGCAATACACTCATAGAATATAAATCTCCCCCTTACCTAAATCTACAACAAGCACATGGTCAAATTTTGGTTATGGTTGCTTCTTCCTCACAAAGTTCTTGTTCTTGCCTCTTTCTCCTAATCTACCAAATATCACGTTCTGACGACTCTAAGGGCAATATTAATCTCTATTTATCTTAACCTAATTTTTTAACTCTCTAATTATTGCAATTTTGCCCCTCAACTTTTGG
Organism: Vicia faba; assembly: GCA_948472305.1. Classification (NCBI taxonomy): domain Eukaryota; kingdom Viridiplantae; phylum Streptophyta; class Magnoliopsida; order Fabales; family Fabaceae; genus Vicia; species Vicia faba. The sequence goes on along the minus strand of OX451740.1, from coordinate 1,009,726,020 downwards.
TTTCTCTCACCTTGTCCCACCACTTATCTCATTATACCAATTTCTTCTACATGTCTCATTATTTTGGTATTTTCTATTTATTTTAATTAATATTCCTCTATTCTAATTAAAATTCACCAATTAAAATGCTAATAATCTCTAATCGCCACATAACACATATTATCACCAAATAATTAATTAAAAGCATATTAAGTCATTTTAAATAATTAAATAATGCAACAAAATTTAATTAAATAAATTAATTGAGTTCAGAGTATTACAATCACCTCATTAAAATGGGCAAGATACTCTCTCAGAGATTCATATGGGGTTTAATGAATGTTGAAGAGACTGGTGATGGTCATCTTTGTGTGCCTGCTTGCAGCAAACTGGTGGACTAGTTTCTTCACCAAGTCTTGATAATTAGTGATGGAAAGTCAATGTAGGACCATATACCTCCTTAGAGTTGCATCTCTAAAGGTGTTGGAGAGGAGCATGCATTTCAAAAAGTCAGGAGCTTCAATAATTTCGATTTTCATATAGATGAAGGTAACATGTTCATATAGGTCGTTGCACCTATAAAATTTATCCAACGAAGGCGTCTTAACATTCTAAGAACGAACGCTTCCCATATCTCACATGAGATAGGTAAAGAGTCTAACTTATCCACCTCATATTTAAGGTCAATCTCCTGCCAATAGTGTTTGATATGGAAAATGTTATCCTCTAAATTTTGGTTCTTGCGACGTAGATCATCCATGGCAGTGCGTAAATATGTCACAACATTTTCCTCGCCTTTGGATTCTTCACTAATTGAAGTTGTTGTCTTTTTGTTCACCGTAATAGATAGAGAGGTTAAACGTGTAGACAGTAATCTGGTTGAATGCTCTAATAGTGGGGCATGTCATTTATATCAGGGTCCATAATGGGGTAATCGTACTTGCTAAAACTATAATATGTGACAACCTATGGTGACTAAGGATTGTCAAAGGCTTTAGGACTTATTGTAGGATTTAGAGCTAACTCACATAGGAAAATGAAAAGCTCTGTGTATCTATTATTTGTGTGAATATCATATCATCTTTTTCAATTTTAGAATTTAGGTATTTATAGTTGCATTGAGTCTGGATCCTAGGTTTCTTGGGAGTAGCAACCACTTTTGAGAGAATATGGTAGTGGATAGTTAATCCCTTTTTATTCAGGGAAACGTGATTAATTTATCTCTGACTAGAGACACGTAATTTTCCATGTTTACCAGTTTCAGACAAGCCGCCTAGGAATTAAGTGACATATTCGAGAAAATGACTTCACATTCAATAAATATGCGCTTGATCTAGAAAATGAGCAATCAAAAATCATCGCGGATGAGATGTTATATCAGTTGTCTCTCATGTCGTTCCTGTAGACCCTTTTCAAATATACAATACACTTTTATTTTTTTAAATATATCATTTTATTTTTATATTTTATTTATAAAATTTATTAACATAAAAATTAATCTATATAATATGTATACTATTTACTTTATCATTTATCACATTCATATCGAAACGAAAAATATAAACATTTTATATATTTACAAATTTAATTAAACATTTTTTTGTGGAAATTATATCATATTTCATAACAAGTACTAAAAACAAAATTAAATATGTCTGTAAGGATAAAAAACACAAAATCTATATTTATATTCATAAAGACCAAACAAATATTTAAATTTATATATTTTATCTAATGCAACTTTTTTTTTTTAATTTAAGATAAATTCGCCAGTAAAGACAAAAAATAAAGATAAACTTGTCATATAGTCAAAATAAAAAAATAATAAACTCACCATTTAATAATTAGAATATCCTTGTCATATGAGTAATGAAATTCATATAAAATTTATTTCAAAAGTAATGAAATATTCCCATTCTATTATTTTTGGAAAAAAGTAACCATAACAATGACAAGATATTTTGGTTGATCTTTGCTTCTATGGGAGAGGCTTTGATCGGTCCCCCACGTGTCGTTTTTGGACTTCCTTTTGGTTGAGACGTGTCGTTTTGGAGTGTTTAAAAAAAACTAAAGACGAATGCATCGTTTTGTTGTTTTCTTTTCATAGTTAGTTAATCACTAATTGTTCTTCAAAGTTTCCTTTATTTTTTAATATAAATTTGTGATAGTAATCACAATTATTTAAATATATCAAATCGTATACCCGTAACAAACAGTGATGAATATAGTATATATAGAAATTGTATATTGTCTGTTTGTCCAATAATTTATTATTATTATTATTATTATTATTATTATTATTATTATTATTATTATTATTATTATTATTATTATTATTATTATTATTATTATTATTATTATTATTATTATTATTATTATTATTATTATTATTATTATTATTAAAAAATATTAAGTTAAATATAATTGTGACTCCTTAAATTTTATGAGTGCATATAAGTTTAAATACTACAATATTTTTAAATAGAATTAATCTTAAAATATTATTTATGAAAAATTCTAAATTTCTCATTTTTAAAAGATAAAACTTAGAAAAAATTTATTCAAAATAACAGTAAATCAGTTTTATAAAATAAATTAAATTAAATTCAGATAATTTAATATAATTTAATATAATTTAATATAATATTAAAGTCTATCGATGACACTATCGCTAAATCATCTACTAAAAAATATATTGATAAAATGTCAAAATCGCGTCTTGATAAAAAAATATATTGATAAAATGTCAAAATCGCGTCTTGATAAAAAGTAAAACTTAAAAAAAAAATTTATAGAATAACATTTTTCATCATTTTATAAATTAGTTTTTGTAAAATTGAACTAGTCTAATTTACACACTCTAATAAAAATAAAATAATTTTAGTTTAAAAAACAAACATCCAAAATTAACCTTACTCTGCCTACACATTTTACTTTAATAGATCAAAGTCAATATCACTAGATTTGATGGTGTTATGATTCTCTTACATATGTAGAAATAAAAGCAACCTGGCAATAAATTGCAGTTTTTCTTTTTTAAATTCTAAAATCAATTTTAAAAAAAAACTATATTCATAAAATTTTTTTAGTTATTATTATCATTTTATTTATCTATAAAAAAATCAATTTAACACTTTTGAAATCATTTTCTCTATTTTAAAAAAGAATAAAAAAAACGTCAAACTTAAAAAAAATTAAAATAATTAAATCATAAAAATAGACAAACTAAAAAATACATATAACAGAAAAAATAGAGTGAAACTATAAGGGACAAAATGGTATTTATATTGTTGAATATTAATGTGACATACCGCCCACCATAAACACACCCTTGTTTCATCAGCGGCATGCAAGAATTATAATTTCCACTTTTATTTATAAATAATATTCCGCAATAAATAACCTTGGACTTTAGTTACACATAAACAATTTCATCTTTGGAAGCAACAGAAATTGAGTAATGAAAACGCCATTAACATTACTATAGTAGCATAAAAGAGTTAAATAAAACTACATATATTAAGCAATACTATATTCTACTATTAGATGTTTATTTATGGTGATGATGTTTAACGAAAGCAACATTCTACGTGTAGCGGTGAGAGAATAAAAAAGACAAATCCATCGTAATACTATAAGTGCATGATTCATTGTTTGAGTTACTAACGCAACGGCACCGTATCGATGCAATAAATTTGAATAAACAATATCCTCGTATGAAAATGTACTTTAGGGTTCATAAATACATGTTCTACGTGGAGTAAAAGTTGCTCTTAAATTCATTCTACACAAATGAAAACAATTGCATAGTTGTTATATTTTACATTTACTCCAAATATGTATCATTTGAATTACTAAAAAGGTTGTATATTTAAGAAATTAGAGTACCCATTTTGTGGTCAACCCTAAACATGTGTGTTTCATAATATTTCTTCTTGTACAAAGGTGGGAGAAATGATGACTATTCTTTACTGTATTCACATGCAGAGTTCAAAATGGAACATAACTCCATATTTGGTAAATTTCTCATGACAGCTTTAATTTTCTGTTTTGATGTTTTCATGATAACTTTAATCATAGTAACGTGGATATTTGATTGAGTTATGTAATTACAAAATTGACATATTTTATTAGTTAGAACTAGTAGATTACTAGTACTTCTAATGTAAAATTATGCTTTGTCATGGAGCGATTACTTTATAATTATATCATTCAATGGATTTAAATATATAGAATAAATTATTATTTATCTAACAAAATTCAATATTGTTCATTATTACGAAAAATATATTCGGTAATAAAATATTAGTAAGGTCATTTATTCACCGTAATTATATCTCATTTTTTTTATAAGTATTTTTTTTAATTTTATTAAAATATTATTTACACGATTATCGTATAATTCAGAAGACAATCTTTAAATCTCAGTCTCAATACTTTTTTATTTTTCCAATAAAATTAAACGTATGTTCTTTAATTTTTTATTTATTTAAAAATTGAAAGTATAACAACTACGATTGTTTCAATTAATTGTGGTTATAAGTTTCATATTTCAGTACAGTTGAATCTTGCAACCACTGTGAAATTATTTTTCACAAAATTATAATATAACAAGTTCTTTATTCCGTTCATAACAATTTCGGGTGTCCTATCGAACGAGACGACTGTGATAGTGAAATCTTCGTCATCTTCATTCATTTTTGTAAACGAAGTCGTCAGGTTCTTCGAATATCATTTCCGATACGTTGTCAATATCTCCCTCTAACACTTTTGAATGTTTAGGTGCTTCACTATGGTTAAGGGTGATAAAACGGACCGCCTGCCCCGCCCCGCCCTATGCCCACCAAAAAAGAGCGGGGCGGGCAAGCCCCCCAAGTAAAAATGGCCACAAAAATCTAGCTTGCCCTGTCAAGGTGGTGGATTGACGGACGGCGGACTTGTCTGCCTAATTTTTTAATTATTTATTTTTTCATTTTTTAATATATTAATTTTTTTTTTACATTTGAAATATTTTTTTGTAAAATATCTTTTTAAAAACTTTTAGTTAAAAAATATTGCATATATTCACAAATAAATGTATAAAATTAAACCATCAAGAATAAAAATTACTACAATTAATTAAAAAGGGGCGGACTTAAGGTGAGACAAGCTTAACGAATAGGTGTGGCAAACTTTAGTAGGTGGTGGATTTTGGCGGGGCGAGCTTTAGCGGACTGTGATCTTTAACAGAGCAAATTTTTGGTGGGCGAAGGACGGGCTAACCCGACAGACCACGGCCCATTTTGCCACCCCTAGCTATGGTTACTTGTTTCTTGCTTTAGATTTTGCGTGTGAAGCATTATTTGAATATGGAGAGTCACATAAGTTTGTGGATATCTTTAATTTTCATTTTGACTACTTGTATTTCTCATTGGTTATGAAGTTACTTCTTAAACATATAATGTTTATGTTAACTGTGTATGTTGTTGCATGTAACAATAGTATGTTGTTGGCAAAATAAAACTTTCATTAAATTAGGATTACAAAAAGATCAAGAATAATTAGGGTTACAAAATAAACATTTTTTATTAACCATATCTAAATGCTCTGGCTGGGATGAAGTTTGACCAAGAATAATCTCTTCATCGTCATCAGAATCGAAGATGACTGGCCTTCTTCTTCTTCCTCTTCTTCTTCTTCTTCTTCTTCTTCTTCTTGATATCCTCCTCCTTAAAGTTCTTTTGGGCCTCAATGGTTCTTGCACGGGAGTCTTTCAGCGACAAGAGGCGCTTCTTGGATCTCTGAAGGTGCTTCTTGCATTATATATATGAAGAGGAGGTTCTTGCACATGAGCTCTGACCTTTACAGCCACAACAAGTGCTTCTTTCCTCTCAGCACCATTGTTGAAAGTTTCACTCGAGGTACTCATTTTGATTCTTTCTTTGGATGAAGTTATTTAAAGAGGTGTTTTTGTTCAAAGAGGATGATAAATCATTAAACCACTAAAGAGGAAAGAATTTGGACGAAGTTATTCGATATTTATAGTGGTTTGATGATTCATCATCTTCTCTGATCTTTGAAAATCTAAAAGCCATAAAATTTCACGCATGTTAAATTTCCTCATTATTGTTTCTTTAATTCGTTATATTTTCTTCTCTTGGAAGTTGAAAAGATCATCTACCTAGAGTTGTTGAATGATTACATCTCTTTGTCTTTTCAAATTACTTTTTCCCTTCTTTGAAAGTTTCGATATTCCTTCTAACGCAACACAAGTAAGCATTTATATTCTTTATTCATAATTTCTTGTATGTTATAATTTCTAATGTCCATATTTAATTTCTAACAATTATTATTATTTGAAATTATAGGTGTTTAAAGTGAAGACGCCAATAGACGAGACATCAAGACAAAAAGATAGTATAATTTTATATAATGATGTGTACATTGTAAGTTGTTTTGTCTCAATTTTGGTTTTGATGTAATACATTTTTTGGTTGATTCAATTCACAAATAAGTGTATTGTTGTTTTTGGTATGATACAATTCAGAAATACTCAGGTTGTAAAATTGGGGATTATGTAAAATTGAAAAACAATTTTTAAAAAAAGTAAAATATTATCACAACCGTTGTTAATTCAATCGTTATTATAAGTAGCATAATAAAACCTAAAAATGACGTTATAGAATTTGAACCTAGGTCCTTTCAATTATTTTACAATAGTTATTTCCTTCCACCGTAGTAATAAGTAGTGTGCTATCTAATTTATAACAACAGTCACATGTTCGTTGTGGTAATCAACATACATACAATCATACGCTATCTAACAACGGACGTGTGACCATAATTATAAGTGTTTCTCAATTATAATTATATGTGTTTTCCGTAATAATGGTTAAAGTTAACTAGAATTTGAATTCAAACTCTCATAATTATATTTATAATTTTTAATAATTATAATCACTAAATCTAAATATATAAAAAACTACTCTTTTCTCTCTCACTTTTGGTTAAAATATACACTTGCTTTTTTAAGACAAAAAAGTGTTTTATTTTAATTCAATTTTTATTTGTTTTTGATGTATGTCTTATAATATTTTTATTAGCAAAACATCAATTTACTTCTTCTCCTATCTTCATCGTCGAATCAAAGATGTAAGCATCGCTGCAAATTAATCAAATATCTAATCATATACGATCCCATTTTTATTTGTTTTGATAACTAAAATTAATGTATGTTATAATATTTTTATTAGCAAAATATAAATGTATTTCTTCTTCTATCTTCATCTTCCGATCAAAGATGTAAACATCGTTGGAAGAGATAAATTACTGGTTAGAAAAAGAATAAGGAAAAAGAATTTTGAACAATATAAAACTTTGATATTATTTATAAAAAAAAACAGAATTACAAAGTGATCACTAAAGATCTAGCCAGCAGAATGACAAAGAACAAACAAAACCTACTACATCATCAAAATAGTAATATGAGTTCTAAGCTTTTTATTGAATCAGCCCCTATAAACTATGTTATCAATTATGTGTTGCAAGATGTTGTTCCTATCCACTTTGTTCCCGAAGCACATACCATTAAGATATTTTCATATATCATAAATTGTTTATGTAGCAGCTAATTTAACTAAGATAGACCTCGAACATTTTTCTTTGCTATGGAGCACTATTGTTGTATCTCAAAATTTGTCCTCTCATTTCTTCAAGACATTTTCTTAGGGTTCTCAAATGCTCAAGGTTGTTCAAGAATTGATCAGACAAATTCTCCTCCTAAGCAATGGAATTACAACTAGGGTTTCACTTTTCTCAAAGAATTTTGGGTTTCTAAGGCCTCAAGTGGATTTCATGGATTCTTATATGTCACCAATAATACTCATACCAAGTTTCACGTCTTGCATCACAGATTTGCTCAGTCAATTGCTCAGATGACTGAAAATCAACTACACTAGACAAAAAGTCAATTGTGGTCAACATACAATCAAACTTCAAGATTTTGGGTCGACATCAAATTTTTTAAGTTATATTCATCATTTGATCAAGGGTTGATCATGATTCATCAAGAAAGCTCTCAAATCATCAAAAGTCAAAAGTTGCTAAATTAGGATTTTCATAAGGAGAAGTCAACTGAACTTTGACAAAGTATAACTTTCATATGCTTCATCAGGTTCTCCTAAACCAAAACTCATTTTTAAGTAAATCCAATTCTCTACAACTTTGACTCTATAAGCTCAAGTCCAAAAAATACTTCATTTGAGAGATATGGACTAATACCTTATAGGTCATTTCAAAAGTCAACAAAAAGACACTTTTGTCAAGGCAAATTAAATCAAGATAATATCTCCAAATGAAAAAATGATAAAAAGAGAGATTATAGAGGACATCTTTAGCTTTCTAAAAAGTCAGAGTTCACCTTCAAATGATAAAAATTGAGAAAGTTGTGACTAGTGTAAGTTAGGAAATTCTGAGCAAATGCATGAATCCAAAAGTGATCAAACTTGGAATTTTGGACTATTGGGCTATTATTTCAAAGTCCAAACGAGTTCTACTCTTCACGTGAACCTCACGTCTTACTCATGCACCCCATTTGGGTTTTTATTTATTTATATTTGATTTTTATTTATTTAAAACTCAAAATAAAACAAAATAAGATCAAGGCTTATTACAAGAGTCCAAGCTCAATATTTGACCTAAACTCAAGCTATATATTCTCAGCAAGTCAGACATGAAAGAGGATGAAACCTTGTGCAATAAATTTCTAAAAATTCACAAAATTATTCAAAACTATGGCAACCTTAGAACCCTAGTTTCAGCCACCTTCAACACATACCAGCCATTCCAATCGATTCCAAGAAGATCATGGGGTAAGGTTGGATCGTTTACAATGATCCAAAAGGCCAGAAACACACGAGCATGTATCACCGATTTCATCATTGCATGGTTTTCATATCTTTTATTTCATTATATTTTCTTGCATACTAACTTTTCTAACATGTTCATGAGGTTTAATGGTGCAGGAATAACCTAAAGAACGATCCCCATAATGGGCAAATCACGAGCCACCATGTTCATGCTGATTTGTATTATTTTTGTCATAGCTCCTAAACCAGCACGATTCATTCCAAACTAAACATTCCATTGAATTTGCAGGCCTCTATTTAGGGGGGTAGGGTACCCCTGGATCTCTAACAGTGTCTCTTTTTGTAGGAACAAAAAAAGAAGCCACTGGAGAAAACAATCGGGGCTAGGGCTCTGGTGCCTCTCCGGTCCAGTAAATTAATTTTGTAATATAATAATTTCGTTTCAGTTTAAACAATGGATGTATCACCACTCTAGTGGTTAAAACGCGCCCGCTAAGGCTTTACTATGTAAGGGCACGGGTTCGATCCCTGCTTCTGGAATTTTTATGTTTTTTATATTTTTTCCATGTTTTGCAAGATAATAACTAAGTGCATTGGTTTCCCGTATCAAATGCAGGCGCGCGCTTGGTGCAGTGATGAAGGTGTTGGATGAAAGAGCTAAGGGCGTGGGTTCAACACCCACCCCTGACAGTATTTTTTAAACTTTGTCTTTTTTCATACTTTCATCAATTTCACTTAAAAACCCTAAAACTCATAAACCATAAATCTTTTTTAAGCAAACCTAATTATTTTTCAAAACCTTTTTTAAAATCCTAATCAAATTAGGGTTTTTAGGTTTCAATTTAATTAATCAACTTTGTTTTTTTTAAATTAAAATTAATTAGATTTTTTAGGTTTATTTAATCGTCAAAAACCTTTTTCATTGAAATCATTGAAAAAACATTATTCGTGTTTATTCTTAAATTCTTTTTTTCTGTGTAGTTTATTCTTGCCACATTTTTCATCATTATTGTAATTGTTTCCTGAGATGTAATAGTAATTAGGGTTTACTTTCCCGCATTTTTTCTATTTTTTGTATCTGCCCCAAAGCCGTGTAATAGCTTAGGGTTTACTTTCCGCACACTTACTGCTTTTTTATACTCGTTATATTATTGATTAGTAATTAGGGCTTGTATGGAAATACTAAAAACAAACGATAGAAAACCCTAATATCAAGACTAAAAATAACTGAAAACAAATCACTCGCACACTCGCACCTCTAGGGTAACCTCCCTCGTTGCCTTTTAGAGAACAGTCATGTCCCTCGAACGTGGGGACGCTTTAGTAAAGTCCCTCGAAAACAAAGATCATAGTCCCTCGATGACCCTTTCGATGTTGCCTTCGGTAAATAATCTAGTCCCTTAATGATAAACTTCTAAAGCATCCATACCAATTGCCTTCGATGATTGTGTAGTTGTTTAGTTATTGGCTTGCATTTTTGGTAAATCCCAAGTGTATGTGTGAATGTCATGACTGATGTCATAACATTCTAGTTTAGTTTGTACTGATTCATTAGGTACCTTTGCAGAAAAATATTGTCATACAGGTACTGATGTTTATGAGTGTGTATCTGAGCATTTTGCAAAATGATCACATTTACCAAAATCAGTAAACATGAATTCAGATGTCATAACAAATGTTAAGACATCCTGTTCTGAACTAACAGGTTTGCAGTTTGGTTAATTCTGAGTTTTTTCAGGAAAATGACTCAGTCTTTCCAGAACAGAATCCTGCGTTTTCTTTGGGTTAACCTAGCTCAACCCTAACCTGGTTGATAAAGTCCTGTGACCTAGTCTTAAGGTCAAATGGAATTAACCCTAGATTTTTGTGGAAACCCTAACTGAAGATGCAGCTGCTATATATTCAACAGAGCTGTTGTTTTGAAAGTAATCCCTTTTTTGGACAGAAGATCTTTTGTAAGATGTATAGTTTTAACTATTGTAATCCAAGCAATTATCATTGTGATAAGTGACTTGGAATAGGTTTTTAATTGTAAGGGTTGTGTAGCACTCAAAGCTTTGAAGCAAGAGTGTTTGTATGTCTCTTGACTAAAGCTGTGAAGCAGAGTCAAGTTAGGTGTGTGTATCACTCAAAGCTGTGAAGCAAGAGTGGTTGTGTTGCTTGATTAAAAAGCTGTGAAGCTTAATCAAGTGTATGTTTTTGAAGAGTGTCTTCATTAATTCATTAGTCAAATTGTTTTATGTATCACTGCTGTGATTGAGGGGGAGTGAGTAGGAACTCAGATTTAAGTTGTACTTAGATTGAAGTTGCATTGGGTAGGTCTTAAGTGAAGGAGATAAACTGGTTGGTTTATTCCTGAATTAACATCTCTTATAGTGGATTTCCTCCCTGGCTTGGTAGCCCCCAGAGTAGGTGTTGTTGCACACTGAACTGGGTAAACAATTGACTGTGTTCTTTACTATTTTTTGTATTTACTGTCTCATAGAAAGTCAGATACGGTGTCACACCATTGAACGTGACATTGAGTATCTGCAGCCAGAATTTCAATTGGCATCAGAGCAGGCACCCTGCCTGTATTACTGGGTGAGATCTAGGGATATCACTTTCTGGCACTATGGACAAAGAAGGAGTTTTTGGAAATAGACCACCCATTCTGGATGGAACTAATTATGACTACTGGAAACCTCGTATGATTGCCTTCTTAAAATCTCTGGACAAAAAGGCTTGGAGAGCTGCTGACAAAGGATGGAACCATCCCACCATAACTGAGAAAGATGGAACAATCAGTCTGAAGCCTGAAGAAGATTGGAGTAAAGAAGAAGATGAGTTAGCCCTGGGAAATTCCAAAGCTTTAAATGCCTTGTTCAATGGAATTGATAGAAACATTTTCAGACTAGTACATCAATATGAACTGGCCAAGGAAGTCTGGGACACTCTCAAAACTACTCATGAGGGCACTTCCAAAGTAAAAATGTCAAGGCTTCAGATGTTGACTACCAAGTTTGAAAATATAAAAATGATGGAAGATGAAACCATTCATGAGTTTCACATGAACATCTTAGAGATTGCCAACACCTCAGGAGCACTGGGAGAAAAAATGGCAGAAGAAAAATTGGTGAGAAAGATTCTCAGATCCTTGCCCAAAAGATTTGCAATGAAGGTAACTGCCATAGAAGAAGCCCAGGACATCAGCAAGTTGAAAGTGGATGAACTTATTGGGTCTCTTCAGACTTTTGAGATGGGGATCACTGATAATGGTGACAAGAAGAACAAGAGCATATCACTTGTATCCAACACTGATGTTGAAAACAAGGAGGATGAAGAAGAAAATATTTCAGAAGCTATAGCCATGCTTGGAAGACAGTTCAACAAGCTCATCAAAAGAATGGATCCAAAGTCAAGGTCTAATGTTCATAACATTCCCTCTGACATTGACAGTTCCAGCAGAAGACCAAGGTCAGAAGAGAAGGGAAACCAAGGTAGAGGAATTCAATGCCATGGTTGTGAAGGATATGGGCATATTCGAGCTGAATGTCCAACCTTTCTTAAGAAACAAAAGAAAGGAATGACTGCGACTTGGTCTGACTGTGATTCAGAAAGTAATTCTGAAGAAGAATCTGCCAAACTAGTTACTTCTCTAACTGGTGTTTGTACATCTGAAAGTGACACCAGTGATGAAGAAGTGACATTTGAAGAACTGGCTGATACCTACAAGAAATTGTGTATCAGAAGTGCTGAAGTCTGTGTGCAGAATGAGAAACAATCAAAACTCATTATAAAGCTGGAGGCTGAAAAAAGGGCAGATCTTGAAACTATAAGTCATCTAGAAGGGGAAGTTCAATTGCTGAACTCACAACTGAACCATATGACCAAATCTGTCAAGATGCTGACCAATAGAACAGATAAATTGGAAGAGATTCTTCAAGTTGGACAAAATGTGGGAAATAAATCTGGACTAGGATTTGTGGAAGATAAGAAATCTGGTGCAGACAAGAAGACCAGGCCTGTTAAACAATTGTCAAAGCTGATGTCTCAACACAACTCTCAACATCAGGAACAGAGACATATGAAGAAAAGGTACCAAAGATGGAGATGTCATCATTGTGGGAGATATGGCCACATAAAGCCCTTCTGCTTCAGATTGCATGGATACCCCAATCAAAACTCAGGTGTCAAACCTAAGTCTAAAAAGGTACCACATACTCCTCAATGGAAGAAAAAGGCTACTGCCCTGATAGCCCATACTTCCCTGAGAGTGTCTGCAAAGGAAGGCTGGTACTTTGACAGTGGGTGTTCTAAACACATGACTGGAATAAAGAACATTCTCAATCATGTTAAACCTCACAACACTAGTTATGTGACCTTTGGAGATGGTGCTAAAGGTGAAATCAAAGGAGTTGGTAATTTGGATTGCCCTGAAGTTCCAAGTCTGAGTGAAGTCTTGCTGGTAAAAGGGCTGACTGCTAATCTCATTAGTATCAGTCAATTATGTGATCTAGGATTCAAGGTCAACTTCTCAAAATCTGAATGTCTAGTAATTAATGAAAAACTAGAAGTTGTAATGAAAGGAATCAGATCCAAAGATAACTGTTACTTGTGGCAGCCTGAGAACACTAATAACTCCACTATGTGTCCAATTACCAAAGAAGAAAAAGAGATGAAATTGTGGCATCATAAGCTTGGTCATCTAAGAAGAATGAAAAGAGCTATCTCTATGGAAGCAGTCAGAAGGACTCCAAAACTACAGGTTGATAAAAGAAGGGTTTGTGGTGAACTTAAAATTGAAAGGCTTGGTAAAAAGAAACATGTCTATGATGTGGTGAATAAACTTGAAGAAGGATGTGTTGTCAGAACCAGAAGTAATCATGACAAGGATGTTGGAAACAACAAGTCTAATAAATTTTGTTTCCCTGAAGAAATGAGTCGTGAAGTCTCTTCTCCTATAACTCTCCATCATAATGGAGTGGACAAAAAGAAAAACATTCAAGAATCAACCAGAACTATGATTCATGTCAAAAGAATGCCTTCCTAACTCTGTGCGGAAATGGTTGCAGCTAGGAATAACTGTTCTCAAAATATCTGGACAAAACAGATGCTCACTGAGTATAATGTCTCACAAGATGTTGTGACATTATATTGTGACAATTTGAATACAATCAATATTTCCATGAACCCTATTCAGCATAGCAGGACCAAGCACATTGACTTTGTAGAGAAGAAGTCAATTTAACTGGAACATGGTATCATTAAGCTTCAGCTGGCTGATTCTTCTACCAAGGCTCTTGTTGGAAATAAACTTGAAAACTTGAGGGGCAGGTTGGGTATTTGCCAACATGAGAAATTATAGCAATTAATTTTGCTTAAAACAAGGGTTGAAGGAGTTAATTTTGTTAAGTCTATTTTTAGTGGGTTAATCATATGTTTTCCAAATTCTTTCAAAATACTTAAGAAGTTGAAAAAACTCTCTTTTGCCTCCTACCTCTCTCGACTTTGCAACCTGTTCCCTTCTCTCAATCAAAATTTTCTCTCAAATTGCTACTGGTGCTCTAAGTCAATCAAAATGTCTCAGACATCATCTTCAACCAAGGCGACTTCATCATCCTCATCATCTTCATCATCTGACCAAGACTCTAGAGCAATCACCACATGCATAGAATCTGAAGTTCTTGAGGTCACTCCTCTCAGAGAGATGGCAACTGACCCCGCCAAAGTCAAAAAGCTGAGAACTAGACATGCAGGAAGAGCTCAAGCTGCAGCCTCTGGTAATCCTTCTCATCCTTCTTCTTCTGTACCAAATAGAGAAGGATCAGTTCAAGTTCATCAAGCTATTGCTAGGCTTGTTACTAGTATACTAAGCGGAAACCAACCTGTACCGGGGATTTCTGTCCCTTTAAATCAATCAGGAAGCCCAAATGTGGACGTCTCTGAGAATGTAGATGTCTCTGAGAATGTTGTGACACAAAATGACAATATTCAGAACCCTTCAGAAAAGACTGCTAATCCACCTATCATTGATGTGGATGAGGATTACTCAGATAATGATCTGATTGCCAATGTAAACCCTAGCATAGCTAGGAGATTGATGAAAAGAAAGGGTAATCAGAATGATGCAAAATGTGTGTCCAAAGATAAACCCGCTGTTAAGAAATCCAAGGCTGAAGGCATGGCTGGGGTAGAATCTGTGAAAACTATTCAGTCCAAAGGGAAGGTGAAAGCCCAGGTGCATACTGCTAGACAACCAATTTCAAAGAAGAGAAAAGAACCTGAATCTTCTGATTCTGATGAGGAATCAGAGTTTGAGATTGATGCTGAAGAAATTCCTATCAGAAGGAAGCTCCCCTCCAGCAAAATTGCTAGAGTTCCTGAAGTCCCAACAAACAACATCTCTTTTCATCATCCTGACAATGCAAACAGATGGAAGTATGTTTGCTTAAAGAGAATAGCTTTAGAAAGAGAACTCAACAATGATGCCATGGAGTGCAAAGACATCATGGACCTGATCAAGAATGCTGGACTGATGAAGACAGTGATAAAATTTAACAAGTGTTATGAAAATCTGGTCAAGGAGTTCATAGTCAACTTGTCTAATGATTATGCTGATGGAAGGTCAGCTGACTTTGAAAGTGTTTTTGTTAGAGGAAGAAGAGTTAATTTCTCTCCATCAGAAATTAACAAATTTCTTGGAAGAACAAATGAGGATTGTCCTGATCTGGAAGTCACTGACAATGAAGTTTGTCAAACCATCACAGCAAGGCAAGTGAAGTGCCGGCCCTTGAAAGGCAAGCTGAATGCCAGCAAACTTAGCATGAAATTTGCCATCCTGCACAAGATTGTTGCAGCCAACTGGGTGCCTACAAATCATAAATCAACTATCTCCACAGGATTGGGGAGATTTATTTATGCTGTGGGAACCAAGACTGCTTTTGACTATGGCAGGTATATTTTTGAACAAACTTTAAAACATGCTGGTAGTTATGCTGTCAAAGGACCAATTGCCTTTCCCTCCCTCCTTTGTGGAATTATCCTTGCACAATACCCTGATATCCTGGTGGCAAGAGATACTGCTTGCAAAAGAGCTCCTGCCCTTGGGTTGCACTACAAACTGTTTCAGGGATCTCATGCTCCTGATATTGTCATAACATCAGCTGAGACATCGTCTGTGAAGACCCAGTCCAAGACATCTGATGTCATAGCTGTATTAAAAGAGACCTGCAAAGAACTGGAAGCTAGGAAAAAGACCTTAGAAATCCTAATTGCCAGGTTAGAAAAGGAGGAAGCTGAAGGAAACAGAAGGGAAGAGGGTGTAGAAGCTGAAGGTCATCTAAATACTGAAGAAACTAGCTCCTCTGAGTCTGATGACAGTGCTTAAAGGTTGGTTGTTGTTTGGTGGAGTTGATGCTGGTCCCTGGTGGAGTTTAGAAGTGTGTTCAGTTTTTAGCTGCTGCTCTTATTACTTTTTTCTGGATGACTGTATAATTTTTATGAACATGTATATTTGGCCCATTTGTGGCTAAAGAGGGGGAGATATATTTTGGTACTTACTTAATTAGACATTCTATTTTTCTGCAGTCATTTCTTTCTGCTGCTAACTATCTCTGATTGCTTAGGGTCTTTAGCCAAAAATCTGCCAAAGGGGGAGTTTGTAGTTGTTTAGTTATTGGCTTGCATTTTTGGTAAATCCCAAGTGTATGTGTGAATGTCATGACTGATGTCATAACATTCTAGTTTAGTTTGTACTGATTCATTAGGTACCTTTGCAGAAAAATATTGTCATACAGGTACTGATGTTTATGAGTGTGTATCTGAGCATTTTGCAAAATGATCACATTTACCAAAATCAATAAACAGGAATTCAGATGTCATAACAAATGTTAAGACATCCTGTTCTGAACTAACAGGTTTGCAGTTTGGTTAATTCTGAGTTTTTTCAGGAAAATGACTCAGTCTTTCCAGAACAGAATCCTGCGTTTTCTTTGGGTTAACCTAGCTCAACCCTAACCTGGTTGATAAAGTCCTGTGACCTAGTCTTAAGGTCAAATGGAATTAACCCTAGCTTTTTGTGGAAACCCTAACTGAAGATGCAGCTGCTATATATTCAACAGAGCTGCTGTTTTGAAAGTAATCCCTTTTTTGGACAGAAGATCTTTTGTAAGCTGTATAGTTTTAACTATTGTAATCCAAGCAATTATCATTGTGATAAGTGACTTGGAATAGGTTTTTAATTGTAAGGGTTGTGTAGCACTCAAAGCTTTGAAGCAAGAGTGTTTGTATGTCTCTTGACTAAAGCTGTGAAGCAGAGTCAAGTTAGGTGTGTGTATCACTCAAAGCTGTGAAGCAAGAGTGGTTGTGTTGCTTGATTAAAAAGCTGTGAAGCTTAATCAAGTGTATGTTTTTGAAGAGTGTCTTCATCAATTCATTAGTCAAATTGTTTTATGTATCACTGCTGTGATTGAGGGGGAGTGAGTAGGAACTCAGATTTAAGTTGTACTTAGATTGAAGTTGCATTGGGTAGGTCTTAAGTGAAGGAGATAAACTAGTTGGTTTATTCCTGAATTAACATCTCTTATAGTGGATTTCCTCCCTGGCTTGGTAGCCCCCAGAGTAGGTGTTGTTGCACACTGAACTGGGTAAACAATTGACTGTGTTCTTTACTGTTTTTTGTATTTACTGTCTCATAGAAAGTCAGATACGGTGTCACAACATTGAACGTGACATTGAGTATCTGCAGCCAGAATTTCAGATTGTACGATGACCCACGCCTGTCCCTTCACATCCAATGGATATGGCTACTTACTAACTAGTGGTAGGATAACACTATCTAATGGAGGAGGAAAATTACAAGAAAGGCCTTGAGGAGGTATAACACTGTTAATCGCTCGCTCACAAAGCTTTTTAAAACAAAAAACATTTCACACAAACACTTTTCAATAAATATTTTCGAAAAAAATACTTTGTACACATTCTCGAGGACAGATACGAGGATCATTACAAAGTTCAACTTTTCAAAGTATTTTCAAAGAAAACACACACAAAGCAAGATTTCAAATGTGAACTAACAATTAAGAGCCTGTAGATAATTGTGGATGAAAAGGGTGCTAACACATTCCCTTTTCATAACCTACCCCCCGAACTCAAAATCGAAAAAGGTATTTCCTGTTCTTTTCACCCTTTCCTAAATATTGGATAAAAGAAAAGTCGGTGGCGACTCTTGCTATCTACAAAATTTGCAATTAAATGCAAAACCAAGTCAGTTCTCTCACTGTATTACAGAGCTGGCGAATTTGCTAAGGAACTACTAAAAGAGGGGTTATCTTAGAGTTAGATCACTTAAAATTGTTTCCTTTGTCTACTTTATCTTTATTGGGTTGCTCGTGTTTTACTTTCTTGCAAAGATCCTACACCCGGATCTGGGACCTTAGGTAAGTAGCTATAGATCATGGAAACTGTATGGCATAGACCGATATGGTTGAAGTGGTTACTATGTTAGTGTGACACTTTGGTTTGCACTGGTGTCCCTTGAGTCAGTCAAGGAGAATACTAGACTGTCACGTGGTGTCATAAGCACTAACTGGCCGTTAGAACCTTAATTGACCCAACTTATCCATTAGAAGGTAGTGAGATGGTTGGCTTTGGTGCAATCCAAAGTTGGTTGATACTCGATGCTACACTCATTGAGATTTGACTCTCGGAATATTTCGGTGGCAAGTCAGTTGCACTACTGAAACTATGTCTGCGAGAAAGATCAGTGATATGAGACTCCTAGAACCCGTTACTATTCTTAGGACAAGTTAAGCCATATGAACTTCAAGAGGGTATTACCTACAGACCTCATGAAAACCTTAAACCCAAGGCTCTTGTATACTTTGTTTGTGTTTGTTATCTGTTCAAACATGACATCATAACATCATGAAATCATACGCTATCATTTTAAATAATCATTTCAAGGATCTTAAGGGCCTGTGATGCAGGTTTATCATGAGCCAGACATTTAACAAGGGGATTTATTTTCCTCTAACCAAATGTCGCCAAAGATCAAATTACTTTCGCTTGAGTCAAAGGCTAGGACCCACTCGACATGGTGAGCTTGATTCTCATAGAAAGATGTTCAAAGACGCAAAGTTCTTCAGTCAAAGCTGCAACTAGACTCAACTTCTAACATTTCCTTTTGTTTATCCTGCAAGATCCTTGAAAACATTTCATCCACATATCATGCATGTCATTACATAACAGGTATTTCCCAAGGCATGTTTTCTCATCTTCTTGTTGTTTATTTCAGTAAAAGATGGCTCTCGAACAAACCGTAAAAGACCTTCAATCTCAAAACTTCCAATTCCAAGAGATGCTCCTGAACTTAGCCAAGGGGAAGAAAGAACTGATGGAGTTCATCACCAAGAAGAAGAAGACCAGGAAACCGGCTAATACCCTTAACATGGGGAGAAGATTCAAAGGTCTCGCCAAATAGTTTCAAGCTTCTGACATCCCATCAGATGAAGATGAAAATCAAGAGGAAGAAGGTAGAAGTATCAAAGCTGAGGGGGGAAGAAGCCTTGGTTCTGGTAAATTCCTGATGAAGAAGACTATTTTGATGAGAAATATCCTTCTGCTAACGACAAATACAAATAGTTGGAAGATCGTTTGAATACCATGGAAATCCAGAAATTTCCTGGGTTGGATTTTGAAGAGTTGGGTCTTATATCGGGGGTTGTCATCCCCCACAAATTTAAGGTCCCTACTTTTGTCAAATATGATGGTGTTTCTTGTCCTAAGCTGCATCTGAGGTCTTACGTCTGAAAGATCCAACCCCATACTACTGACAGAAATTTATGGGTTCACATCTTTCAAGAGAGTTTATCTGGGACACAATTGGAATGGTTCTATCATCTGGAAGGGACCAATATACGTACTTGGGAAGACCTGGTTGCTTCTTTTTACAAGAATTATCAATATAATGTTGACCTTGCACCAACCCTGTGGAATTACAAAGTATGACTATGGGCTCAAATGAAGGGTTTAAAGAGTATGCCTAGAAATGGAGGGATCTAGCTGGGAGAGTGCAACCTCCTTTGTCTGATAGGGAGCTGGTTGATATGTTCATGGGCACTTTGATAGGGCCTTTCTTTAATCATCTGATCAAAAGTTCTTCATCTGGTTTTACCGAGTTGATATTAACAGGGGAACATGTCGAAGGGGGAATTCGAAGCGGAAAACTCCAAGTGGATACGTCTTCGAGTACTGTAAAGAAGACATTCAATAGTAAAAAGGAAAAAAAATGTTGTGTACATCCAGAAGGGTCATACTAGAAGTGATTGCAACTAATTTGTGGGGGAGGTACTAATTTCTAATCCTGCACATGTATAACAACAACAACAGGGTAATCAGCGTAGGTCAGAGGCACCTAAAAGACAGTTTACAAAGATCAACATGCCATTGTCTCAGGAATTACAACACTTACTGAAAGCAGAGCTGATTGCACTGAGGGATCCTCCTCAGAATCCCAACACCTCTTCTCCTCGTTATAATCCTAATGTGAAATGTGCTTACCATTCCAATAGCCCCGGGAACAACACCAATAGCTGCTGGGCTTTGAAGAATAAAATTCAGGACATAATTGACAACAAAGAGATTGAGTTTGATCCTCCAAAGACTCCCAATGTGATCACGACACCTATGTCTAAGCACAACAAAGGCGTTAATGCTAATGATGGAGTCAATTTTATAGAAGATGCTGACAATGATTACGACCTCGACAGCTGGATCTTTCCCATCATCGGCAACAGACTCAGTAACTCAAAGGCTGAAGACCTTATCTCAATCTTCTTTAGTTAGTAGTAAATGTCATTTTCTGTTTCTCATTGCTTTCAAAGTTTTGGTTATGTAATTTTAAACAATGACTTTAAGCCTTATGTCTTACCTGGGACACAACGGTTCATTTGTTAGGGTTGTCATATTTCATAAGCATATTTTCATTCAATAAAGTATTAGATGTTTTGCATTTAAATTTTGCGCTCTTTCTCTTTATTTTTTACTTTATTACACTCTCAACATAGCTATGTGTTCTTACACACACCCATATAATAAATTGCAGATCCACATCCACTCTGGATCCCGTTAATAACAATTATTCTATTCCCACTTATGACTTTGAAAATCTTATCTACTGGACCGAGGACGAAGGTGAGGAAGATTGTGAAATACCTGGACAACTTGCTAGACTGTTAGTGCAAGAGGAAAAGGCTATAGAACCGCATGAAGAGCCAGTCGAGGTTGTGATCTTGGGTACTAAAATAGACAGGAAAGAAGTCAAGATATGTGCTAATCTAGAGGACAGTGTCAAGGACAGATTAATCCAGATGTTTCATGACTATGTTGAGATATTTTCTTGATCGTACAAAGATATCTTAGAGCTCGATACTGATATTGTGGTTCACCGTCTGCCAATGGAAGAGGGTTGTTCTCCAATAAAGCAAAAAGTTTGTCACATGCATCCCAAAATGTCAGAGAAGATCAAGGCTGAGGTTATGAAGCAATTCAACATAGGTTTCCTAGCAGTTACAGCATATCCTCTATGGGTTGCAAATGTGGTGCCAATACTTAAAAAGGATGGAAAAGTGCGTATGTGTGTGGACTACATGGATCTGAACAGGGCAAGACCTAAAGATGACTTCCCACTTCCACATATCGATGTTCTAGCCGAAAACACCGCTCAACACAAGGTATTCTCCTTCATAGACGGTTTCTAGGGTTATAATCAGATCAAGATGGCACCTGAAGACATGGATAAGACTACTTTCGTTACACATTGGGGCACTTTCTGCTACAAGGTTATGCCTTTTGGGTTGAAGAGCGTTGGCGCAATATATCAGCGTGATATGGTAGCCTTATTCCATGACATGATTCATCACGAGATAGAGGTTTACATTGACGACATGATAGCTAGATCTCATACTGAAGAGGACATCTTGACCATCTACACAAGCTGTTTGAGAGGCTGGAGAAGTATAAGTTGAGGTTGAATCCGAACAAGTGCACTTTTGGGGTGAGATCTGATAAACTCCTTGGGTTTCATTGTCATTGGTAAAGGTATTGAAGTTGATACTATCAAGGTCAAATCTATTCAATAAATGTCAGCTCCCCGTACTGAGAAGGAAGTCAGAGGTTTCTTGGGACGACTGAATTACATTGCCCGATTTATTTCTCATTTAACCACTACTTGTGAATCGATCTTCAAGTTGTGGAAGAAAGATCAAGTAGTGAATTGGAATGACGATTGTCAGATAGCCTTTGACAAAATCAAGTATTTCCTCTAAGAACCTTCGATTCTGATGCCACCATTTGAAGGAAGATCTCTGATCATGTACTTAACAATATTAGAGAACTCAATGAGGTGTTGTTGTACCTGTGATACGGTGGCATAACCGACTGTTTTGAAAAATGCTGGTTTGCGTTTGTGTTTGCAAAATGTCGCGGTAAGCAAGAGTCGCCACCGACTTTTATTTTATCCAACTGGAAAGGACAAAAGCACAGGAAAATTCCTTTTTCGAGATTTTGAGTACGGGGGGTAGATTATAGAAAGGGAAGGTATTAGCACCCTTTCTATCCATGGTTTTCCATGGGCTCTTAGGTACTTGCTCATATTTTAAAATTGCTTGTGTGTGTTTGTTTTGAAAAGTTTTTGTTTTACTTCATTTTAACCCTTGTATCAGTCCTCAAGAGTGTTACGAAGTTGTTTTGAAAACTTTGTTTGGAAAAGTGTACATGTAAAAATTTTATTTTGAGCAAGTACCTAACAGTATCTACCTACTCGAAAAAGGACCGTTTCTGTTTTTGTTTCCTTTAGACAATGCTATCCTACTATTAAGGAGTAGGTAACACCGTCGTTGGAGTTGTAAGGGTCAATTCGAAAGGGGCGTACAATCACGAAAGCAATGTTAGGACGTCTTAGTAGTAACCCTAAAGTCTTAAGATCATATTCGAGGCAACATTTATGAGGCAACATTTCTGAGGCAACATTTCCGAACGGGACTTTTGATCTTTGTTAGACAGGAGGGAGACCACTAAAACACCTTATACTTAATGATCATTTACCGAAGGCAACCGAAGTGAGAGTATACCCTAAGAGTGCGCATGTGCGAGTGATTTGGTTTCAGTTATTATCTTTGCACATTAGAGTTTTCTAGCCATTTTAAATTGTCACACAATCTTGTCATACAATCCTATTAACATGCATCTAACAGTTAATATTTGTGAGAATTAAAATGCGAGAAATAAAAACCTACGCTATTACAAGGCTTCGGGGAAGGGGATTAATTACATAGCTAAAAACCCGTAAAAACGGCAAATAAAAAGGAAATCCTAATTAAACTATTACATACCATGATCAGTTACATTAATATTGCAAAAATAGTAAACACGCGCGATGGATCGAAACGAGAGAATTAGGGTTTTGACCCCGACTAAGCCTAATTAAAAGAAAAAATATTTTTGATTGTTTTTTGATTATTTTGAGAAAATAAAGTTTAATTGAATAAATAAAAAAAACTAATTTCTAATTAATTTAAATTTAAGAAAAATAATTAAATCGACCTATTTTTTTATTTTTTATTTTGAGAAAGAAATAAAAATTAAATCAAGCAAACCCTAATTTTTTTCTAATTGATTTTAAATATATAAAAAAGTTAGAATTAACCTAAATTAAATTTAAACTAATATTAAATTAAATTTGATAAAATAAATAAAAACCTAATTCTAAAGTTGTGAAATTGATTTTTATGAATTTTTTGTGAAAAAAGAAATTATTTGTGTTAGAAAACAATTTAAACAAATTAAATTAAATGAGAAAAATTAGAAAAGAAATAGAATGGACCTGGTGGTATGCTAGCAAAGGAGGGGGTGCCAATTGCAGTTTCTGGGCTCAACAATCCTTGGCCTGTTTGACTTTGCCAGATTCTGTGTGCATTTGACTCCAACGCATGGTGGACCCTCATGGGGATGCCTTGGATCTGGCAGCCTTGATGATTTGATGGTTAGGTATTGATGATGTGTGGTGGATGCTTTGTCACGTGGTGCATTGAATCATCCTGAAAATATTGAGAGAAAATAAAATGCACACGCCTGGGATCGAACCCAGGACGTGTGCATCAAAGATTAATGGCCTTACCACTGTGCTGGCTTGCTTAGTTGAACAAATAATGGCAAATGATTATTATATGGAAGAAACAAAATAATAACTCTTAAAACGCACGCAGATTTGAATTGGCTAGTCAAGAAGCGCCACGTTATCATCTTCCTCATTGTCTCCATCGTTTTAGACAAAAGACATTTACCTACGAACACCAGGCGTAGGTATAACCCTGTGCTTCTCCAAAAACCTGTGCAAGAATGATAAATCCCAACCAACGGTACCAACCAACTCGTTGCAACCTCACGAGCATCATGGTACCATTATCCATGGCCAATTGTTCCTGTACAGGAAAACCCCAAAACGAAGCAAGAACCCTAACTATGGCATCTTGGTGTATAGTCAGTAAAAACACAATTGAGTACAACCATTAGCTTGCAAATAACTCATGGATTAAGAATATGCTAATAAATCACGTTAAAGATGCCAGAATAATGGTATTCGATTTCAAGAAAATATGAAAAACGTATGGTACTTACAGTGCAATTCTGAACGTGGGAAAGCTTGTTAATGGTTAAAACACGTTCCTGAGATGTCCATCAAACATTTGGAATGGTTAGAATGCTTTGAATTAAGCTGTAATATGGAAATCAGTTTGCCACTTTTCTTGAATTTTTTGAAACTTGCTTTCTGTTTTGCACGCCTCCAATCTCTCTGTTTTTGGTCTGCAATCCTTCCTTATGTATCCAAGAATGAATTAGGGTTGCAACTTAGTTTCAAATCTTCTCCAATTATGATCATCGATTCATGATTTGATCTTTGTGCAAATCTTTCCAAATCAAGTAAAATGAAATATTTTTGTGTCCAAATGAACCTTGCACGATTTGATTCCATCTCCAGCTGTAAAATAGACCTAAACATGCACAAAATCTCAAGCTTTGATTAGTTTTTTATATTTTCATGATTTTATTTGATTTAAATGAAATAAAATCAAAATAAATAACAAAAATAAAATAATGACTAGTGGAAGGGCTCATGGGTCGTGGGTCACATTACAAACTCAGTGCAAGCATAAAAAGTTGGTCCCATTTGACAAAAAAATTCAATTTTGGCCACATTTGACTTTTGGCAATTTTGCAAAAAAGGTCAACTTTTCCAATGCATAACTCTCTCAATTTTGACCCTAGAGAGGTCTTCTTGGACTTTTTAGAAAGTTTAAGATGTCCTATAAGCAACCTTTTTGGTCTCATCTCAATTGAGTCTTCCATGTTCATGTATGAAGCTTTTCCCCAAAAGGTGTTTTTGTTGACTTTTCAAAATTACCTATAATGTCCAAATTCATATCTTCTTGTGAGTGCATATTTTGAACTTGGGATATGAATATGAATTGTAGGTAATTGCATCCTCTTCAAAATGAGCTTTGGATGGGTCATTTTTGATAAAGTATGATAAAGTTATGCTTGGTCAAAGTTGAGGTTACTTTTCCTACAAAACCCTAATTTAGCAACTTTTGGGTTTTGATGAATTGTGAGAAATACTTGAGGAATCATGATCAACCCTTGATAAAATGATGAATAATACTTCAAAATGAGGATTTGACCAAAAATCTTGAAGTTTGACTGTATGTGGGTCACTGTTGACTTTTGCCCTAGCATAGTCGATTTTCAGGCCTTTGAGCAATTGACTGAGCAAACTTCCTCTGCAAGGCTTTAAAATTGACATGGATGATCTTGAGAAAATTTTAGGACAATGGTGAGCATTTGGGACCCTTTGGACCCAAACATCTTGATGCAAACTGAAACCCTAATTTGAGGTAGACTGCCTTAGGAGAGAGTTTGTCTGGTCAACCCTTGGACTTCCTTGAGCAATTTGAGGATCTCACTTGAAATGTATTGAGAAATATGGGAGGACAAATTTTGGGGTGCAAAATTTGCCCCTGTTCAATCTTCTTAAACCTGAGGATGTAGATTGGCTTGCCTGCCTTTCGTAATCTGAAGGTGGAAGATGATTGAACACAAGAGTGCCCAGAAATTTGCACTCGCATGAAGTGGTATTTGTCTTGAAATGTCGGGAATTGGCTTATAGATGCCATTTGGAAGTCAATGACGGAAGATGGGATTAAAGATGCCATCCGAAGAAGTGTCGATCGCATAAGAGATTCCTTTGCGAGAGCCCGTACACCTGTTGTTGAGGAGGACTACGCTTGGGAATGCTGGTCTCTGTCTTGAGAGAAATAGAGCTTTAGAAAATTCAGTTGTCCGTTACTCTACCGGGGAATCATCTCTTAGTCGAAGAGGTGAAAATGTACTGCTATCTGGTTGTGCTCCAGGCTTTACAGTTATTTGCTGAGGAAAATAAGACCGACTGCTATTTGGTCGTGCTCTAGGCTTCACAGTGACTTATTAGGGGGATGAGATTAAACTTGCTATCTGGTCGTTCTCTGGGATTTGCAATTTCTCACTTCTTATCTGGTCGTGCTCCAGGCTTCAGAAGGAATCAATTTGTTATCCGGTCGCATCCGGGCTCAACTTGAATTTAAGGCATACTAATATCCCGTCGATTTCCGGGCTTCACAGTAATTGGCCGGGTAAACTGCTATTTGGTCGAAATCCAAGCTTTGCAGTACCTTATACTGTTATCTGGTCGTGTCTCAGGCTTTAGTGTCCTTTGCTGCTATCTGGTCGAGATCCAGGCTTCACGGTGTCTTATACCATTATCTGGTCGAGTCCAGGCTTCATGGTATCTTGTATTGCTATCTTGGCAATTTCTAGGCTTCATAATAACTTGCTGAGGGTTAAGCTATTTTCCGGTTGATTTACGGGCTTCATAGATTGTATTTAAGATATACCACTATCTGGTCGATTCCAGACTTCGTAGTATTCTGGAGAAATCAAGATATTATCCGGTCGATTTCCGAGCTTCATAGCTTGAACTGGAATAGAAATCTTAGTATTGATTTGACTGAACCGGAGAAAAATTGTGAGAACTTGATTGTATCTTTCCCTAAAAGGTAAAGAGTTAGTCGCATGTAATGTCATGATGTATGACATGTATTGAGTAATGATGTTCTCAAAATAAATGAGATAGTGATGTATGATGCATATGCCACGATGTATGGATATGTAATGTTCTTCTGACATTCTCTAGCTGGGGAGAATGAATCCTGGATTGCTGTTAGAGAATATAAGGAGGTGAGTTCTTCGTTCTTGCTAGGGATAGGGACAGAAGATGATTAACTGGAGACTTGCGTCCGTTCTGCTCGAGAATATTCCGCTGGGGATGAATTACCGTTGCTGGTGATGATGAACTCTGTCGGGGATTGAATTTCTGCCCGTGGAAGAAATAAACTCCACTGATGGTGAACTTCTATTGTTGGTGATAGATAAACTATGCTTGGGGAGAATTTTGTCGAATCAATCGCGATTATGCACCTCGGCTGGGGAGAGCTAACACCACTGTCTTCGGATACTTCCTACTATGTCCTTGTACCTGGTGGGCAGAGCAACTGTAAGGTTTGGACACCTCTTGTTTGCCCCTGTTCCGGGAATTACGAGTAATTGTCTCTTGTTTCTTATGTAAATCTTATGAGCGACAATTATTTTCAAATGCATATATAAAAAATGAATCATTGGACGTTCTTGAAAAACAAAACAGAAAAAGAAAAAACAAGTTGAAATTTCAGTTAAAATAAATTGTATTGATTTTTGAAGTTGGCCTGTAATAGGCGTTTTGTACAGGAGGCTGACGTCCTAGTAAGGGAACGCCGTCAAAGGATAGAAATTACAATTTGTGAAAAAAGAAAGAAAAACAGCTATGTGAAACAATCCCACTGGGTTCCAACTCTGCTATTGCCTTTATATCTTCGAGCGTCTCATCACTTTGCTACTTGGTCAAAGGTGGATCAGATTGATTGGCGTCATCCGAGCTTGATAGTCGATACCGAAGTCTGGTTGCAAGATGATCCAATGAGACATAGTGTTATGCTTCGATCCCTAATTTTTTCCTGGACCACCCTTTCGGGTTTTCAGTCCACCGGGATACCCTTTTTTGCCCAAGTCGCCTTTTCAGGTTTTTGACTTGCCGGGTGTACAATTTTTTTCATTTTCATCCCTTACTTTTGCTCGAACCCTTTTGGTTTGCCGGGAAGCCCTTATTTTTACCTAGGCCAGTCAACCTAGCGGGTATTTGGTTAGGCGTAGTATTTTTTCACTATGTCTGCATTGACGGGGTGAGGAAGGTCGTCACCATCCATGGTGGTTAGAATCATATCTCCTCCCAAGAAAATATTCTTAACCACAAATGACCCTTCGTACGTAGGGGTCCATTTTCCCCTGGGATGACCTTGCGGCAGTATGATGCACTTGATTACCAGATCCCCAACTTGATACTCTTGTCGTCTGACTTTCTTGTTAAATGCCCTGATCATTCTCTTTTGGCACGTCTGACCATGACAAATAGAATTAAGTCTCTTTTCATCGATTAAATTTAGCTGATCAAGTTGGGTCTGGATCCAGTCGTCTTTGTTCAAACCTGCACCCTTCATAATCCAGAGAGAGGGTATCTGGACCTCAATTGGTAAGACTTCCTCCATGCCATACACTAGAGAGTAGGGTGTTGCCCATGTCGACGTCTGTGCTGAGGTACGGTACCCATGAAGAGCGAATGGTAGCATATCGTTCCAGTCTTTGTATGTCACAATCATCTTCTGTACAATCTTCTTGATATTATTGTTAGCCGCTTCAACAACCCCGTTCATCTTCGGCCGGTAGGGAGAAGAGTTGTGATGCTGAATCTTAAACTGTTTGCAGAGCTCAGTGATCATCGTATTGTTGAGATTTGTACCATTGTCCGTAATGATCCACTCTGGTACACCATATCGACAGATCAAATTGTGTCGGATAAACCGCGCCACGACGTTCTTGGGTACTGTAGCAAAGGAAGCTTCCTCAACCCACTTTGTGAAATAATCAATAGCGACCAGAATGAAGCGATGCCCGTTGGACGCAGTAGGTCTGATCTCACCTATCATATAGTGCCCCACATTGCGAAAGGCCAAGGAGCTGTCAAAACATTCAGGGGAACTGGAGGTACATGCACCTTATCAGCATATACTTGGCACTTATGACAGGTCCGAGAATGCCGATAACAATCGGCTTCCATAGTGGACCAATAATATCCTGCCCTGTTGCACCCCAAAATTTTCCCTCTCATGTTTTCCAAAGTCTTCCCCCTGCATGGTTGATCACAAACCCTTGCCTAAGGAAAAAGAAAATTTTTGAGTGGTGCTTTAAGTACATTTCGATTGGCATTCTGAAAGACCCTTCGATTGGCATTCTGAAGGAGCATTTCGATTGGCATTCTGAAGGAGCACTTCGATTGGCATTCTGAAAGACACTTCGATTGGCATTTTGAAGGAGCATTTCGATTGGCATTCTGAAGGAGCACTTCGATTGGCATTCTGAAAGACCCTTCGATTGGTATTCTGAATGAGCCTTTCGATTGGAATTATGGACAAGCACTTCGATTGGCATGCCAAGGGATCCTTCGATTTAGCATTGTGTCAAGGAAGCTTCGATAGGCATGTTAACCATGTCCTTCGATTAGCATTAACAACACCTTTCGATTGGCCTGTTAACAAAGCCTTCCGATTGGAATTTTAATTAGTACCCTTCGAACGATATTTGGACAAGGGCCATTCGAAGGAGGTCATCAAGAGGGCACTCAAGTCAAAAGCGTCCAGGTTCATTCAAGAGACACAAATGTTTCAAAAAAGGAAATTATTTAATGTGTCCGTTTCTTGTCTCATGGCATTTAATGGCCTGTTTAATGGCTGTCTCTTGCCATTACTGCACCCTCACACCCCTATAAATACAGAGGCCAGCATACATATCCAGGACACGAAAAATATACAACGAAAAAACACACAATAGGAGAACTTAGAGATACGCTGCCAAAGGTCATCAGCACTTCCAGGAAGCCATACCCAATCCTTGCAAAAGCAGCCAAGCCCAGAAGCCCCAGATTGAAGGTGCCCACGCCTAGAAGCCCTCAGATCAAAAGTGCCTGCATCCTAGAAGTGCCCAGATCGAAGGTGCCTACATCCAGGAAACGCCCAAATTAAAATTCCAATCTGCTGGTAAGAAAGGGTAAACTATCCAACCTCATATTTGCATAACACATTATTACTGGTTGTTGCCTTTGATTTTCCATCCTAGACAGGGTCGAAAGGCCTGGGTTTGGCGCCCAGGTCATATTCTTCGTTTGCCAACACTTGCTGCAGACATAGCCTGAAGAGACCCAACAAGCGCAGGATCAAAGGGCATGGGGTTCAACACCCAGGCCCTGTGTTTTATTTTGCTAACATGCTTTTGCAGGTATAACATCCCAGATCGAAGGAGAGCCCTTCTCTGGATCGAACCCATTAGCATGCTGGATCGAATGAGGCATCTCATTCCTGGATCGAAAGCCATGACCTCTATGATCGAAAGACAATCCTGAAGGGGTGAAAAACACAAGAAGGGGGGGTTGAATTGTAAAACTGGAAACTTAAAGCAAATGACAAGGTATTTTTATCCTGGTTCGTTTGATCTCAAACTACTCCAGTCCACCCGTTCAAGGTGATTTCGCCTCTCTCCAACGAGGTCTTAATTCACTATATTCAACTGAATACAAATCTGCTTTAGCAACTGCTAAAACCTTCTTGATTCAAACCACAATCCGGTTTGTCAAGGCAACACTTTCTTACAAAGGAATAATCAAATGTGTGTGAATGTTTCTACAAAAACTATATCACAACTGTGATGTTTACACAAATGAAGCTTAGAATACTAAGTTGCTAAACGCTAATAGAGTATCAGAGTTTGGTGGTTTAGCAAGACTTGTAGAGTGAAGATTAATGATCAGCTTTGTACGTGTAGAGAGTTTGGAAGCATTAGCCATTATAATCTTCAAAGCTTGGTTTATATAGCACTTGAGAAGATGAACGTTGAAGCAAATATTCTTGATTCAATGCTATTTACAAGCTTTCCTTTCTGAGCAGATCTTGTCTAGAATGATGCCGTTGGTATTGATTAGCCTTCAATGCACAGTACCGTTGCTTCTTCAATGCACGATCTGGCTTGGCTCATTCTGATTCTGCTTTGCTGCTGATGAACTGATTTGATTCTGTATCAGAGTATTTTACGCGCAGTTCTGTTCATCAAGCTTCAGCATGTGCAAGCGTTGATCTTCTGATCTTGACGTTCTGATTCAGCAACTTCTGATGCTGGTGTGCAAACTCATATTCTGATGCTGAGAACGTGATCTTGCTTATTTTAATCAGCATATCTGCAAGTCAGAGCATAGTAATTTTAAGTAGCATATAATTCAATCATGAAATATTTAACTACTATATCTTTTCACTTTGTTATCATCAAAACTTAATTATAGGGTACTAGATTCAAACATTGTTCTAACAATCTCCCCCTTTTTGATGATGACAAAAACTAGATATTTTAAATGAAAAATAACGTGAAAAGGTTATCAGATCTATGTATCAGAATAAGAAGTACGGAGAAGTTAGAGTTTAAGAAATACTCCCCCTGAGTTTGTTACTTCCCTTTGATATGCGTGTTCTTCAGAGTCAGATCTTTTTCTGTCTTTGAGCATCAGATTGTAAGTCTTTGACTTATCAGAGAGCAGAGCTTCAGAGCTTTTCCTGTCAGAGCTTTGCTTCAGATCAGAGTGTTAGGTTGATCAGAGCTTCGTATATCAGAACTTCATATTTGATCAGAGCAACATGAGCTTCTAGTCTTCATTGTGTTCAAGAGCTTCCTTGTGCCTGTAGACTTAAAGACAAAAACAGAAAAACATTTCAAGTAATAGAGAGTTAGAATGTTTGAGAGTTTCTGTCTAGTTATCCGTTATTGATTTTAAATATCATTCTTGTTCTCCCCCTTTTTGTCAGCAATCAAAAAGTGCTGGTGATGTGCTAAAATGATTTAGATCAGAAAAACTAATAACATTGAAAATAGTTCAGAATCAGAGCAAAATAGCATTACAAACCATAGTCAAAACATAATCAAAAGTACATCAGAAAATAAGGAAAATATAGAAAATGTCATGCATGAAAAAAATTTCAAGGTTGTGGGGGCATGCGTGAGAACAGGCTTTCCAGCATTGCCTGAATCTTTTCAGAAGTTGCATTCTGCTTCTGAACCATGGTGACAACAGTATCAATTTTGCTGTCCTGGACATGCAGAAATGCTGGAGGATGCCATTGTTCTCACACAAAAAGCTTGAGAGTGATTTGAGAAAAACTAGGGTTTTGAAGGAGATATGCAGAAAAATTCTTAAGAGATTATGAGTAAGCGTAAAGATTAAGAATGAAGAGTAATGTGCTTAAATAGGATTTTCAAAAATTATTTTGAAAAATAAAACGTTTTTAAGAGAGAGAAAAAAAATAATGATTGCAATTAACAAGCGTGATTACTTTTGCATTTAATGCTTGCTGATTTTGGGGGATTTGAGAAAGATACTTAAAAACGGTTACCAGACATGTGTCTCAATGCACCCAATCAGCGCTTTCCTTTTCTCAGAAACGTGCACGCGTTCTGCTTCAGGGATTTGCTGATGATTGGATGACACTTGTTTGATATAGTGATCAGCACGTCTGTCCTTGAGATTAGACTCTCAGATCTTCAGACTTGCCTCTGATACAATCTGCATGTTCTAACTTTCTGAAACAAAGATTGATCAGAAGTTCACAGTAATATAATTACATTCTGAAAGATAAAAATATGGAATTAAAGCATTTTCATTCTGGGCATACTTTCATGCTGAGATGTTTCAGAATGAAATTAAACCTATCTTCTGAAAGGGGTTTAGTAAAGATATCAGCCCATTGATGGTCTGTATCTATAAATTTCAAGTTTAAAATGCCTTTCTGAATATAGTCCCTAATGAAATGATGTTTTATTTCTATATGCTTAGCTCTAGAATGTAAAATAGGATTCTTACTTAAGCAAATAGCAGAAGTATTATCACAAAGAATAGGAATGTTACTCTCAAAAATCTGGAAGTCTTCAAGCTGACTTTTCATCCAGAGCATCTGTGTGCTGCACCCAGCTGCTGCTATGTACTCAGCTTCTGCTGTTGACAGAGCAATAGTTGATTGCCTTTTGCTGGACCACGAGATCAGATTTTCTCCCAGAAACTGGAAGCTTCCAGAAGTACTTTTTCGTTCCACTCTGTCTCCAGCAAAATCAGCGTCGCAGTAGCCTACTAAACTGTAATCACTAGATTTTCTATAAAACAAACCCAGATTAGTAGTACCTTTCAGATACTTGAAAATTCGCTTAACAGCTGTTAAGTGAGATTCTCTAGGATCTGATTGGAATCTAGCACAAATACATACACTGAATAGAATATCAGGTCTTGAAGCAGTCAGATAAAGGAGAGAACCAATCATACCTCTGTAGACTTTCTGTTCTACGCTTTTGCTTACCTCTTCTCTTTCCAGAATGCACGTGGGATGCATTGGAATCTTTGATGGCTTACATTCTGAGAGGTCAAATTTCTTCAGAAGATCTCTGATGTATTTGCTCTGATGAATGTAAGTTCCCTCTGGAGTTTGATTGATCTGAATTCCTAGAAAGAACTTCAGTTCCCCCATGAGGCTCATCTCAAATTCTGCCTGCATACACTTAGCAAATTTTCTTCCAAGAGAAGGATTAGTAGAACCAAAGATTATATCATCAACATAAATCTGACAAACTAAAATGTCACTCTTAACTGTTTTACAGAATAGAGTGGTGTCCACTTTCCCTCTGGTGAACTCATTTTCAAGCAGAAAGTTGCTTAGCCTTTCATACCAAGCTCTGGGAGCTTGTTTCAGACCATACAGTGACTTTTTCAGTTTGAAAACATGTTCTGGATGTTTTGTATTTTCAAAACCTGGGGGTTGGTGAACATACACTTCTTCTTCTATATAACCATTTAAGAATGCACTTTTGACATCCATCTGATACAGAGTGATGCCTCTATTAACAGCAAATGAGATTAAGAGTCTGATAGATTCTAACCTGGCGACTGGGGCAAAGGTTTCTGTATAGTCTATCCCCTCTTGCTGACTATAACCTTGTGCAACCAGTCGTGCCTTGTTTCTGACGACTTCACCTTGTTCATTGAGCTTGTTTCTGAACACCCATCTTGTTCCAATGACGTTGAATCCTTTTGGCCTTGGAACGAGATCCCAAACGTCGTTTCTGGTGAATTGATTCAGCTCTTCTTGCATTGCCAGAATCCAGTCATTGTCCAGAAGTGCTTCATCAATAGAAGAAGGTTCAATCAGAGACACAAGTCCCATCAGAGTTTCTTCAGAGTTTCTGAGGCTTGCTCTTGTTCTGATTGGATCTTCCTTTCTTCCTAGAATGGATTCTTCTGGGTGATCCAAACTGCTTCTGGGTACTCTCTTCTGAGGTTGATCAGCAGCAGTTGTAGGATTTCTAGCATTGCTTCTTTCAGACGTTGAAGGAATGTCTGTGTTGAGAGCTTCTGATGACTTGTCTTCAGAACATGCAAATTCAATTTCTATACCTGCAAGATTTTCATTCTGCTTTGACTTTTCAGAGTCAAGCTTGTCATCAAAACGAACACTGATTGATTCTTCCACAATCTGTGTTTCTGTATTGTATACTCTGTACCCTCTTGAGCGTTCAGAGTATCCTAACATAATACACTTCTGTGCCTTAGAATCAAACTTGTTCAAATAATTCTTAGTATTTAACATATAGCAAGTACATCCAAATGGATGAAAATACGAAATGTTGGGCTTTCTGTTCTTCCACAATTCATATGGAGTCTTTTCCAGAATAGGTCTTATTGAGATTCTATTCTGAATGTAGCACGCTGTGTTTATTGCCTCTGCCCAGAAAGTCTTAGCAACGTTTGTCTCGTTGATCATGGTTCT
Organism: Vicia faba; assembly: GCA_948472305.1. Classification (NCBI taxonomy): domain Eukaryota; kingdom Viridiplantae; phylum Streptophyta; class Magnoliopsida; order Fabales; family Fabaceae; genus Vicia; species Vicia faba. The sequence continues at coordinate 1,009,691,129 of OX451740.1, read as the reverse complement.
GGCCATTTCTTGCAATGTTCTGTTCTTTCGTTCTACAACTCCATTTTGTTGGGGAGTTCTAGGACAAGAGAAATCATGCAGAATGCCTTTGTCATTAAAGAATGACTCAAAATCTTTATTTTCAAATTCTCCACCATGATCACTTCTGACTTTAACGATTCTAAGATCTTTTTCATTCTGAACTTGGTTGCAGAAGGTAACAAACACAGAGTGTGACTCGTCCTTGTGTCTTAAGAACTTTACCCATGTCCATCTGCTATAGTCATCTACGATTACTAACCCATACTTCTTGCCACTGACAGAAGCAGTCTTAACTGGTCCAAATAAGTCAATGTGCAGAAGTTCTAATGGCTTAGAGGTAGAAACAACATTTTTGGATTTAAAAGATGGTTTTGCAAATTTGCCTTTCTGACATGCTTCACACAGAGCATCTGAATTGAACTTCAAATTTGGAAGTCCTCTGACCAGATTGAGTTTGTTAATCTGAGATATTCTTCTCATACTAACATGCCCCAATCTTCTGTGCCAGATCCACTGCTCGTTGTTAACAGACAGAAGACATTTTACGTTCTGACTCTTAAGTTCAGAAGGTTTGATTTTGTAAATGTTGTTTTTCCTCTTACCATTAAATAGGATAGTCCCATCTTTCTGACTAACAGCTTTACATGATTTTTGATTAAAGATTATATCATAACCGTTATCACTTAATTGACTTATGGATAACAAGTTATGCATCAATCCATCAACAAGCAGAACATTATTGATAGAGGGAAGATTTCCGTTACCTACAGTTCCAGAGCCAATTATCTTTCCCCTCTGATTGCCTCCAAAGCCAACGTGGCCTCCAGGCTTAAGTTCCAGGCTTTGGAACATATGCCTTCTTCCCGTCATGTGACGTGAGCAGCCAGAGTCCAGGTACCATGACTGGTGTTTCTGACTTGCTGCTAAAGATATCTGCAACATGTATTATTTTATCCTTAGGTACCCAGATCTTCTTGGGTCCTGTTTTGTTAGTTTTACCAAAACTCTGATTGAATTTTGGTTTCACAAAGTGATTGCTACTAGTATATTTGATGTCATGTGTGTGACCATACACAAAGTGTGAATTTAGAGGAGTGTACTTAATTGTTAAATCCATGACATTTTTAGGTGTAGGAACCTTACCTAGGTATCCTATTCCTTTCCTGCCGTTTCCGCTAACTCCATAGATCATTGAAGCCATTCTGCTTCTATCTATGCTTTTAGCAAGGAACTTCTGGAAACTATGATCATACTCCTTGATGATCTCATCAGCGTTGCTGGGAGTTTCAGCAATTGGTTCCTTCTGAGAGTTTTGTAAAGAGTTTTCTAATTTTAAAATTTTATCTCTCAGCTCAGAGTTTTCCAATCTGAGACTCTCAGACTTATTAGAGTCAGATTCAAGAGTCCTTTTCAGGTCTCTGAATTTAGCTCTAATCTGCTGATAACGTTCCAGAATTTCATTTAGGCTTTCAGCAAGTTCAGCCTTTGTAAAATTAACAGCGAAGTTAGGGAATACCTCTTCTGTGTCTGATTCTGAGTCTGAGTCAGAAGCTTCACTGTCATCTTGAATGTTAGCCATAAGCGCTAGGTTCGCCCTTTCATCATCTGATTCTGAGTCAGCTTCAGACGAGTCAGAGTCATCCCATGTGGCCATGAGACTTTTCTTCTTCTCTCTTCCAAACTTCCTTTTTGGCTTTTCCCTCTGAAGCTTTGGACAGTCACTCTTGTAGTGACCTTGCTCATTGCACTCGTAGCAGATGATGTCTTTTGTATTTGGCTTCTTGCTACCTGAGGAGCCTTCAGATCTTCTGTATCCAGAGGAAGAATCTGTCCTTCTGTGTCTGGAAGAAGACTCGTTATGATCAGATCTTCTGGGATTCCTGAACTTCTTTTGTCTTTGCTTCCACAGTTGATTTACTCTTCTGGAGAGGAGAGAAAGCTCGTCTTCTTCTGATGAGGATCCATCAGATGTTTCTTCAACTGCCTGCAAAACTTTAGATTCAGATTTTCTGTTAGATTTCAAAGCTATAGGCTTACCTTGCTTCTGAGGCTCGTCAGCTTCCAGCTCTATCTCATGACTTCTGAGGGAGCTTATAAGTTCCTCCAGAGTGATTTTGTTGAGATCTTTCGCCAGCTTCAGAGCAGTAACCATAGGCCTCCACTGCTTGGGTAAACTTCTGATTATCTTCTTGACATGGTCAGCAGTAGAGTATCCCTTGTCCAGAACTTTGAGACCAGCTACCAGAATCTGGAATCTAGAGAACATAGTTTCAATGGATTCAGATTCTTCCATTTTAAATGCCTCATACTTCTGAATGAGCGCCAGAGCCTTTGTTTCCTTGACTTGAACGTTGCCCTCATGCGTCATTCTGAGAGAATCAAAGATGTTCTTAGCTGTGTCTCTGTTGGAGATCTTCTCATACTCAGTATAGGAGATAGCACTGAGAAGGATGGTTCTGGCCTTATGGTGATTCTTGAAATCACGCTTTTGTTGATCAGTCATTGATTTTCTATCAATCTTCTGACCAGTTGCATTAACAGGGTGCGTGTATCCATCTGTCACCATATCCCACAGATCAGCATCATGTGCTAGAAAGAAGCTTTCAATTCTGTCTTTCCAGTAGTCAAAGTTTTCTCCATCAAAGACTGGAGGTTTGCCGCTGAATCTGTCTCTATCCTCATTGTTGTCATTGCTGAAATGAGAGTTGTTTCCTGCCATAGTGTTTTTCTGATGCTGGATCTTTTACTGACACGGTTAAGTGTTTTAGCTCAGAACCAGGCGCTCTGATGCCAATTGAAGGGGTGAAAAACACAAGAAGGGGGGGTTGAATTGTAAAACTGGAAACTTAAAGCAAATGACAAGGTATTTTTATCCTGGTTCGTTTGATCTCAAACTACTCCAGTCCACCCGTTCAAGGTGATTTCGCCTCTCTCCAACGAGGTCTTAATTCACTATATTCAACTGAATACAAATCTGCTTTAGCAACTGCTAAAACCTTCTTGATTCAAACCACAATCCGGTTTGTCAAGGCAACACTTTCTTACAAAGGAATAATCAAATGTGTGTGAATGTTTCTACAAAAACTATATCACAACTGTGATGTTTACACAAATGAAGCTTAGAATACTAAGTTGCTAAACGCTAATAGAGTATCAGAGTTTGGTGGTTTAGCAAGACTTGTAGAGTGAAGATTAATGATCAGCTTTGTACGTGTAGAGAGTTTGGAAGCATTAGCCATTATAATCTTCAAAGCTTGGTTTATATAGCACTTGAGAAGATGAACGTTGAAGCAAATATTCTTGATTCAATGCTATTTACAAGCTTTCCTTTCTGAGCAGATCTTGTCTAGAATGATGCCGTTGGTATTGATTAGCCTTCAATGCACAGTACCGTTGCTTCTTCAATGCACGATCTGGCTTGGCTCATTCTGATTCTGCTTTGCTGCTGATGAACTGATTTGATTCTGTATCAGAGTATTTTACGCGCAGTTCTGTTCATCAAGCTTCAGCATGTGCAAGCGTTGATCTTCTGATCTTGACGTTCTGATTCAGCAACTTCTGATGCTGGTGTGCAAACTCATATTCTGATGCTGAGAACGTGATCTTGCTTATTTTAATCAGCATATCTGCAAGTCAGAGCATAGTAATTTTAAGTAGCATATAATTCAATCATGAAATATTTAACTACTATATCTTTTCACTTTGTTATCATCAAAACTTAATTATAGGGTACTAGATTCAAACATTGTTCTAACAAATCCTCTTCCCTGGATCAAAGGCTACTCACACCTTACTGTCTGGCCCAATCGAAAGGACCATTTCCCTCCCTGGGTCGAAACTCCTTTTTTTCCTGGATCGAAGGATCCCTCCTGCATGTTATTTTTTTGTTTTTTTCATAGACTTCTTTTTATCTTTTTAATTAGCATCAAAATCAAAAAACCACAAAAACATTAGGCTAGTTCTTTTTTCTATTAAATTAATTTTATTAATTAACTTTTTAATTATCTTAACATTTTTCCAAAAACTAAAATTAAATAGATTTAGATCATTTTCTCAAAATTAAAATAAAACTCAAAAGATATATTTTTTTTTAATTAATTAATCATTAGTTAGTCTTAATTCTTAAATAAAAAATGACAAAAAATGCTTTATTTAATAAAAAAAGGGTCAAAACCCAAGGACACTCCGATTCATTTTTTTTCGCGCGTGCTTATTTTATTGTAATTGCCTACTGGGATGTAATAGCTTAACTAAGACTTTTACTTTACTGCTTTATTCCCCAATTTTGGACATGTAAATAATCCCCCTCCCTAAAGCCTTGTAATAGCGTAGGATTTACAATTCCCGCACTTTAAATTTCTGTACATATATTAACTGCTTAGATGTATGCTAACTAGGATTGTATGACAAGATATGTCTTAACTTAAAATCAACAGTAGCTCACCATAACATGTACAAAGATAATATAAACTCAAAATTGACACACATGCACATGCCACTCTTAGGGTACACCTCACTTGGTTGCCTCGAACGTGGTCATTAAGTATAGGATGTTTTAGAGGTCGCCCTCCTGTCTAAAGATCAAAGTTGCCTCGAAATGGTTGCCTCGATAAAAATGATCTAAGACATTAGGGTTACCGCTAAAGCATCCTAACATTGCTTTAGTGACCACACATCCCTTAAATCGAATTGACCCGAAAACTCCAACGACGGTGCTACCTACTCCTCAATAGTGGGATAGCACTGTCTAAAGGACATTTGCACAATTAAATTCCTTTTTGAGTAGGTAGAGGTTCTTAAGTACTTGCTCCTTTTAAAAACAAAACAAAACTTTTCGCACTTACACTTTCTTCAAAAACAAAACTCTTTTCAAAACCCACAATCACAAAGAAAAGCAAACCTTTTGAAAACATAGTGAGCAAGTACCTAAGAGCCCGTGGATAACCACGGATAGAAAGGGTGCTAACACCTTCCCTTTCTATAATCTACCTCCCGAACCCGAGAAAAAATCTCGAAAAGGAATTTTTCTGTGCTTTTGTCCTTTCCTTGTTGGATAAAATAAAAGACGGTGGCGACTCTTGCTTACCGCGACACTTTGCAAAAACAAACGCAAACGCGAACCAGCATTAAAAAAACAGTGAATTCTCATTCCCACCGATCACAGAATTGGCGACTCTGCTGGGGAGATACATTTAGTAAGTGAGGTGTACCTTAGGATTAGATCACTCTTGTTTTCAATTGTATGCTTTGTATGCTTTAATTTTGTGGGCTTGTATCAGAGTTCTATAGATCCTAACCTGGATCTAGGGATACCCTTTAGGTAAGTAGCAATAAACTGTGAGGGATCTGTCTGGCGTAGACCGACACGGATGAAGCAGTAGCTACGTTGGTGTGGTACCTTGGTCTGTACCGATATCCCTTGTGTTGAAACGAGGAGAATATGGGTCTTCTGAGGAGTCATTAAGCACCAACTGACCTTAGAACCTTAAATTGACCAACTTGGCCATAGAACAGTAGCAGTATGCTACACTCATTGAGACTAAACTCTCGCGATGATTCCGGCCGCAAGAAAAGGTTGCTAAGCTGGAATTATGACCGATTGAGGGTAGTCAGTGATATTGAGATCCTCTAGAACCCAGTTACTATTTTTTAGGACAAGTTTAAACCAACTGAACTGAAAGAGGGTAATGCCTAAACTCCATGCCAGCCTAAACTTAAGGCTATTTGTGTGACTTGTGTGCCTTCAAATCTGAACTACTTGCACATTCTTGTTATCTGACAACATGAGTTCCTTGCAGGTTTTGTTTACAGTCCTTATCCAATAATCTGGACTTATTGCAGGGTTTACTTATATCACCTCACATTTTTGCTTAAACGCATATCATATACATCATAACATCATACCTTAACATTTCCTTAACCATTTCAAGGATCTCAAAGGTTTGTGATGCAGGTCATGATGAACCAAAAGTCTAGCAAGGGGCAAAGGGGATTTATTTTCCTCTAGCCAATGCCATCTAAAGATCAAAACATGATAACTTGAGTCAGGGGCTATGACCCACTCGATATGGTGAGCTTGACTCTTGAAGAAGGACTCTCAGCAACATAAAGTTCCTTCAATCAAGCTACCAGATTCAAATTCTAACAAGCTTCTTGTTTACCCTGCGAGATCCTTGAAAACATTGCATACATATATCATACATATCATTGCATAACAGGTATTCCAGAACAGGTCTCTCATGTTCTCGCTGTTTATTTCAGCAATGGCTCTCCAACAAGACAACCAGGATCTTCATACTCAAGAGACTCAGTTCAGGGAAATCTTCCTAAATCTATCCAAGGGGCAGGAAGAGTTGAGAACACTCCTTATGGGGAACTTGGTCAAGAAAAGTCCTGAAGACAATAAGGACGAACGGCTGAAACATCTGCAAGCTGAGGTAGATGCAATGAGAACCCAGATGCTGGGGCAGATGGCTCTTATCTAAGGCTTAGCTCGGAAACAAGAAGAGTTGAGAACCATGATCAACCAGCTTCATCAAGACATATACAACATGAAGCAAACGGTCAAGGTTGGTGATCAAATCATTAATCAGCTTCCAAGAAGTCAAAGGTTTAGTTTGATGAAGAATAGACCTCTCCAAATTGTTACTACCTCACAGGTCCAACAACAACCTCGCCAAGAACAACAGGTTGATCAGAGTAAGCCCAGAAGGCAATTTACCAAGATCAACGTGTCGCTGTCACAAGCTTTACAACACATGTTGAGGTTGAATCTGATGACGTTAAGGGACCCTCCTAAGAATCCCAACATAGCCTCCACAAGGTACAACCCTGATGAAAGGTGTGCATACCACTCTGACAGTCCGGGACATGACACGAGCAACTGTTGGGCTCTGAAGAACAAGGTCCAAGACCTGATTGATGAAGGAGCATTGGAATTCACACAAGATGGTCAGGCTGAGTTCTTCTACCATCCCTCCAAAGTTCACCATTCGAAGTGACAAGTCCTGAGACGAGAAGAATTTTGTTCATTTGAATTTTCAAGTTGTAATATCTTTGTTATTGTGATCAGTGGATTTAGAACTGACTGTTTAACGCTGGTTCGCGAAATGTCGCGGAAGCAAGAGTCGCCACTGTCTTTTATTTTCTCCAACATGGACAGGACAAAAGCACAGCAAAATTCCTTATGAGAACGTTTCTCGGTTCGGGAGGTAGATTTATAGAAAGGGAAGGTGTTAGCACCCTTTCTATCCATGGTTATCCATGGGCTCTTAGATACTTGCTCTTATGTTTTCAAAATGTTTGCTTTTCAAAATGTGAGTGGGTTTGAAAAAGTTTCATTGAAAGATTTCTGAATGACTCTTGTATTTGTCCTCAAGAGTGTTTGAAAAATTTGTTTTGAAAGCTTTTGAAAGTGTCGGTGTGAAAAGGTTTTTGATTTGTTTTTGAAGAGAGCAAGTATCCATGAGTCATCTACCTACCCTAAGGAATTAGGCTGTGTAAAAGTCCTTAAGGTAGTGCCATCCCACCATTGAGAGGTAGGTAGCACCACCGTTGGAGGTGTTCAGGTCAATTCGTTTGTAGGGACAGTGTGGTCACTGAAGCAACAGTAGGACACCTTAGAAGCTACCCTTATGTCCTAGATCCTTTTTAATCCGAGGCAACCGTTTCGAGGCAACTGTTCCGAGGCAACTGGATCATGGACATAAGAGCGACCGCTAAAACGTCCTATACTTGACGACCACGTTTCGAAGGCAACGAGTGAGGCGTACCCTAGAAGTGGTGTGTGTATTGTGTGTTGTTTTCAGTTTATATTTATCTTGGATTAGGCAATCGTGAGCTACGAGTTGTTTTTAATTACCATACATTCTTTCATGCAAGTTTAGCAGTTGGGAGTGCGGAAAATTAAAAGACGGAAAGATAAAAGCTACGATATTACAAGGCGCGGGTCTATATATCGCCAAAATACAAAGACCCGTTTTTGATAAAGATGCGGAAAGTAAAAAATACCTAATTACTATTACATTCCTTGAACAATTACATAATAATCAATAAGAAAAAATAATAACGTGCGAAAGAATTAAAATCAGGACGTCCGAGGGTTTTGACCCTTTGCTTGAAATTAAATTAAAACCTAATTAATTATTTAATTAAAGAAAAGAAAGTGTTTTTTATGTTTTTTTTTTGTATTTATGAAAATAAAGAAAAAAGAATTAAAGAAAACCCTAGTTCTAAATTATTTTGATTATTAATGAAAATATTAAAGTTAACCTAATTTACTAGTTAATTAATTTACATGTTTATTTACAAAAATAATAATAATAATAAATAATGATGAAAATAATTAATTAAGAAAAGATAAAAAAAATGTCAAAAACCCTAATTCTATATATTTTTTATTTATTAAGAAAAAGATTAAAGTTTAAAACCTAAATTAAACTAAATTAATTGTTAGTTATTTATTTACAAAAATATGTTAGTGGCGAAATTAATAATAATTAAATGTATTTTACAATTTTGATTTTCTATTTTTATTATGGAAAAAATTATTTTATGGTGAATTAATGATAATTATAAAAACAATTGAAAGAAATTAAAAAGAAAAGAAAAGAAAACAAATATGCAAACCAAGGGGGGGTGTCAGGCCCATGTGGAGGTTTTTTGGAAGTAATTCAGGCCCATTAGCACAAACTCGTTTGACTTTCCATGATTGTATGTGTGCTGTTGACTGGAGTGCACCATGGAATTCACCTTCTGGCCTTCAGATTGCTCATCCAGGCCACTTGGCAAGCACAGGCGTGAGGCTCATGGTAGGCCATTGAATGAGGCGCTGCACTAGAAGACATTAAAACAAAAATCATGAATTATGTGGGGGGACTTGGGAATCGAACCCAGGTCCCTATGCTTGCAAGACACGTCCTCCACCAACTGAGCTGTGAAACGCATTTGTACATATAATAGACAACAATTATAATATATGAAAAATGCCCATTATGCTGAGTCATTTAAAAAATGCGCTAAAGTTTGAATCTCCCAGTAGCGCTTGGAAACCTCAGCTTTCTTCTTCGTTTGTACCTGTAACATGAATGAGATAGCGGGGGTTTTAAACCCGCACAAACTGAAATTCCTGAAAATAGCGATTACATGCACAACTTATATAAATTGAGCGCGAATATCTTAATGAATCAGGCTTGTTGCAACGAGTTCATCCATACAGGTTTGGAAGTCCAATTTTACAGTATACGCAAAGCCCTAATTTTCCAACCTTGAAACCCTAGGTATCTTCCATGGTAGATTTTGATTTAGGCAATTTCAGCACAATTCAACTTACCAAAAGCTTCAGGGAGATGTCAGTAGTACAAATCAATGAGCAAAACATATGAATGATGCGTAGAAATTAAGTTTCGATTATGAAAATATTCGTTCAAACCATGACTATGTTTTACCGTTTCTTTGAGTATGAGAGTGTGTTCTTGGTTGCAATAGCTTCCTGGCAATGTCAGCAGTGTATTGGAAAAGATTTTAGGCCTTGAATTGCCCTGCAAGTATGAAATCAGTTTCACAATTTTCTTGGAATTTTTGCAACTTGGTTATGGATTCTCAGCATCTTTTTCGTGTCTCCTGGAATAGGGTTAGCTTATGCCTTTGTATGTGAATGAATTAGGTCAAGAATAAGCCCATGAATCCATTGCAATAATGTTTCATATCTTTGATTTTTTATCACATAATTTCCAATCTTTTTTCATTGAAACCCTTGCCAATTATGGATGATTTTCCTTTTTTGAATGAGAAACGGTTTTGCCAGCTTGCCCTGATATGATTTGCTTCACAAAAGATCCAAAAAACATATCTTTTTAATTTTCATATAATTAAAATCAATTAAATGAATTAATATAAATATAAATTCAATTAATTAATTAAAAATAAGAAAATAAATTATTTTGAGCTCAATGGGTCGTGCATAGGCTTTGGGTAATGATTCAAGAAAGAATTTGAGGCCCATTAGCAAATTTGAAGCTTTTTTAGGCAAAGTTGACTTTTGAAAGTTCCCAAAAATTTCCCAACTTCTCCAATGCATATCTTGCTCAATTTTGAAGCTATGAATATGTTCTTGGACATTTTGGAAAGGTCTTGAAGTCCTCTAACCAATGCCTTTGGTCCCATGTCATTTTGATTTACCAATCTCAAGTTATGGTTTTTGACTTAAAGTGCCTTTTTGTTGACTTTTGAAAATGACCTATAATGTTGAAATTAATAACTTTTTGTGAGAGCATTTCTTGGACTTGGAGTGTGAAGATGAGTTGTAGGAAATGTCATCCTCTTCAAAATGAGCTTTGGATGGGATTTTTCTGATAAACCATGAAGAAGTTATTCCTTGGTCAATTTGCAGTTGACTTTTCAGCTGTCCAAAAATAGAAACTTTTGCATCTTGAGACTTTTTGAGCCATGCTTATGGAATCATGATCAAGAATTGATAAAATGATGATTGTGACTTCAAAATAAGATGTTGACCAAAATTTTTGACTTTTGACTGTCAAATGACCATTTTGCCCCTGCAATTGACTGTGGAGCATTTAGGGTTTTTGACTGTGCAATTTGATGCTGTGAGTCTTGAAACTTGACATATGGATGCTTGACAATGTATGTGGGCATGTGGGACTTGATTGGACCCTTAAAAATCTCGATTTCTTTGCAAGAACCAAAACCCTAGTTTGACTGGCATAGGAGGATGGTTGACTGTGTAGCCCTTGAGAGATTTTGAACCATGATCCTGCCAAATCTTGAAGAATATGGGAGGGCAAATTTTGGGGTACAACAGTTGCCCCTGTTCAATCTTCTTAGACCTGAGGATGTAGATTGGCTGGCATGCCTTTCGTAATCCAAAGGTGGAAGATGATTCAACACTAGAGTGCCCAGAAATTTGCACTCGCATAGTAGAGTATCAGCAAGGTGATGTAGGGAATGGGCTTATAGATGCCATTTGGAGACTGATGGATAGGAGGATGGGCTTATAGATGCCATCTGGAAGTGTGTCAGAAATTTGTCGGGAATGGGCTTAGGGATGCAATTTGGAGACTGTCGGTATGTGGATGGTTGTGGAGATGGGCTTATAGATGCCATCTAGGTGTCGATCGCGTAAGAGATTCCTTCGCGAGAACTTGCGTACCTAAAAAAGAAAGATAATTACCTGGCCTGTTACAGAGGTTGATCTTCAAACTCTTTATGTAGATGTGCCCTGGCTGGATACAGGTATCGAATCTAGAAATAGTCGTCAACAGATACGCCCTGGCAGGATACAGGAATCGGATCTTCAAACTCTTCAGACGTGCCCTGGCAGGATACAGGAATCGAGTCTGGAATTAGTCGTCAACAGATACACCCTGGCAAGATACAGGAATCAGATCTTCAAACTCTTCAGACGTGCCCTGGCAGGATACAAGAATCGAGTCCGGAATTAGTCGTCAACAGATACACCCTGGCAAGATACAGGAATCGGATCTTCAAACTCTTCAGACGTGCCCTGGCAGGATACAGGAATCGAGTCTGGAATTAGTCGTCAACAGATACACCCTGGCAAGATACAGGAATCGGATCTTCAAACTCTTCAGACGTGCCCTGGCAGGATACACGAATCGAGTCTGGAATTAGTCGTCAACAGATACACCCTGGCAAGATATAGGAATTGGATCTTCAAACTCTTCAGACGTGCCCTGGTAGGATACAGGAATCGAGTCTGGAATTAGTCGTCAACAGATACACCCTGGCAAGATACAGGAATCAGATCTTCAAACTCTTCAGACGTGCCCTGGCAGGATACAGGAATCGAGTCTGGAATTAGTCGTCAACAGATACACCCTGGCAAGATACAGGAATCAGATCTTCAAACTCTTCAGACGTGCCCTGGCAGGATACATGAATCGAGTCTAGAAATAATCGCTCACAGATGTGCCCTGGCTAGCTACAGGTATCGAATCTGGAATTGCGACAGTTGATAGTAATCATCTTTGTATTGACTTTTGTCTTGAAAAGACAAAACGTTAGTTGTATGCGATGTCATGATGTATGACATGCGTGATGTTCTCAAAATAAATGAGATTGTATGTTCGTGATGCGTATGTGCATGATATAATGTATGAAGATGTGAAATTTATGACTGTATTTTTTTGTCTAGGAAAATAAATCCTTGACGGATGCCGGGAAGTTAACTCCTGGGCTGATGTTGAGGAATAGAGCTTTTGTTTCCGTTGGGGATGACAATTGCAAGAGTAAACCGGTAGGAGAAGATGACTCCGTTGGGGAATAAACTTGTTGGAGAGATTACTCTGCGGGGAGACACTCTGTGGGAGAAGCGATACTTTGCCGAGGTTGATGATAACTCTGCTGGGGATACCATTGTTGAGCTCTGTTGGAAGATTTGATGAACTCCGCTGGGGATAGGAAGGCTTCGCCGGGGACGATCTTTTCGTGGTAATTGGCTGAGGATAACCCAGTTATATCCTGGTGGGGAAATAACCTTTGAATAAAGCCGGGGGAGCGTTCGTACTTTGCAGGTGATAAGCTTCCAAAATCTACTGGGGATAAGCTTCCTATTGGGGAGATTGATTTAACTCTCCTGGGGAAACTTTTGAATTGTTCTGGGGAAATGGCTCCACTGGGGTGTTCGGTATTCCGCCGGGGAACAATCTTAGATCAAGACTGCCGGAGATGCTTGTAGAGGAATATTTGTATACCGCTGGGGAATGTTGAGATCTTATGAGGATGCCCACTTCCTTGAGGCTGACAGTAGACTAACTCTGCTCGGGGAGAGTATCGCTGACTTGCTGGAGATACTGTGCCTTGTTAGGGTTGCTGGGAGACCAAATGCTTGGGAGAATTGTTGAATCTTGTCTTACTCGGTGGGGAGTGGAGATATCTTGGTTACATTCATCAGCCGAACATACCTTGGTACCTTGGTGGACAGAGCAATTAGATTGCTTAGACAACTCATTGTTGCCCCTGTTTCTGATGTCACATGTAATTAATCCTTTGTTTCGTATGCAAATATTTATGAGTTAGCAATTAGTGCCAAATGCATATATCACAAAATGAACATTGGACGTTCTTTACAAAAAAAAAAACAGAAAAAGGAAAAACAATTGGCAATTGGTCTGAAAAGTGAATTTGTATTGATTTTTTTTGAATTTGCCTGTAAATAGGCGTTTATGTACAAGAAGCTGATGTCCTAGTAAGAGAACGCCGCCGAACAACAGAGCTTATACAATTTTGTGAAAGAAAAACAAAATAGCTATGCGAAAGGAATAATCCCACTAGGTTCCAACTCTGCTATTGCCTTTATATCTTCGAGCGTCTCATCACTTGGCTGCTTAGTTAAAGATGAAGCTGATTGATCGATGTCGTCTGAACTTGATGGTTGATACCGGATTCTGGATGCAAGGTGATCCAATGAGACATAGTATTACGCTTTAATCCCTAACTTTTGCTTGGACCGCCCTTTCGGGTTTTCAGTCCACCGGGATACCCATTTTTGCCCAAGCCGCCTTTTCAGGTTTTCGACTTGCCGGGTGTACTGATTTTTTTCATTTTATCCCTTATTTTTGCCCGAACCCTTTTGGTTCGCTGGGAAGCCCTAATTTTTGCCTAGGTATGTCAACCTAGCGGGTCTTTTATCATGCGTAGTATCTTTTTACTATGTCTGCATTGGCGGGGTGAGGAAGGTCGTCACCATCCATGATGGTTAGAATCTTGGCTCCTCCTGAGAACACATGTTTAACCACAAATGGCCCTTCGTATGTGGGGGTCCATTTGCCCCTGGGATCACTTTGAGGAAGAATGATGCGCTTGATTACCAGGTCCCCAACTTGATACTCTTGTGGTCTGACTTTCTTGTTAAATGCCCTGATCATCCGTTTTTGATACGTTTGACCATGACAAATAGCAGTGAGTCTCTTTTCGTCAATTAGGTTTAATTGATCAAGTCGATTCTGGATCCAGTCATCTTCGCTCAAACCTGCATCCTTCATTATCCGGAGAGAGGGTATCTGGACTTCAATCGGCAAGACTGCCTCCATGCCGTAGACCAAGGAAAAGGGAGTTGCCCCGGTTGACGTTCTTACTGAGGTGCGATACCCATGGAGAGCAAACGGTAACATCTCGTGGTAATCTTTATAGGTCACTGTCATCTTCTGCACAATCTTTTTGATATTCTTATTAGCTGCTTCTACAGCCCCATTCATCTTCAGCCGGTAGTGAGAAGAGTTGTGGTGCTGTATCTTGAATTGCTCGCAGAGCTCAGTGATCATCTTGTTATTAAGGTTGGTACCATTGTCCGTAATGATCCTTTCCAGGATGCCGTATCGACAGATCAGGTCATGCCGAATGAACCGTGCCACGACATACTTGGTTACAGTAGCGTAGGAAGCTGCTTCAACCCACTTTGTGAAGTAATCAATCGCTACCAGGATGAAGCGATGCCCGTTGGATGCCGTAGGTTTAATCTCGCCGATCATATCAATGCCCCACATTGAAAAAGGCCAAGGTGCAGTCAAGACATTCAGAGGGACTGGAGGAACGTGCACCTTATCTGCATATATCTGGCACTTATGACATGTCCGAGAATGTTGGTAACAGTCGGCTTCCATTGTGGACTAGAAATATCCTGCCCGGAGGATTTTCTTTGCCATGGTGTGTCCACTGGAATGCGTTCCGAAGGTGCCTTCATGCAGCTCTGCCATGATCTTTTCTGCTTCAGTCTTGTCCACACAACGCAGTAAGGTTGAATCATGGTTTCACTTGTAGAGAATGCCGTTGCTGAGGAAGAACTTTGCTGCGAACCTTCTCAGAAACTTCTTGTCATTGGCAGATGCACCCTCGGGGTATTCTTGAGCTTCCAGATACCTCTTCACCTCATGATACCAGGGTTTTTCAATTACCTCTTCAGCCTCAAGATCACAACAATATGCATGTTCGTCCATTTTCCAGATAATGATCCGGGGAGCCTCGTTGTCCCATTTGACTTTGAACATGGAAGAAATCGTAGCCAGCGTGTCCGCCAACTGATTCTCCTATCTTGGGAAGTGTTCAAAAGTTATCTCTGTGAAATGGGGGATCAACGTCAACACGCACTCTTTGTAAGGAATAAGGTTTGGGTGTTTCGTATCCCACTCGCCTTTGATCTGATTGATCACGAGAGCGGAATCTCCGAAGACACTCAGAAACTTGATCCTTAAGTCAATTGCAGCTTGGAGACCCATAATGCATGCCTCATACTCCGCCATGTTGTTAGTGCAGTTGAAACATAGCCGGGCAGTGAGTGGAGTATGAGTGCCTTTTAGGGATATGATCACAACACCGATACCGTTACCCAAAGCGTTGGATGCTCCGTCAAAGTGCATAGACCATCAGGATCCTTCCTCAGGTCCTTCATCCGGTCCAAGTACTTCACAATCAGTCACTACCATGATGCTCTCGTCTGGAAACTCAAAGTTCATTGACTGGTAGTCGTCCATTGCCTGGTGTGCTAAATGGTCTGCAAATACACTTCCCTTGATTGCCTTCTGAGTCGTGTACTAGATGTCGTATTCTGTTAAGATCATCTGCCATCTGGCTATTCTTCCAGACAGAGCAGGCTTTTCGAATATGTACTTTATTGGATCCATTTTTGAAATCAACAGAGTAGTGTGAGTCAACATATACTGTCTCAGCCGGCGATCAGCCCATACCAAAGCGCAACAAGTTTTCTCGAGCAGTGAGTATCGGGTCTCACAGTCGGTAAACTTTTTGCTAAGGTAATAAATGGCGTGCTCTTTTCGGCCAGACTCGTCATGCTGCCCCAGCACACACCCCATTGAGCTGTCAAGTACTGTCACGTATAGTATTAGAGGTCTCCCTTCAACCGGTGGCATAAGAATGGGTGGTTCTTGGAGATACTCTTTGATTCTGTCAAAAGCGGCCTGGCATTAAATCGTTCCAACGTACTACTTGATCTTTCTTCAGCAGCTTGAAGATTGGTTCACAGGTAGCAGTTAGATGCGAGATGAATCGGGCAATATAATTCAGACGTCCTAGAAAGCCTCTGACTTCTTTCTCTGTCCTGGGAACTTGCATCTCTTGTATGGCTTTAACCTTGGCAGGGTCCACTTGAATACCTTTGTCACTTACGACGAAGCCTAGCAACTTTCCAGATCTTACCCCAAACGTGCACTTGTTCGGGTTCAACCTCAGCTTGTACAACTTCAGACGGTCAAACAACTTCTGTAGATGGTCAAGGTGTTCCTCCTCAGTTTGGGACCTTGCAATCATATTGTGATCGGTGGAAATAGAACTGACTGTTTTTTAGCTGGTTCCGCGAAATGTCGCGGAAGCAAGAGTCGCCACCGTCTTTTATTTTCTCCAACATGGACAGGACAAAAGCACAGCAAAATTCCTTATGAGATTGTTTCTCGGTTCGGGAGGTAGATTTATAGAAAGGGAAGGTGTTAGCACCCTTTCTATCCATGGTTATCCATGGGCTCTTAGGTACTTGCTCTTATGTTTTCAAAAAGATTTGTTTGCTTTTCAAGTGTGTGTGGGTTTTGAATAAAGTTCGTTTGAAAACTTCTTGGTAACTCTTGTATCAGTCCTCAAGAGTGTATGAAGTATTGTTTGAAAACTTTTTGAAAGTGTAAGGTGTGAAAAGTATTTTGTTTGTTTTTTTGAAAAGAGCAAGTACCCATGAGTCATCTACCTACCCTAAGGAATTAAGCTGTGTAAGAGTCCTTTAGATAGTGCTATCCCACCATTGAGAGGTAGGTAGCACCATCGTTGGAGGTGTTCAGGTCAATTCGATTAAGGGACAATGTGGTCACCGAAGCAACGGTAGGACACCTTAGAAGTAACCCTAATGTCTTAGATCCTTTATATCCGAGGCAACCGTTTCGAGGCAACTGTTTCGAGGCAACTGGATCTTTAGACTAAGGGTGACCTCTAAGACGTCCTATGCTTGATGACAACGTTTCGAAGGCAACGAGTGAGACGTACCCTAGAAGTGGTGTGTGCTTTGTGTGTTGTATTCAGTTAATGTTTGTCTTTGCAATTAGTGAGCTACGAGTTGTTTTTATTCACCATACATTCTTTCATGCATTTAACAGTTAGGGGTGCGGAAAGTAAATTGCGGAAACATAAATCCTACGCTATTACAAGGCGCGGGTCTATACATCGCCAAAAATACAAAGACCCGTTTTTGGTAAATAAGTACGGAAAGTAAATAAAAACAGTAAAATCCTAATTACTATTACATCCGGAGGCAGTTACATAATAATCAAATTAAGGAATTAAAACTAAAACGCGCGCGAAAGAAAGAGTCGGGAATGTTCTAAGGGTGTTGACCCTTTTTACAAAAGAAATTGATTTTTTGTCTTTTTGTAATTAAAATGAAATTAAAACTAACTAATGGCTAATTAATTAATTTATTAAAAGAAAATAAATATTTTTTTTGTGTTTTATGTTTTTTATGAAATAAAATAAAAAGAAATAAAACTAAAAGTTAAATCTTCCTAATTCTAAATCTATTTTAATTATTAAGAAAAGAAATTGAAATTGCCTAATTAAACTATTTATTTGTTAATATTTATTTACAAAATAAAATAATAATAATAATAATGATGTTAATTCTTTTTGGATTTTTTATGAAAAAAGTTAGTTATGTTAATTTAATGATAGAATAATTTTTTTGGTATTTTTTGGATCAATTTTGATAATTAAAAGTCAATTTAATGATTACTTAACAATTAATTAAAATATGCATGCAAAAATATTAATTTTAATGTCAAAAATTAAATAAACATTTTTCTGGTTAAAATGCAAAAGGAAAATATTTTTTATGATTTTTTAAATGCATGAGAAAATTATTTAAAGATAAACTAAATTAGGATAAAAATATAAAAAAAAAAGGAAAAAACAAAGAAAGCATGTTAATTATGGAAAAGGTAAGGAAAAATGCCAGGACCAGGATTCGAACTCGTGCCCTCTGGAGAAATCCACTAACGCGTTGCCATCTGAGCCAGCTGTCTTTGGTGTCACTATTCTGCAATCAAATGGTTAAAAACGAAAACGTGGCATGTTTGAATTTTAAACACAGTCAGCACGCGTGGGGCCCAGGTATAACATGGAAGCGAATCAGATTTAGCCATCGTGCCACGCCAGCCACGCCTGAGTCTTTAACAGTCAACGACGCCGGAGCCCTAGCTCCGGTCGTCTTCTCCGACGAGCGCTATGCCCAATCCTGCAAAATAGGGGAAATCAAAGAAAAAGAAGGACCTAGTCACCCTAATTAGACCCCTGCAGAGTCAATGGTGCAATTATTTTGGCCTGAAAACGACTGTACAGGGAGTTTCGAAGAAGATAACCAAAACGGCCCTAGCAATGGCAGGTCCTTACTCCTGCGTTAAAACTTGCATGTTATGCGTCAAATGCATTCTAATGAGTGTCCTGAGTTCACACAAGCCATCAAAAACAGTTAATGATGCATGAAATATAAAAAAGAATTCAATAAATTTGACAAACCAATGAGAGCTAGAGGGCACGATCTGGGATGCTTTGGCTTCGTGTAAGGGTTGAAAATGATTGCTGCTATGCCCAGGAACACGATTGGATGCCTAACACTCTTTGAATTTTGCTAGAAAACAGATTCAAATTTGTCAACTTTGGAAATTTTTTGAGAACTAGGGTTTCCGCTTCAGAGGTTTCTAGCCTTTTTTCTTGTGTTGGGAAAGCTTGCATATATGGTTTTTAGTGAGTATCCATCAATATAATGAACAATAAACCAATGCAATTATGCTTTTGATTTTGCCATGAACACCTTTAAACCACTTGCCATATTTGCTTCAATTTTGAATTTCATGCTTGGAATAGGTCTTGCACGAATTTGGAAGGTGAATGATGGTGTATCAAAGCTATTCAAGCCACAAAATATCCCTCCATTAATTTCTTTGATTTTTATTTGAATTTTAAAGATTTAAAATGAATTAAATCAAATAAAATTAAATAAAATTGGAAAAATTAATTTTTATTCTTGAAATAAATTGTGGGACACGTGGGAGGCATTGACAAGCTGAACCAAATGGAAAAAGTGGGCCCCTTTTGTCAAAAATGAAGTTTCAAGGATAATTGACTTTGGCTATTTCACAAAAATTTCCCAACTTCTCTAATGCATATCTTGCTCAATTTTAAAGCTATGAACATGTTCTTGGACATTTTGGAAAGGTCTTGAAGTCCACTAATCAATGTCTTTGGTCCCATGTCATTTTGATTTACCAATCACAAGTTATGGTCTTTGACTTAAAGTGCCTTTTTGTTGACTTTTGAAAATGACCTATAATGTTGAAATTAATAACTTTTTGTGAGAGCATTTCTTGGACTTGGAATGTGAAGATGAATTGTAGGAAATGTCTTCCCCTTCAAGATGATCATTGGGTGGGATTTTTCTGATGAACCATGAAAAAGTTATGCCTTGGTCAAGTTACAGTTGACTTTTTAGCTGTCCAAAAATAGACTTTTGCATCTTGATGATTTTTGAGCCATTCTTGTGAAATCATGGTCAAGTTTTGACCAAATGATGATTGTGGCTTCAAAATAAGATGTTGACCAAAATTTTTGACTTTTGACTGCCAAATGACCATTTTGCCCCTGCAGTTGACTGTGAGGCAATTAGGGTTTTTGACTGTGCAACTTGACCTTGTGAGCCTTGAAACTTGACATGTGGATCTTTGACAATGTGTATAGGCATATGTGACTTGATTGGCCCTTGAAAACCTCAACTTCCTTGCAGGAACCAAAATCCTAATTTGACTGGCTTAGGAGAGTGGTTGACTGTGTAGCCCTTGAGTAGACTTTGGACCATTTGAGGTGATGCTTGTCAAATCTTGAAGAATATGGGAGGGCAAATTTTGGGGTACAACAGTTGCCCCTTTTCAATCTTCTTAGACCTGAGGATGTAGATTGGCTTGTGTGCCTTTCGTGATCCGAGGGTGGAAGATGATTGAACACTAGAGTGCCCAGAAATTTGCACTCACATAGTAGAGTATCAGTAGTGTGATAGCGGAAATGGGCTTACAAACGCCATTTGGAGGGATGGTGGATAGGAGGATGGGCTTATAGATGCCATCTGGAGATGTGACAGAACCTTGTCGGGAATGGGCTTATAGATGCCATTTGGAACTGTAACGAGAGTCTTGTCGGGAATGGGCTTATGGATGCCATTTGGAGACTGTTGGTATGTGGATGGGCTTATAGATGCCATCGGGAGATTGTCGATCGCGTAAGAGATTCCTTAGCGAGAACGTACTTGAGAAAGAAAGATAATTACCTGGCCTGCTATAGGGGTTGATCTTCAAACTCTTCAGACGTGCCCTGGCAGGATACAGGAATCGAGTCCGGAAAATAGTCGTCAACAGATACACCCTGGCAGGATACAGGAATCGGATCTTCAAACTCTTCAGACGTGCTCTGGCAGGATACAGGAATCGAGTCCGGAAAATAGTCGTCAACAGATACACCCTGGCAGGATACATGAATCGGATCTTCAAACTCTTCAGACGTGCCCTGGCAGGATACAAGAATCGAGTCCGGAAATAGTCGTCAACAGATACGCCCTGGCTGGATACAGGAATCGGATCTTCAAACTCTTCAGACGTGCCCTGGCAGGATACAGGAATCGAGTCCGGAAATAGTCGTTAACAGATACGCCCTGGCTGGATACAGGAATCGGATCTTCAAACTCTTTAGACGTGCCCTGGAAGGATACAGGAATCGAGTCCGGAAAATAGTCGTCAACAGATACACCCTGGCAGGATACAGGAATCAGATCTTCAAACTCTTCAGACGTGCCCTGGCAGGATACAGGAATCGAGTCCGAAAAATAGTCGTCAACAGATACACCCTGGCAGGATACAGGAATCGGATCTTCAAACTCTTCAGACGTGCCCTGGCAGGATACAAGAATCGAGTCCGGAAATAGTCGTCAACAGATACACCCTGGCTGGATACAGGAATCGGATCTTCAAACTCTTCAGACGTGCCCTGGCAGGACACAAGAATCGAGTCCGGAAAATAGTCCTCAACAGATACGCCCTGGCTGGATACAAGAATCGGATCTTCAAACTCTTCAGACGTGCCCTGGCAGGATACAGGAATCGAGTCCGGAAAATAATCGTCAACAGATACGCCCTGGCTGGATACAGGAATCGAATCTTTAAACTCTTCAGACGTGCCCTGGCATGATACAGGAATCGAGTCCGGAAATAGTCGTCAACAGATACGCCCTGGCTGGATACATGAATCAGATATTCAAACTCTTCAAACGTTCCCTGGCAGGATACAGGAATCGAGTCTGGAAAATAGTCGTCAACAGATACGCCCTGGCAGGATACATGAATCGGATCTTCAAACTCTTCAGACGTGCCCTGGCAGGATACAGGAATCGAGTCCAGAAAATAGTCGTCAACAGATACACCCTGGCAGGATACAGGAATCGGATCTTCAAACTCTTCAAACGTGCCCTGGCAGGATACAGGAATCAAGTTCGGAAAATAGTCGTCAACAGATACACCCTAGCAGGATACAGGAATCGGATCTGCAAACTCTTCAGACGTGCCCTGGCAGGATACAGGAATCGAGTCCGGAAAATAGTCGTCAACAGATACACCCTGGCAGGATACAGGAATCAGATCTTCAAACTCTTCAGACGTGCCCTGGCAGGATACAGGAATCGAGTCCGGAAAATAGTCGTCAACAGATACACCCTGGCAGGATACAGGAATCAGATCTTCAAACTCTTCAGACGTGCCCTGGATGGATACAGGAATCGAATCTGGAAAATAGTCGTCAACATATACACCCTGGCAGGATACATGAATCACATCTTTAAACTCTTCAGACGTGCCCTGGCAAGATACAGGAATCGAGTCCGGAAAATAGTCGTTAACAGATACACCCTGGCAGGATACAAGAATCGGATCTTCAAACTCTTCAGACGTGCCCTGGCTGGATACAGGAATCGAGTCCGGAAATAGTCGTCAACAGATACGCCCTGGCTGGATACAGGAATCAGATCTTCAAACTCTTCAGACGTGCCCTGGCAGGATACAGGAATCGAGTCCGGAAAATAGTCGTCAACAGATACGCCCTGGCTGGATACAGGAATCAGATCTTCAAACTCTTCAGACGTGCCCTGGCAGGATACAGGAATCGAGTCCGGAAATAGTCGTCAACAGATACGCTCTGGATGGATACAGGAATCGGATCTGGAATTACGACAGTTGATAGTAATCATCTTTGTATTAACCTTTGTCCTGAAAAGACAAAACGTTAGTTGTATGCAATGTCATGATGTATGAGATGCATGATGTCATGATGTCCTCAAGAATAAATGAGATTGTGTGATATGATGCGTATGTGCATGCATTGTGTATGTAAGCAGGATGTACGAAATGTGATATGTTTATGAATGTGTCTAGGAAAATAAATCCTTGACGAATGCCAGGAAGTTGAATCCTGGGCTGATGTTGAAGAGTGAAGTTCTTCGTTTCCGCTGGGGATGATGGTTGCAAGAATAGACCGGTAGGAGAAGATGACTCCGTTGGGGAATAAACTTGTTGAGGAGATTACTCTGCGGGGGATACTCTGTGGAGAGAGATACTTCGCTGAGGTTTGATGATAACTCCGCTGGGGATACCGTTGTTAAGTTATATTGGGGAACTTTGATGAACTTCGCTGGGGGATAGGAAGACTTCGCCGGGGACTATCTTTCCGTGGCAATTGGCTGAGGATAATCCAATTATATCCTGGTGGGGAAATAACCTTGGAATAAAGCCGGGTAGATGCGTTCGTACTCTGTAGGGGATTAGCTTCCAGAATCTACTGGGGATAAGCTTCCTGAATCTACTGGGGAGATTGACTGAACTCTCCTGGGGAAACTTTTCAGATTGGATTGGGGAATGGCTCCATTGGTTGTCCGGTATTCCGCTGGGGAACAATCTTATATTAAGACTGCCGGGGATGCTTGTTAGGAATGTTTGTATACTCCGTTGGGGAATGTTGAGATCTTCGGGGGATAATCCAACTTCCTTAAGGCTGACTGAGGATAACTCTGCTCGGGGAGAGTATTGCTAACTTGCTGGAGATACGGTGCCTTTTAGGGCTGATTGGGAGACCAACTCTGCTTGAGGAGAGTATGGATGAATCTTGTGTTACTCTGTGGGGAGTGAAGGTATCCTGGTTACATTCTTCAGCTGAACCTACCTTTGTACCTGGTGAGCAAAGCAGCTGTACAGTTTGGACCATTCTTATTGCCCCAGTTTCTGATGTGGGAGAAGAAGATACCTTGTGGAGGTGCTTGATAACTGCCGATTGACAAATCTTCTTCTGGTAGGCAAGTGACGAGATGACGGAACATAGTCGTACGCTTTTGATCCCTAACTTTTTCCTGGACCTCCCTTTCGGGTTTTCAGTCCACCGGGATACCCATTTTTTCCCAAGCCGCCTTTTCAGGTTTTCGACTTGCCGGGTGTACAGATTTTTTATTTTCATCCCTTATTTTGCCTGAACCCTTTTGGTTCGCCGGGAAGCCCTTATTTTTGCTTAGGTGTGTCAACCTAGCGGGTCTTTGATTATTGCGTAGTATTTTTTAGACTATGTCCACGTCCTCAGAATGCAGGGAATTGTCACCGTCAGTAGTGTTGTGTCGCTGTACCACCAGAAGATGTCTGATCATGTAAGATTCGTTTATGGAATTCCTGTCCAATGCCCCAAGTGACTCAGAGGGAGGTTTGCCCCTGGCTATTTGGCCTTTTGAGAGATTCTCCGAATCTTGACCTAACTGCCCCAGATGTTGGATAATGATCATGCCATGCCCCTTGATTGGAGGTGCTTTTGTTCATCAGATATTCTTCGTGCGAACTTCTATGATGTTCAAACAAATAGTCATATGCAATCAATGTTATATTAGAAATGCAAAGCTTATGTCTGTCTTGAAGTTTTTTGAAAATGCAGTTTTCAATAAAACAAGTGAATTTTTGTAAAATGTGATGTCAACTCAGTATTTTATAGCAAACCTTAAGGAGTCAGGATACCTTTCGTAACAGTATGCTTTCGAATTAACCCATGCTTCAGCTAGGACTTTTAAGGATTGTAACGTGGACTGGTTCACGGTTTAAGAAACAAAGGATAAAGGCTCAAATTTTATTTGTACCCACCCGCTCTTCGTGATGTTCTTCAAACCTAAACTCAGCTGATCGTGCGTTAGACCTTGTTTGAGTCTTTTGCTCTGATATACCAGTGATGGTTCGGATATTGACAATTTATTTTGAATAGGAAGTCATTCCCCTTTTTTGTTGAGGGTTTGTAGGACCTCTTTCTTTTTTGATTTCGTTATCCCTATTTTTGCCTGAACTGTTTCTTTTATTTTTTTACAGTCAGTGGGATGCCCCAGTTTTTTGTAAGTCTCCTTCATAGGTTTTGACTTAATGGGCTTTTATTTTTGATAATGACTGCCTGTCTTTATGATTATACAGAACCATCACTGTCTTTTTGTCTCGGAAGGACTTCTTTGAAGCTATTTGCTGTGCACTTGGATCAACTGAGAAGACTACCCTGCCCCAGGTTATGATTAAGGGTTTTAATTTTCGAAAAGAAAAACTCCAACTTCTTTGGCTCAAAGGGGTTGACGAGGGATTATCTTCCTTATAACTCCAGTGTTTAGGAATTAAAACAATGCCTGTACCTCATCAGCGGGGTCTGTTCAAAAGCATACTGTAAATCGTGGTATCGTTTTCGTCATCCTCCCTCAAGAGGCTTAGAGTTATTAATCGAGAGTTTGAACATCACAAAAAATGAAAGCAATTCGAATATAGTGAATGCGAATATATTGATTCAAAACAGACATATGCGATGCATTGATAAAGTAAAAGAGTTTGCTATGACAATAATTGTTTGTATAAGCAAGGAAAATACAACTTGAACATTCGAATGAACAAAAAGTCTTCTAGTCTCAGGACTTGTCACTTCAAATGGTGAATCTCGCAGGGATAGTAGAAGAACTCGACCTGACCATCTGGGGTGAAATCCACTGCTCCTTCATTAATCAAATCCTGGACCTTGTTCTTCAGAGCCCAGCAGTCGGGAGTGTCATGTCCAGGACTATCAGAGTGGTATGCACATCTTTTGTTGGGATGATAGTTAGGAGCAGAGATGTTGGGGTTCCAGGGAGGAGCCCTTAGTGTAATCAGATTCAATCTCAATAGGTGTTGTAAAGCTTGAAACAGCGACACGTTGAGCTGGGTGAATTGCCTCCTGGGCTTGTTTGGCTTACTCTGATCAACCTGTTGCTCTGGGCGAGGTTGTGGTTGGACCTGTGAAGTGGTAGAAATTTGGAGAGGTCTATTCTTCACCATACCAGACTCTTGTCCTCTTGGAAGCTGATCAATGACCTGGTCCCTGACTTGGACTGGTTGCTTCATGTTGTGTCTGTCTTGATGAAGCTGACTGATCATGGTCCTCAACTCTTCTTGCTCCCGAGCTAAGCCTTGGATGAGAGCCACTTGCCCCAGCATCTGGGTTCTCATTGTATCTACCTCAGCTTGCAGACGTTTCAGCCGTTCGTCCTTATCATCTTCGGGACTTTTCTTGGCCAAATTCCCCATGAGGAGTGTCCTCAACTCTTCCTGCCCCTTGGATAGGCTTAAAAAGATCTCCCTGAACTGAGTCTCTTGAGCATGAAGACCCTGGTTATCTTGTTGGGAAGCCATTGCTGAAATAAACAGCGGAGAAGGTAAGTGTCCTGTAACAAGGGTACCTGTTATGCAATGATGTGTATGTATGCATGCAATGTTTTCAAGGATCTCGCGGGGTAGACAAGAAAATTATTGAGAATTTGAATCTGGTATCTTGATGGAAGGAACTGTATATTGTAGAGAGTCCTTCTTCAAGAGTCAAGGCTCACCATATCGAGTGGGTCATAGCCCCTGACTCAAGTCATTGTGTTTTGACCTCCAAACAGCCTTGGCTAGAGGAACCTTCTTCAAGAGTCAAAGCTAACCATATCAAGTGGGTCATAGCCCCTGACTCAAGTCATCAACCTTGGCTAGAGGAAAATAAATCCCATTTTCCACTTGCTAGACAGTTGGTTCATCATGACCTGCACCACAAACCCTTGAGATCCTTGAAATGGGTTAGTCCTTATGCAGGATGTATGCAAAGGTATGATGTTATGCTATGCATGGAGTGATGTAAGTAGGCCCTGTAATGAGTCCTAATTAAGGACTGTAAACAAAACCTGCAAGGAACTCATGTGTCAGATAACAAGCATGCAAGTAGTCAAGTTGGAAGGCACACAAGTCACACAAGACAGCCCTTAGAGTTCAGGCCAGCATGAAGTTCAGGTACTACCCTCTTTCAGTTTCGTTGGTTAAGACCTGTCCTATCAAAAGTAACCGGGTTCTAGAGGATCCCAATATCACTGACTACCCTCAATCGGTCATAACTCCAGCGTCGCAATCTTTTCTTGCGGCCAGAACCATCACGAGAGTTTAGCCTCAATGGGTGTAGCATACTGCTACTGTTCTATGGCCAAGTTGGGTCACATTAGGGTTCTCAGGTCGGTTGGTGCTTAATGACTCCTCAGAAGACCCATATTCTCCTTGTTGCAACACAAGGGATATCGGTACAGACCAAGGTGCCACACCAACGTAGCCACTGCTTCACCCGTGTCGGTCTACGCCGGACAGGTCCCTCACAGCTTATGCTACCTAAAAGGGTATCCCCAGATCCGGGTTAGGATCTATGAAACTCCGATGCAAAGCCCACAAATGTAAAGCAATCAAAGCAAAGCAATTGAAAACATAAGTATGATCTAATCCTAAGGTACACCTCACTTTTATTATCCCCAGCAGAGTCGCCAGTTCTGTGATCGGTGGAAATAGAACTGACTGTTTTTTAGCTGGTTTCGCGAAATGTCGCGGAAGCAAGAGTCGCCACCGTCTTTTATTTTCTCCAACATGGACAGGACAAAAGCACAACAAAATTCCTTATGAGATTGTTTCTTGGTTCGGGAGGTAGATTTATAGAAAGGGAAGGTGTTAGCACCCTTTCTATCCATGGTTATCCATGGGCTCTTAGGTACTTTCTCTTATGTTTTCAAAAAGATTTGTTTGCTTTTCAAGTGTGTGTGGGTTTTGAAAAAAGTTCGTTTGAAAACTTCTAGGTAACTCTTGTATCAGTCCTCAAGAGTGTATGAAGTATTGTTTGAAAACTTTTTGAAAGTGTAAGGTGTGAAAAGTATTTTGTTTGTTTTTTTGAAAAGAGCAAGTACCCATGAGTCATCTACCTACCCTAAGGAATTAAGCTGTGTAAGAGTCCTTTAGATAGTGCTATCCTACCATTGAGAGGTAGGTAGCACCATCGTTGGAGGTGTTCGGGTCAATTCGATTAAGGGACAGTGTGGTCACCGAAGCAACAGTAGGACACCTTAGAAGTAACCCTAATGTCTTAGATCCTTTATATCCGAGGCAACCGCTTCGAGGCAACTGTTTCGAGGCAACTGGATCTTTAGACTAAGGGTGACCTCTAAGACTTCCTATGCTTGATGACCACGTTTCGAAGGCAACGAGTGAGACGTACCCTAGAAGTGGTGTGTGCTTTGTGTGTTGTATTCAGTTAATGTTTGTCTTTGCAATTAGTGAGCTACGAGTTGTTTTTATTCACCATACATTCTTTCATGCATTTAACAGTTAGGGGGTGTAGAAAGTAAATTGCGGAAACATAAATCCTACGCTATTACAAGGCGCGGGTCTATACATCGCCAAAAATACAAAGACCCGTTTTTGGTAAATAAGTACGGAAAGTAAATAAAAACAGTAAAATCCTAATTACTATTACATCCGGAGGCAGTTACATAATAATCAAAATAAGGAATTAAAACTAAAACGCGCGCGAAAGAAAGAGTCGGGAATGTTCTAAGGGTGTTGACCCTTTTTACAAAAGAAATTGATTTTTTGTCTTTTTGTAATTAAAATGAAATTAAAACTAACTAATGGCTAATTAATTAATTTATTAAAAGAAAATAAATATTTTTTTGGGTTTTATGTTTTTTATGAAATAAAATAAAAAGAAATAAAACTAAAAGTTAATTCTTCCTAATTCTAAATCTATTTTAATTATTAAGAAAAGAAATTGAAATTGCCTAATTAAACTATTTATTTGTTAATATTTATTTACAAAATAAAATAATAATAATAATAATGATGTTAATTCTTTTTGGATTTTTTATGAAAAAAGTTAGTTATGTTAATTTAATGATAGAATAATTTTTTTGGTGTTTTTTGGATCAATTTTGATAATTAAAAGCAATTAAAAGTCAATTTAATGATTACTTAACAATTAATTAAAATATGCATGCAAAAATATTAATTTTAATGTCAAAAATTAAATAAACATTTTTCTGATTAAAATGCAAAAGGAAAATATTTTTTGTGATTTTTTAAATGCATGAGAAAATTATTTAAAGATAAACTAAATTAGGATAAAAATATAAAAAAAAGGAAAAAACAAAGAAAGCATGTTAATTATGGAAAAGGTAAGGAAAAATTCCAGGACCAAGATTCGAACTCGTGCCATCTGGAGAAATCCACTAACGCGTTGCCATCTGAGCCAGCTGTCTTTGGTGTCACTATTCTGCAATCAAATGGTTAAAAACGAAAACGTGGCATGTTTGAATTTTAAACACAGACAGCACGCGTGGGGCCCATGTATAACATGAAAGCGAATCAGATTGAGCCATCGTGCCACGCCAGCCACGCCTGAGTCTTTAACAGTCAATGACGCCGGAGCCCTAGCTCCGATCGTCTTCTCCGGCGAGCGCTATGGCCAATCCTGCAAAATAGGGGAAATCAAAGAAAAAGAAGGACCTAGTCACCCTAATTAGACCCCTGCGGATTCAATGGTGCCATTATTTTGGCCTGAAAACGACTGTACAGGGAGTTTCGAAGAAGATAACCAAAACGGCCCTAGCAATGGCAGGTCCTTACTCCTGCGTTAAAACTTGCATGTTATGCGTCAAATGCATTCTAATGAGTGTCCTGAGTTCACACAAGCCATCAAAAACAGTTAATGATGCATGAAATATAAAAAAAGAATTCAAGAAATTTGACAAACCATTGAGAGCTAAAGGGCACGATCTGGGATGCTTTGGCTTCGTGTAAGGGTTGAAAATGATTGCTGCTATGCCCAGGAACACGATTGGATGCCTAACACTCTTTGAATTTTGCTAGAAGAACAGATTCGAATTTGTCAACTTTGGAAAAATTTTGAGAGAACTAGGGTTGCCGCTTCAGAGGTTTCTAGCCTTTTTTCTTGTGTTGGGAAAGCTTGCATATATGGTTTTTAGTGAGTATCCATCAATATAATGAACAATAAACCAATGCAATTATGCTTTTGATTTTGCCATGAACACCTTTAAACCACTTGCCATATTTGCTTCAATTTTGAATTTCATGCTTGGAATAGGTCTTGCACGAATTTGGAAGGTGAATGATGGTGTATCAAAGCTATTCAAGCCACAAAATATCCCTCCATTAATTTCTTTGATTTTTATTTGAATTTTAAAGATTTAAAATGAATTAAATCAAATAAAATTAAATAAAAATGGAAAAAATAATTTTTATTCTTGAAATAAATTATGGGACACGTTGGAGGCATGGCCAAGCTGAACCAAGTGGAAAAAGTGGGCCCCTTTTGTCAAAAATGAAGTTTCAAGGATAATTGACTTTGGCTATTTCACAAAAATTTCCCAACTTCTCCAATGCATATCTTGCTCAATTTTAAAGATATGAACATGTTCTTGGACAGTTTGGAAAGGTATTGAAGTCCTCTAACCAATGTCTTTGGTCCCATGTCATTTTGATTTACCAATCTCAAGTTATGGTCTTTGACTTAAAGTGCCTTTTTGTTGACTTTTGAAAATGACCTATAATGTTGAAATTGATAACTTTTTGTGAGAGCATTTCTTGGACTTGGAATGTGAAGATGAATTGTAGGAAATGTCTTCCCCTTCAAGATGAGCATTGGATGGGATTTTTCTGATGAACCATGAAAAAGTTATGCCTTGGTCAAGTTACAGTTGACTTTTCAGCTGTCCAAAAATAGACTTTTGCATCTTGATGATTTTTGAGCCATTCTTGTGAAATCATGGTCAAGTTTTGACCAAATGATGATTGTGGCTTCAAAATAAGATGTTGACCAAAAATTTTGACTTTTGACTGCCAAATGACCATTTTGCCCCTGCAGTTGACTGTGAGGCAATTAGGGTTTTTGACTGTGCAACTTGACCTTGTGAGCCTTGAAACTTGACATGTGGATCTTTGACAATGTGTATAGGCATATGTGACTTGATTGAGCCCTTGAAAACCTCAACTTCCTTGCAGGAACCAAAATCCTAATTTGACTGGCTTAGGAGAGTGGTTGACTGTGTAGCCCTTGAGTAAACTTTGGACCATTTGAGGTGATACTTGTCAAATCTTGAAGAATATAGGAGGGCAAATTTTGGGTTACAACACATATCATCGACGTACACTTCTATGTCATGATGGATCATGTCATGAAATAAAGCAACCATGGCACGTTGGTAGGTTGCCCCAGCATTTTTCAACCCGAATGGCATGACCTTGTAGCAGAAGGTGCCCCACTGAGTAATAAAGGTAGTCTTTTCCATATCTTCAAGAGCCATCTTGATCTGATTATAACCTGAAAAACCATCCATGAAGGAGAAAACCTTGTGCTGAGCAGTATTGTCAACCAGAACGTCGATATGAGGCAGGGGGAAGTCATCCTTGGGGCTCGCCCTGTTCAAATCCCTGTAGTCAACACACATTCTGACCTTGCCATCTTTCTTCGGTACCGGAACCATATTGGCAACCCACTGAGGGTAATAAGTCACTGCTAGAAACCCGGCATCAAATTGCTTCATAACCTGAGCTTTGATCTTCTCGGACATCTCTGGACGCATACAGCGGACCTTCTGCTTAACCGGAGGGCAGTCTTCCTTGGTAGGAAAGTGATGGACCACAATGTCGGTATCCAACCCAGGCATGTCTTCGTAAGACCAGGCGAAGATCTCCACATAATCATGCAACATCTGAATCAACCGTTGTTTTACGCTGAGCTCCAAATTGGCACCAATCTTAACTTCCTTCCTGTCTGTCTCAGTACCCAGATTTACCGTTTCCACTGTCTCTTCATGTGGTTGAATGGCCCTCTCTTCCTGGAGTAACAGTCTTGCCAGCTCACCAGGCACTTCGCAATCATCTTCACCTTCGTCTTCGGCTAAGTTGATCGGATTTTCGAAGTCATAACTGGCGGTAGCAGAGTCGTTACCAGTGAGATCCAGAGTGGATTGAAACCTGTATGAGTGTGTGTGTGTAAATATAGCTGTTTTGCAATATATAAAGAAAGAAAGAAATGGAGCACAAGATTTGAGATGGGAAAAACGTCCAATGTCTTTATTCATGATATATGGAAATGACAAGTAATAAGCCCTCACAAATGAAGCCAACGGTGCCCCGGGTAAGACACCGGGCCATAAAGTTTCAATTTATTGTTCATTACAAATAAAAAACAAAGGAATTCATTACTGAGTAACAAAAGTAACAGGTATGTAGTCTTTTGCAGTCCAATTATTCAGTCCACCATCGGTCGTCGGGTAGATCCAGCTATCAAACTCTGATTCCTCCGCATCGCCTTCAATAGCATTCACTCCCGGGTTGGTGATGAACACGGGAGGTCTTCCGATCCTTGCTTTACGTACAGCCTTCTGAGCCTCTGCAGTAAAACCCAGCCCAAACTTGTCAGTCTTAGGAGTAAAATCAGGGAGCCTACCCCAGTTTGCACATTCACCTTTTTCAATCACAGCTCGGGCGTCCTTCAAAGAAGCCATCTTCAAAGGAGAGTCTTCTTCAATCACTGTCTCAGCTGACGCCAATGTTGGAGGTACCTCTTCAAAATGTTGAAAGGGGGTTTCAATAAACTCCCCGTCCATCTCTATATACCGGAACGAGTTCAGATGACTAACCATGTATTCCTCCTCCCCCTGCACTGTAACAATCTTCCCTCTGACAGGGTATTTGAGCTTCTGGTGTAGAGTGGAGGTCACAGCCCCAGCCTTGTGAATCCAAGGTCGACCCAGCAAACAAGAATAGGATGGACGAATGTCCATCACATAGAACGTTGAATCAAAGACTTGAGAACCAACCTGGATTGGAATGTCCACTTCACCATGTACCATCCTCTTCGACCTGTCAAAGGCTCAGACCACGATGTTACTAGGCTTCAACTCCAAACCTTCACAATCCAACCTGTCTAAGGCCTTCTTGGGCAATACATTCAGTGAAGAACCAGTGTCTACCAACACGTGTGCAAGGGTAGTGCCCCTGCATTCAATGGAGACATGCAGAGCATCATTATGGTTCTTTCCCTTAGCGGTCAGATTAGCATCAGAGAAACCCAACCCATTGTTAGCGGTCAAGTTGGCCACACAATCAGTAAATTGATCCGCAGACGTTTCTTGTGGCACATGGGCTGTCTTTAGGAATGAAATCAGGGCCTTGGCATGGGCCTCTGAGCACAACAGCAGTGATAGCATAGAGATCTTGGAGGGGGTATGCCCCAGCTGTTCAACGACGTTGAAATCGCTCTTCTTGATGATCTTAAGGATTTCCTCCATCTCTTGCTGGGAGGCTTCAACATTAACAGTCCTCGGTGCCTCCATCCGGGCAGGCACATCAGCAATCCCTTTGCCCCGAGTGTCAGATGACTCAGAAGCAGGGGTAGAAACTTGACCAGGAGGGGAAACAGGTGCATTTGTAGGCGTGATAATAAGAGGTCTTCGGATAACTGGTGGCGCAATGTCAGGCGAGAAGAGCCTGCCACTGCGAGTAACTTTAGCGGGACCGATGATGTTACTGATACCGGTACTAGTGTTGAACTCCTGCTTTACTCCAAGTACATACACATCTGCCCCATAGTGCCACGGGACAGCCTTGTCAGATTTATAGGGGAGGGGCCCCGGAACAGTAATAACGATAGGTGCAACAGACATGATTTTGACTGGCTTCCTCGGGGGAGCCTTGGTAGGATGGTTGAAGATGGTGACAACAGATACTTCTGCCGTAGGAACAATAGGAACAACGATCTTCTTGAACAAAATCTCCTTGCTATCCATCAGGTTTTGGATGCCTGACTTCAGCAACGGACAAACAGCAGGTAAAACGACACACAGAAGGCAACCCTTGCTACAACTCGGAAATAAACCGGCTAGCAACAAGTTCCTCTTGACAGTCAATAAAGGGGTAGCAACATCATCCACAGAAACTGCGTACAGGTCTTCCTCAATAGCATTTACTCCATGCTGGGGCATAGGAGCAGTCACAACGTTGGGCCTTTCGGGCGCCTCAAACTGTATTTCCTTGGCATCGATAAGGTCTTGAACCTTATTTCTCAGGGCCCAGCAATCATCAGTAGAATGCCCCGGGCTATCGGAGTGATAAGCACAGCGGGCGTTGGGATTGTACTTCGGAGATGTGGTGTTCACCACCTTCGGAGCTTCTCTGACGGTTACCAAGTTGGTCGATAGACATTGCGGCAAGATCTGCGACAAGGTCATACTAAGCCGAGTAAATTCTCTTCTGGGTCTCTCACCCCTTGGTTGGTTAGGTTGCCGAGGAGCGGCGACAGGCTTAGCAATTACCACCGCGTTAACAACTTGGCGGAGTTCTGGTTTATTTTGCCTCCTAGGCCCATACACAACACTGGCTTTCTTCTTGAAAGGCTTTTTCTCAAAACTTGAGGACACACCTTTCTGTATCTTCCCTGATTTCATGCCAGCCTCTATCCTCTCACCAGTCAGAATGAGGTCTGTGAACCCTGCAGAAGAATTTCCAATGAGATGATTGAAGAACGGCCCGGATAGGGTCCCTAAGAACATGTCCACAAGTTCGCGGTTGGTTAACGGCGGCTGCACCCTGCCAGCCAGGTCCCTCCACTTCTGCGCATACTCTTTAAAACCTTCTCCCGATCCTAGCGACATACCCTGGAGTTGGGTACGTGTAGGAGCGAGGTCGGCATTATACTGATACTGCTTGTAAAAGGAAGTAGCCAAGTCCTCCCAGTTACGAACCTTGGTTCCATCCAGCTGATAGAACCATTCGAGATGAGTCCCTGAAAGACTCTCCTGGAAGAAATGGATCCATAAGTTCTTGTCCACAGTGTATGGCTGGATCTTCCGCACATAAGATCTGAGATGTAGCTTAGGGTAGGACGCCCCGTCATACTTTACGAAAGATGGTGCTTTGAACTTGTGTGGGATCACCACACCAGAAGATAGACCCAGGTCTCTGAAATCCAACCCAGACACTTGTTGAATTTCCATGGCATTCAGACGATCCTCTAACTGCTTGTACTTGTCTTCAGCGGGAGGATACTGCTCTTCATTGAAATCGGTCTCGTTGTCAGAGACCACAGGACTAGGAACCCTTCCCCCCATGGGGACTGCCTTTCCCTACATAAGAACCAGCTTGATCAACCTCATTCTACAGTGTGTTGCCAAACCTCCGGCCAGTGTTGAATAGTACAGTTCTCTTCTTCTTCTTCTTGACCAGCAAAGCCTTCAATTCCTCTTGACCTTGGGCTAAACTCATGATCAGCTCTTGGAACTGGGCGTTCTGAGCCTGGAGGACCTTGATGGACTGCTCAGTAGATGATTCAGGATTCATGATGGCGTGCTGAAATAAACAACAAAGAACATTAAGCAACCTGAAAAGAAGAGTACCTGTGATGCATATGATGAATGGAATGCGTATGATTTATGTTTTCAAAGACAATCAGGATTCAACTTTGTAAACAAAAAAGCAACGCACTTTATTAGATTCAACTTTGAAATTTAGATTGTTCAACAGATTGCCCTTAGGCATTACATAAAACAGAAATACTGAAAAGGGAAATAAAAACTGTAAAGAACATTCAAAGCTCATCAGTGATCCCAGGGTCTCCTCTTCTCAGTACGGATGTAGTCATTCAAGGCCCGCTCGTTCTCCAACTGCTTTGTCAGCTTCTGGATCTTCAATTCCTGCTCGTTGAACTTTTTTTTGATAAGAATCCCGTTCTTCTTGTAGTTGTGCCCAAGACCTCTTTAGTGTATCAACATCAGTAGGTATCTGAGGAGGGAGAACAATTGGAGGAGCCCCATCTCTATCAGGATACTCAAGAATGATGGGTCTGACAGCTTCATATGGCATACCATACTTCTGAGCACGGATGCAGACCCATCTGTAGTAGGGTTCCATGGGTAGAGAAGTCTTCGGTCCTAACTCTTGTGGGTCAGCTTTGTGAATTCTGTCCCAAGCCTTGATGAATCTACGATGCAGCTCGTCACTATCTACCTGAAACTCAAAACTGATGTGAGGCACTAACATCTCATGAGGCCCTGCTCTTCTGGCTCTTCCAAACTGACGGAGAGCTAGACATGGATTATAAGAGATTCCTCCTTGGGTACCAATCAAAGGAACATTAGGATATTCTCTGCAACGATCAATAACAGCTACCTCATCCAAACCCCTGAAAGTCCAAATGATGTCATTATCAGTGAGAGACATTAACCTATGAGCCCAACCTCTTCCTTCTTTGTTCTTCAGCACGAACTTAGGGAGGTGCGAAATAAACCACCTCACTAACAAAGGAATACAACACCATAAAGTTCCTCGTCTTCGGGCAGTACGAGCATAGAGTTGTTGCAGGATATCACCCAACAGAGTGGGCACAGGGTTCCGAGACATGAAGATCCTTATGGCAGTGATGTTAATGAAGTTATCCGGATTTGGAAACAGAACCAGACCATAGATTAAGAGAGCCAGAATGTCTTTATACGCCCTAAAGTCTAAGTCATTCCAGAAACTGTTAGCTTTACTGATCAGAAACTTGGCCAAGAAACCCTTAACTCTGCTTCTAGTCACCCAGTTGTCCATTACCTCTTTGTGGGTCAAAGGAAGGGCTGCAGCAATCTCCTCAAGCCTAAGAGTCTTTTCCCAACCAGTGAAGGGAGTTTGATCCAAGATAGGGATACCCAGCAAATCAGAGAACTCTTCCAGGGTAGGGACCAGCTGGAAGTCTTGAAAGGTGAAGCAATTATACAAGGGGTCATATAACTGGGTCAGGACACTCATCAGTTGTTGGTCCCACTTTGCAGTGACTAAACCGAGAAGAGAACCATGCCTCTGGATGAATGAAATGGTGTTTGGAATTCTGCTAACCAATTCTTCAAGCAACTCAGGTGGGTGAACAAAATTGAACCGGATAGTGTTCCTTCGCACAAGCATCATGATGTCCTACAAAACAGAGCAAAGGTGAAACCCTCTTGTCTTTGAAATGGTCAGTCCTCATGCAGGATGCATGCAATGTTTATGATGGCATGATGTTATGATAAAGCACACCCCAAATATTCACAAAGGCAAACATGATAAGGCACACAAGTCACACAAGACAGCCCTTAGGGTTTAGGCCAGCATGAAGTTCAGGTACTACCCTCTTTCAGTTTGTTGGTTAAGATCTGTCCTATCAAAAGTAACCGGGTTCTAGAGGATCCCAATATCACGGACTACCCTCAATCGGTCATAACTCCAGCATCGCAATCTTTTCTTGCAGCCAGAACCATCGCGAGAGTTTAGCATCAATGGGTGTAGCATACTGCTACTGTTCTATGGCCAAGTTGGGTCATTTAAGGTTCTAAGGTCAGTTGGTGCTTAATGACTCCTTAGAAGACCCATATTCTCCTTGTTGCGACAGAAGGGATATCGGTACAGACCAAGGTGTTACACCAACGTAGCCACTGCTTCACCCATGTCGGTCTATGCCGGACAGGTCCCTCACAGCTTATGCTACCTAACAGGGTATCCCCAGATCCGGGTTAGGATCTATGAAACTCCAAGACAGTGACCATAATAATAGAGAAAACAAAACACAGCAATTGAAAACACAAGTATGAGCTATCCTAAGGTACACCTCACTTTAAAACTGTCCCCAGCAGAGTCGCCAGTTCTGTGATCGGTGGATTTAGAACTGACTGTTTAACGCTGGTTCACGAAATGTCGCGGAAGCAAGAGTCGCCACCGTCTTTTATTTTCTCCAACATGGACAGGACAAAAGCACAGCAAAATTCCTTATGAGAATGTTTCTCGGTTCGGGAGGTAGATTTATAGAAAGGGAAGGTGTTAGCACCCTTTCTATCCATGGTTATCCATGGGCTCTTAGATACTTGCTCTTATGTTTTCAAAATGTTTGCTTTTCAAAATGTGAGTGGGTTTGAAAAAGTTTCATTGAAAGATTTCTGAATGACTCTTGTATCTGTCCTCAAGAGTGTTTGAAAAATTTGTTTTGAAAGCTTTTGAAAGTGTCGGTGTGAAAAGGTTTTTGATTTGTTTTTGAAGAGAGCAAGTATCCATGAGTCATCTACCTACCCTAAGGAATTAGGCTGTGTAAAAGTCCTTAAGGTAGTGCCATCCCACCATTGAGAGGTAGGTAGCACCACCGTTGGAGGTGTTCGGGTCAATTCGTTTGTAGGGACAGTGTGGTCACCGAAGCAACAGTAGGACACCTTAGAAGCTACCCTTATGTCCTAGATCCTTTTTAATCCGAGGCAACCGTTTCGAGGCAACTGTTCCGAGGCAACTGGATCATGGACATAAGAGCGACCGCTAAAACGTCCTATACTTGACGACCACGTTTCGAAGGCAACGAGTGAGGCGTACCCTAGAAGTGGTGTGTGTATTGTGTGTTGTTTTCAGTTTATATTTATCTTGGATTAGGCAATGGTGAGCTACGAGTTGTTTTTAATTACCATACATTCTTTCATGCAAGTTTAACAGTTGGGAGTGAGGAAAATTAAAAGACGGAAAGATAAAATCTACACTATTACAAGGCGCGGGTCTATACATCGCCAAAATACAAAGACCCGTTTTTGATAAAGATGCGGAAATTAAAAAATACCTAATTACTATTACATTCCTTGAACAGTTACATAATAATCAATAAGAAAAAAGAATAACGTGCGAAAGAATTAAAATCAGGACGTCCGAGGGTTTTGACCCTTTGCTTGAAATTAAATTAAAACCTAATTAATTATTTAATTAAAGAAAAGAAAGTGTTTTTTATGTTTTTTTTTTGTATTTATGAAAATAAAGAAAAAAGAAGAAAACCCTAGTTCTAAATTATTTTGATTATTAATGAAAATATTAAAGTTAACCTAATTTACTAGTTAATTAATTTACATGTTTATTTACAAAAATAATAATAATAATAAATAATGATGAAAATAATTAATTAAGAAAAGATAAAAAAATGTCAAAAACCCTAATTCTATATATATTTTATTTATTAAGAAAAAGATTAAAGTTTAAAACCTAAATTAAACTAAATTAATTGTTAGTTATTTATTTACAAAAATATGTTAGTGGTGAAATTAATAATAATTAAATGTATTTTACAATTTTGATTTTCTGTTTTTATTATGGAAAAAATTATTTTATGGTGAATTAATGATAATTATAAAAACAATTGAAAGAAATTAAAAAGAAAAGAAAAGAAAACAAATATGCAAACCAAGGGGGGTGTCAGGCCCATGTGGAGGTTTTTTGGAAGTAATTCAGGCCCATTAGCACAAACTCGTTTGACTTTCCATGATTGTATGCGTGCTGTTGACTGGAGTGCACCATGGAATTCACCTTCTGGCCTTCAGATTGCTCATCCAGGCCACTTGGCAAGCACAGGCGTGAGGCTCATGGTAGGCCATTGAATGAGGCGCTGCACTAGAAGACATTAAAACAAAAATCATGAATTATGTGGGGGGACCTGGGAATCGAACCCAGGTCCCTATGCTTGCAAGACACGTCCTCCACCAACTGAGTTGTGAAACGCATTTGTACATACAATAGACAACAATTATAATATATGAAAAATGGCCATTATGCTGAGTCATTTAAAAAATGCGCTAAAGTTTGAATCTCCCAGTAGCGCTTGGACACCTCAGCTTTCTTCTTCGTTTGTACCTGTAACATGAATGAGATAGCGGGGGTTTTAAACCCCCACAAACTGAAAGTCCTGAAAATAGTGATTACGTGCACAACTTATATAAATTGAGCGCGAATATCTTAATGAATCAGGCTTGTTGCAACGAGTTCATCCATACAGGTTTGGAAGTCCAATTTTACAGTATACGCAAAGCCCTAATTTTCCAACCTTGAAACCCTAGGTATCTTCCATGGTAGATTTTGATTTAGGCAATTTCAGCACAATTCAACTATACCAAAAGCTTCAGGGAGATGTCAGTAGTACAAATCAATGAGCAAAACATATGAATGATGCGTAGAAATTAAGTTTCGATTATGAAAATATTTGTTCAAACCATGACTATGTTTTACCGTTTCTTTGAGTATGAGAGCGTGTTCTTGGTTGCAATAGCTTCCTGGCAATGTCAGCAGTGTATTGGAAAAGATTTTAGGCCTTGAATTGCCCTGCAAGTATGAAATCAGTTTCACAATTTTCTTGGAATTTTTGCAACTTGGTTATGGATTCTCAGCAGCTTTTTCGTGTCTTCTGGAATAGGGTTAGCTTATGCCTTTGTATGTGAATGAATTAGGTCAAGAATAAGCCCATGAATCCATTGCAATAATGTTTCATATCTTTGATTTTTTATCACATGATTTCCAATCTTTTTTCATTGAAACCCTTGCCAATTATGGATGATTTTCCTTTTTTGAATGAGAAACGGTTTTGCCAACTTGCCCTGATATGATTTGCTTCACAAAAGATCCAAAAAACATATCTTTTTAATTTTCATATAATTAAAATCAATTAAATGAATTAATATAAATATAAATTCAATTAATTAATTAAAAATAAGAAAATAAATTATTTTGAGCTCAATGGGTCGTGCATAGGCTTTGGGTAATGATTCAAGAAAGAATTTGAGGCCCATTAGCAAATTTGAAGCTTTTTTAGGCAAAGTTGACTTTTGAAAGTTCCCAAAAATTTCCTAACTTCTCCAATGCATATCTTGCTCAATTTTGAAGCTATGAACATGTTCTTGGACATTTTAGAAAGGTCTTGAAGTCCTCTAACCAATGCCTTTGGTCCCATGTCATTTTGATTTACCAATCTCAAGTTATGGTTTTTGACTTAAAGTGCCTTTTTGTTGACTTTTGAAAATGACCTATAATGTTGAAATTGATAACTTTTTGTGAGAGCATTTCTTGGACTTGGAGTGTGAAGATGAGTTGTAGGAAATGTCATCCTCTTCAAAATGAGCTTTGGATTGGATTTTTCTGATAAACCATGAAGAAGTTATGCCTTGGTCAATTTGCAGTTGACTTTTCAGTTGTCCAAAAATAGAAACTTTTGCATCTTGAGACTTTTTGAGCCATGCTTGTGGAATCATGATAAAGAATTGATCAAATGATGATTGTGACTTCAAAATAAGACGTTGACCAAAACTTTTGACTTTTGACTGTCAAATGACCATTTTGCCCCTGCAGTTGACTGTGGAGCATTTAGGGTTTTTGACTGTGCAATTTGATGCTGTGAGTCTTGAAACTTGACATATGGATGCTTGACAATGTATGTGGGCATGTGGGACTTGATTGGACCCTTGAAAATCTCGATTTCTTTGCAAGAACCAAAACCCTAGTTTGACTGGCTTAGGAGGATTGTTGACTGTGTAGCCCTTGAGAGATTTTGAACCATGATCCTGCCAAATCTTGAAGAATATGGGATGGCAAATTTTGGGGTACAACAGTTATTCAAACAATTATCTATTAATGCCAAACTTTGTTTCATTAATGCATTGCATATGTTTGTCTTGATTTGATCCAATCATTTTAATTACATTTAAACTATGCTTTTTACTCACTTTGTGACATTCAACTCTTGCTCAAAGTTACAAGCCTTTAGAGGGAGGATGACGAAACAGTGCCATAATCTCATACAGTATGCTTTTGGACAGACCTTGCTGACGATGTACAAGCATTTCTTTCAAATCCTAAACACTGGAGTTATAAGGAAGATAATCCCTAGCCAACCCCTTCGAGCCAAAGAAGTAGGAGTTTTCTGTTTTAAACACAAATTGAAACTTTTAATTTAAACCTGGGGCAGGGTAGTCTCTCAGTTAATTCAAAAGATGTGCATTGAAGTCGCAAAACTCTCAGTTCATAATACAACGAACGACATCAAAAGCATTCCTTTGGAATCAAAAGTCAGTGGTGGTTCCTTATTTCATAGGCAGTCAATCTCTCAAAAGAGAAAAGCCCACTGAGCCAAAACCTAAAAAGGAGGCTTAAGAAAGCTGGGGCATCCCGCTGACTGTAATCTCGAAAACAGGAACAATCAGGCAAAATTAGGGATAATAAATCAAAAGAACGAGGTCATTACAAATCCTCAACAACATGAAAAATGTTGCAAAAAATGATGACTGCCTTCCAACAAATCCAACTTGTGTGAACCATCACCAAAAACGTCGTTCCAGACTCATTTGGAGTTCAAATGCACAATTAACTGAATTTAGGATTGAAGAACATCACGAAGAGCGGGTGGGTACAAATATACTTTGAGCCTTTATCCTTTGTTTCTTAAACAGTGAACCAGGCCACGTTATAACCCTTAAAAAGTCCTAACTGAAGCATGGGTTAGTTCGAAAGCATACTGTTACAAAAGGTATCCTGACTCCTGTAAGGCTTTGCCCTAAATCTTGTGTTGAATTTGTCTTATAAAAAGTTTTCTACTAAAAAACGCATTTTTCAAAACTTCGAGACAAGCATAAACTTTGCATTATTTGAATATCACTATTTGCATTTGGCTATTTGTTTGACAACAGAGAAATTCACACAACGAATATTCGATGAACGAAAGCCCTCTCAGTGAACAAAATCACTTCAAAAAGGATGACACTTCCATTGACAAATCTCCTTTCAACAAGGGGACATGGCATGTCACTATCCAGCACACCTGGGGCAGTCCAGTCAAGATTTTAAGAAATCTCTCAAAGAAGTGTAGAGTAACCAGGGGCAAGTCTCCATCCCCGTTACTTAGGGCATTGAACATCAATCTCGGTGAAGGGTTACATACAATTAAACATTTTCTAGCAATGTCACAAACACTTGCTACTAGGGGCAATGACAGATCTCCCTAAAATCCTTCTCATAGGATGACTCCCAGCAAGGGTTTAATCTCTGAAAACCTTTCCCCAGCTGAATCAACCTCAAGAATTCTCGAGGACTTCCCCCAACGAAGATGTCACCTCTCTAGCGGACTGAAGACAAGGTTTATTTCCCCAACAACACCAGGATTCCCCAGCTTGAGTTTTCCTCTCCGACTACCACAGATCAAAGGACCACAACTCCTCTTCCCCAGTAGACTCTGGAAGCTTGTCCCATGCGAAGCACAAATAAGTCTCCTCAGCCAAATTCAGAGGTTATCCTCACAAGAGTCTAACTGGGATATCCTCAGCAAGTTGCAACTGAAAGATCATCCCCATCGAAGTTCTTTCTATCCCCAGCAGATTTCATTCCTTTCATAGACAGAAATTCAATTCCCAACAGGGTTCACTGTCACCAGCAACAGTAATTCATCCCCAGCTGAGTTTTTATTTCTCCAAATCAGCAGATCTTCTAGCAGAGTATATACTCCCCACAAAGTCATTTCCTCGTCAGTTCATTCCCCAGCGGAGTTATTCTCTCCTGCAGGATTATTCTCCCAATCATCTTCGGATGTTATCTCCAGCGAGTGAAACTCTTTATTCTCCAACAACAGTCAGGGATTTATTTTCCCAAACTCGGACATACCACAATAGCATTTCATGTTCATACATCATGACGTGCGCATACATATTGCATACAACATAATCTCATTTATTTTGAGAACATCATCATACAATGCATGTCATGCATCATAACAATTAATCATGTACCTTTTCAGGAAAGATGGTTATCATCAACAACTTCCAACAAGATCAAGATTAACTCTGGAAACTAAACAGAGTAATTATCTGCACGATCAAATTCAGCTTTACACGGGTTCGTCATGAAGAAATCTTACACGGGTTTCTCCTAAATACAGACTTCACACGGGTTTATCCTGAAAAATCCTACACGGGTCCTTTCTCATATATTTCTGAATGAAGTTTTACACGAACTCATCCCAAAGTAACCTTACCCCGGTTCACCCAGAAGTTTCACACGAACTTATCACAAAGTAACCTTACCCGGGTTCCTACTAAAGTTTTACACGAACTCATCCCAAAGTAACCTTACCCCGGTTCCTCCAGAAGTTTCACACGAACTTATCACAAAGTAACCTTACCCAGGTTCCTCTAGAAGTTTCACACGAACTTAGCCCGAAGTAACCTTACCCAGGTTCCTCTTGAAATTTTACACAAACTTATCCCGAAGCAACCCTACACCGGTTCCCTCTCTTCAAGATGCAGTTTTACACGGACTCGTCATCAAGAAACCCTACACAGGTTCTCTCTTTCCAAAGATGAAGTTTTACACGAACTCCTCATCAGGCAACCCTACACCGGTTCCCTCTCTTCAAGATGCAGTTTTACACGGACTCGTCGTCAAGAAACCCTACACAGGTTCTCTCTTTCCAAAGATGAAGTTTTACACGGACTCCTCATCAGGCAACCCTACACCGGTTCCCTCTCTTCAAGATGCAGTTTTACACGGACTCTTCGTCAAGAAACCCTACACAGGTTCTCTCTTTCCAAAGATGAAGTTTTACACGGACTCCTCATCAGGAAACCCTACACCGGTTCCCTCTCTTCAAGATGCGGTTTTACACGGACTCGTCGTCAAGAATCCCTACACAGGTTCTCTCTTTCCAAAGATGAAGTTTTACACGGA
The DNA here is from genome assembly GCA_948472305.1 of Vicia faba. Classification (NCBI taxonomy): domain Eukaryota; kingdom Viridiplantae; phylum Streptophyta; class Magnoliopsida; order Fabales; family Fabaceae; genus Vicia; species Vicia faba. Next base: position 1,009,647,147 of record OX451740.1, on the reverse strand, counting down.
TTCCTCATCAGGCAACCCTACACCGGTTCCCTCTCTTCAAGATGCAGTTTTACACGGACTCGTCGTCAAGAAACCATACACAGGTTCTCTCTTTCCAAAGATGAAGTTTTACACGGACTCCTCATCAGGCAACCCTACACCGGTTCCCTCTTCCAAAGATGAAGTTTTACACGGACTCGTCGTCAAGAAACCCTACACAGGTTCTCTCTTTCCAAAGATGAAGTTTTACACGGACTCCTCATCAGGCAACCCTACACAGGTTTCCCTCTTCCCAAGATGAAGTTTTACATGGACTCGTCATCAAGCAACCCTACACAGGTTTCCCTCTCCAGATAAAGTTTTACACGGACTCATCATCAGGCCACCCTACACCGGTTCCCTCTCTTTCCGAGATGCAATTTTACATGGATTCATCATCAGGCAACCCTACACAGGTTCCTCCTTTCTAGATGAAGTTTTACGTGGACTCATCATGAAGTAACCTTACCCAAGTTCCTTCTCAGTCCAGATATGCAGTTCACCTCTAAAATTAGACTTCCCCAGTGGAATCTTCTACAAACAACAGGTATGCAAATTCTCGCTAAGGAATCTCTTATGCGATCGACACTCCTGCAGATGGCATCTATAAGGCCATCCTCCTACCAACAATCTCCAAATGGCATCTGTAAGCCCATTCCCGACATCACAATGCTGATACTACACCATGTGAGTGCAAATTTCTGGGCACTCTAGTGTTCAATTATCTTCCACATTCGGATCACGAAAGGCTAGAAAGCCAATCTATATCCTCAGGTTTAAGAAAATTGAACAGGGGCAACTGTTGCACCCCAAAATTTGCCCTCTCATGTTTTCCAAAGTCTTCCCCCTGCATGGTTGATCATAAACCCTTGCCTAAGGAAAAAGAAAATTTTTGAGTGGTGCTTTAAGTACATTTCGATTGGCATTCTGAAAGACCCTTCGATTGGCATTCTGAAGGAGCATTTCGATTGGAATTCTGAAGGAGCACTTCGATTGGCATTCTGAAAGACACTTCGATTGGCATTCTGAAGGAGCATTTCGATTGGAATTCTGAAGGAGCACTTCGATTGGCATTCTGAAAGACCCTTCGATTGGTATTCTGAATGAGCCTTTCAATTGGCATTATGGACAAGCACTTTGATTGGCATGCCAAGGGATCCTTCGATTTAGCATTGTGTCAAGGCAGCTTCGATAGACATGTTAACCATGTCCTTCGATTAACATGAACATCACCTTTCGATTGGCCTGTTAACAAAGCCTTTCGATTGGAATTTTAATTAGTACCCTTCGACTGATCTTTGGACAAGGGCCATTCGAAGGAGGTCATCAAGAGGGCACTCAAGTCAAAAGCGTCCAGGTTCATTCAAGAGACACAAATGTTTCAAAAAAGGAAATTATTTAATGTGTCAGTTTCTTGTCTCATGGAATTTAATGGCCTGTTTAATGGCTGTCTCTTGCCATTACTGCACCCTCACACCCCTATAAATACAGAGGCCAACATACATATCCAGGACACGAAAAATATACAACAAAAAAACACACAACAGGAGAACTTGGAGATACGCTGCCAAAGGTCATCAACACTTCCAGGAAGCCATACCCAATCCTTGCAAAAGCAGCCAAGCCTAGAAGCCCCAGATCGAAGGTGCCCACGCCCAGAAGCCCTCAGATCAAAAGTGCCTGCATCCAGGAAGTGCCCAGATCGAAGGTGCCTACATCCAGGAAACTCCCAAATTAAAAGTCCAATCTGCTGGTAAGAAAGGGTAAACTATCCAACCTCATATTTGCATAACACATTATTACTGGTTGTTGCCTTTGATTTTCCATCCTAGACAGGGTCAAAAGGCTTGGGTTTGGCGCCCAGGTCATGTTCTTCGTTTGCCAACACTTGCTGCAGACATAGCCTGAAGAGACCCAGCAAGCGCAGGATCGAAGGGCCTGGGGTTCAACACCCAGGCCCTGTGTTTTATTTCGCTAACATGCTTTTGCAGGTATAACATCCCAGATCGAAGGAGATCCCTTCTCTGGATCGAACCCATTAGCATGCTGGATCGAAGGAGGCATCTCATTCCTGGATCGAAAGCCATGACCTCCATGATCGAAAGACAATCCTCTTCCCTGGATCGAAGACTACTCACGCCTTACTGTCTGGCCCAATCGAAAGGACCATTTCCCTCCCTGGGTCGAAACTCCTTTTTTTCCTGGATCGAAGGATCCCTCCTGCATGTTATTTTTTGTTTTTTTCATAGACTTCTTTTTATATTTTTAATTAGCATTAAAATAAAAAAACCACAAAAAACATTAGGCTAGTTTTTTTTCCTATTAAATTAATTTTATTAATTAACTTTTTAATTATCTTAACATTTTTCCAAAAACTAAAATTAAATAGATTTAGATCATTTTCTCAAAATTAAAATAAAACTCAAAAAATATTTTCTTTTTTTTTAATTAATTAATCATTAGTTAGTCTTAATTCTTAAATCAAAAATGACAAAAAATGCTTTATTTAATAAAAAAAGGGTCAAAACCCAAGGACACTCCGATTCATTTTTTTTCGCGCGCGCTTATTTTATTGTAATTGCCTACTGGGATGTAATAGCTTAACTAAGACTTTTACTTTACTGCTTTATTCACCAATTTTGGACATGTAAATAATCCCCCTCCCCGAAGCCTTGTAATAGCGTAGGATTTACAATTCCCACACTTTAAATTTATGTACATATATTAACTGCTTAGATGTATGCTAACTAGGATTGTATGACAAGATATGTCTTAACTTAAAATCAACAGTAGCTCACCATAACATGTACAAAGATAATATAAACTCAAAATTGACACACATGTACATGCCACTCTTAGGGTACACCTCACTTGGTTGCCTCGAACATGGTCATTAAGTATAGGATGTTTTAGAGGTCGCCCTCCTGTCTAAAGATCAAAGTTGCCTCGAAATGGTTGCCTCGATAAAAATGATCTAAGACATTAGGGTTACCGCTAAAGCATCCTAACATTGCTTTAGTGACCACACGTCCCTTAAATCGAATTGACCCGAAAACTACAACGACGGTGCTACCTACTCCTCAATAGTGGGATAGCACTGTCTAAAGGACATTTGCACAATTAAATTCCTTTTTGAGTAGGTAGAGGTTCTTAAGTACTTGCTCCTTTTAAAAACAAAACAAAACTTTTCACACTTACACTTTCTTCAAAAACAAAACTCTTTTCAAAACCCACAATCACAAAGAAAAGCAAACCTTTTGAAAACATAATGAGCAAGTACCTAAGAGCCCGTGGATAACCATGGATAGAAAGGGTGCTAACACCTTCCCTTTCTATAATCTACCTCCCGAACCCGAGAAAAAATCTCGAAAAGGAATTTTTCTGTGCTTTTGTCCTTTCCTTGTTGGATAAAATAAAAGACGGTGGCGACTCTTGCTTACCGCGACACTTTGCAAAAACAAACGCAAACGCGAACCAACATTAAAAAAACAGTCAGTTCTAATTCCCACCGATCACATGCCCGTAGGATTTTCTTTGCCATAGTATGTCCACTGGAATGAGTTCCGAAAGTACCTTCATGTAACTCGGCCATAATCCTTTATGCCTCGTTCTTGTCCACACATCACAGTAAGGTCTAATCTTGGTTACACTTATAAAGGACACCATTACTGATGAAGAACTTAGTAGCAAACCTTCTCAGAAACTTCTTATCATTAACAGATGCACCCTCGGGGTACTCTTGAGCCTCAAGATACCTCTTTACCTCGTGGAACCAAGGCTTATCTGCTACCTCTTTAGTCTCAATGTCACAGCAATGTGCGGGTTCGTCCAACCTCTCAATGGTAATCTGGGGAGCTTCATTGTCCCACCTGACCTTGAACATAGAAGACATGGTAGCTAGCGCGTCTGTTAATTGGTTCTCTTCTCTCAGGAAGTGTTCAAAGGTTATCTCTTCAAAGTGTGGGAGCAATGTTAGTACATACTCTTTATAAGGAATAAGATTTGGGTGCTTCGTGTCCCACTCGCCTTTGATCTGACTGATCACTAGAGCAGAATCTCTGAATACACTCAAGAACTTAATCCTCAGGTCAATAGCAGCTTGAAGACCCAGGATGCATGCTTTATACTCCGCCATATTGTTGGTGCAGTTAAAACATAATCGGGCGATGAACGGAGTATGGCATCCTTCAGGAGATATGGTCACAGCGCCGATGCCATTCCCCAACGTGTTTGAGGCTCCGTCAAAATACATAGACCATCAGGATCCTTCCTCGGGTCCTTCATCCGTTCCAGGTTCTTCAGAGTCAGTCACCAACATGATGTTCTCATCCAGGAACTCGAAATTCATTAACTGGTAGTCATCCACGTCCTGATGCCCCAAATGATCCGCTAATACACTCCCCTTGATTGCTTTTTGGGTGGTGTATTGGATGTCATACTCAGTTAAGATCATCTGCCATCTTGCTATTTTTCCGGATAAGGCAGGCTTTTTGAAAATATACTTGATTGGATCCATCTTTGATATCAATAAGGTGGTGTGAGTCAGCATATACTGTCTCAGCCGGCGAGCAGCCCATGCCAAAGAGCAGCAAGTTTTCTCGAGCAACGAGTATCGGGTCTCGCAGTCGGTAAACTTTTTGCTAAGGTAATAAATAGCGTGCTCTTTTCGGCCAGACTCGTCATGCTGCCCCAGCACACACCCCATTGAATTATCCAGTACCGTCAAGTATAAGATCAAAGGTCTTCCTTCAACTGGGGGCATCAGAATTGGCGGTTCTTGAAGATATTCTTTGATCCCTTCGAAAGCGGCCTGACATTCATCATTCTATTTTACCACTTGATCTTTCTTCAGCAGCTTGAAGATTGGCTCACACGTAGTAGTCAGATGTGAAATGAATCTTGCAATGTAATTTAGACGTCCCAAAAAACTTCTAACTTCCTTTTCTGTGCGGGGAGCCAACATTTCCTGTATGGACTTTACCTTGGCAGGGTCCACCTGAATACCTTTATCACTTACGACGAAAACCAGCAACTTACCAGACCTTACCCCGAAGGTGCACTTGTTCGGGTTTAACCTCAGCTTGTACATCTTCAACCTGTCAAATAGTTTCTGGAGATGGTCAAGGTATTCTTCCTCAGTCTGGGACCTTGCGATCATGTCATCAACGTAAACCTCAATATCATGGTGAATCATGTCGTGGAACAAAGCGACCATGGTGCGCTGATAAGTTGCCCTAGCATTCTTCAACCCAAAAGGCATTACCTTGTAGCAAAAGGTGCCCTACTGCGTAATGAAGGTCGTCTTCTCCATGTCTTCAGGAGCCATCTTAATCTGATTGTAACCAGAAAAACCATCCATAAAGGAGAAGATCTTATGCTGCGCGGTGTTGTCGACCAGAACATCGATGTGAGGAAGCGGGAAATCATCCTTTGGGATTGCCCTGTTCAGGTTTCTATAGTCCACACACATCCGTACCTTACCATCTTTCTTAGGCACCCGAACAACGTTAGCAACCCACTGCGGATAAGAAGTGACAGCTAAAAATCCCGCATCGAACTGTTTTATGACCTCAACTTTGATTTTATTAGACATCTCAGGGTGCATACGACGAACCTTCTGCTTTACCGGAGGACAATCTTCTTAAGTTGGTAGGCGGTGTACCACAATATCAGTGTCTAAACCAGGCATGTCTTCATAGGACCAGGCAAAGATCTCAACATAGTCGCGTAGCATCTGTATCAACCGTTTCTTAACACTAGGCTCCAGATTCGCACCTATCTTAACCTCCTTCCTATCTTCCTCTGTACCCAAATTCACTTATTCAACTGACTCTTCATGAGCCTGTATGGCCCTTTCTTCTTGCAGTAACAGTCTAGCAAGTTCTCCGGGTACCTCACAATCATCCTCACCTTCGTCCTTGGCTTGGTTGATCGGATTTTCAAAGTCATAACTGGAAGTAGCAGAGTCGTTATCAATGGGATCCAAAGTGGATATGGATCTGCATTATGATACGTGAGTGTGTGTAAGAGAATAAATGTTTTGATAAAGTGAGAGACAGAAAAGAAAAACAAGGAGCACAAAATTTGTAATGCAAGAAACGTCCAATGCTTTATTAATGATATATGAAAATGACAAATAATAAGCCCTCACAAGCAAAGCCAAGGTGCCTCGGGCAAGGCACCAGGCCATAAAGTCTTAAACTGTCTATTACAAATCTCAAAACAAAAGTCAATTAATGTGTAATAAAAGAAACATGTATGAAGTCCTTCGCCGTCCAGTTGTTCAATCCACCGTTGGTCGTTGGGTAGATCCAGCTGTCAATATCTGAATCTTCTTCACCATCCTCAACCGCATTAACTCCCTGATTGCTGATATGCAGAGGAGGTCTTCCAATCCGCGCGCGCCTAACAGCCCTTTGAGCCCCTGTAGTAAAGCCCAAACCAAACTTGTCAGTTTTGTGCATGAAATCAGGGAGCTAACCCTAATTTGCACACCCACCTTTTTCAATTACAGCCCTGACATCCTTGAGGGAAGCCATCTTCATCATAGGTTTGTCAGTAGCAACTTCAGTTGACGCCAAATTTTGAGGGACCTCTTCGAAGTTCTGACAAGGGGTTTCGATGAACTCCCCATCCATCTCCATGTAGCAAAAGGAATTGAGATGACTTACCATGTTCTCCTCTTCACCTCGTACCGTGACAATCTTCCCCTTTACCAGATATTTCAACATTTGATGGAGTGTAGAAGTAACTGCCCCAACCTTATGAATCCAAGGGCGACCCAGCAAGCAAGAATATGATGGTCTGATATCCATCACATAAAAGGTGGATGCAAAAGTATAAGAGCCATCTTTAACAGGGATGTCCACCTCCTCGTGCACCACCCTTTTTGACTCGTCGAAAGCTCTGACCACAATATTGCTCGACTTTAGAATCAAACCTTCACAGTCCAGACGGTCTAGTGCTTTCTTTGGAAAAAAATTTAATGAGGACCCGATATCCACCAGTACATGGGCCATATTAGTGCCCCTGCACTCGATCGAGATGTGCAGAGCATCGTTATGATTTCTTCCTTTAGCAGTCAGATCAGCGTCTGAGAAATCCAACCCATTGTTGGCAGTCAAACTAGCTACGCAATCTTTGAATTGGTCGGGTGAAGTTTCCTGCGGCACATGTGCAGTCTTGAGGAATGCAATTAAAGCCTTTGCATGGGCTTCAGAACATAATAACAAAGACAACATGGAGATTTTTGACGGGGTCTGCCCCAGCTGCTCGACTACATTGTAGTCGCTCTTCTTGATAATCTTCAGAATTTCTTCTATCTCTTGCTTAGAGGTTTCTACAATGATCTTCTTAGGTGCCTCTGTCCGGGAAGGCTCACCTGTGATTTCTTTGCCCCGAGTGCCAGATGGCTCAGCGACAGGGGTGATAACTTGAATAGGAACTGGGATAGTAGCTGATGTACTAGCAGATGGAATAAACACGTTTGTGGGCAGTCGAAGGGGAAATCTCGGGAGAAAAGAGTCTTCCGCTTCTGGTGACCTTGCTAGCCCCGACAATATTGCTGACATCAGCTTCCTCACTCTTTAAGTCTTGTTTAACTCCATGGTAATACACATCGGCACCATAGTTCCAAAGGACATCCTTATCCGAAGTGTATGGGATAGGACCAGGGACAGTAATTATTAACGGAGAAATTCTTGGGACGGGTGTAATCCTAACAGGCTTTCTAGAGGAAACCTTGGAAGGATCAGCGAAAATGGTTATGATGGTAACATCTTGAATTGGAACCAACAAAATCATAGTCTTTTCGAACATGATCTCTTTGTTATCCATTAGGCGTTGAACACCTGATTTTAATAAGTGGCAACCAGCAGGCAGAGTTGTACACATGTGGCAACCTTCGCCACAGCCCTAAAATAAACTGGCCAACAACAGATTCTTCTTAACTGTCATCAAAGGAGTAGAAATTTCTTCCACGGAGGTCACAAATAAATCATCGTCCAAAGCATTCACTCCATGACCATGTTTGGGCATGGGAGCCGTTATGACGTTGGGCTTCTCCGGAGCATCAAACTCAATCTCTTTGGCTTCGATCAAGTCTTGCACCTTATTCTTCAAGGCCCAACAGTTGTTTGTATCATGACCTGGACTTTCGGAGTGATAGGCGCAGCGGTCATTCGGGTTATATTGAGGAGAAGTGGTGTTGGGGTTCTTCCGGGCTTCCCTCAGAGTTACGAGGTTGGTTTTTACTAATTGTGGTAGAATTTGAGACAAGGTCATATTGAGCCGAGTATACTGCCTTGGTGGTCTTTCCACCCTTTGTTGATTGTTGCATTGTGGAGCAACTATGGGTCTTGATATCACTATCGCATTTACTGCTTGACAGTGTTCAGGTTTGCTTTGGCCCCTCGAGCCATAAACTGCACTAGCTTCTTTCTTACCGGTGAAAGGCTTCTTCACTGCACTTGATGAAGTATCCTTTTGTATCTTACCACTTAGGATACCAGCTTCTACTCTCTCTCCAGTCAAAATCAACTCAGTAAACCCAAATGACGAACTGCCAATCAGATGGTTGAAAAATGGACCAGATAGCGTCCCTAGAAACATGTCAACCAACTCCCTATCATACAAAGGGGGTTGGACTCTTCTAGCCAAATCTCTCCACTTTTGAGCATAGTCCTTAAAACCTTCACTTGCACCCATAGAAATACCCTGAAGCTGAGTACGAGTGGGAGCAAGGTCGGTGTTATACTGATACTTCCTGTAGAAAGCAGGAGCAAGGTCCTCCCAGTTTCGGAAGTTGGCTCCTTCCAACTGATAAAACCATTCAAGGTGAATCCCTGACAGACTATCTCGAAAGAAATGTACCCACAAATTTCTATCAGCAGTGTGGGGTTGAATTTTCCTAATATACGAACGGAGATGGAGTTTTGGACAGGATACTCCATTGTACTTGGCAAAAACCAGAGCTTTGAACTTATGAGGGATCACAACTCCCGATACCAGTCCCAGCTCTCCAAAATCTAAACCCGAGATCTTTTGAATCTCCATGGCACTCAGACGGTCTTTTATTTGCTTGTACCTATCCTCGGCAGGAGGATATTGTTCATCATCATAATCAGTATCATTATCAGAGAATGCAGGACTGAGGCCCTTTTCTTATTCTTGGTTTTTCCCTTCCCTGGACGAAGAGGTCAGATCAGCTTGCTGTTTCAACCTATCCCCAAACCTTTTGCCCATATTCAGAAGAACGACCTTCTTCTTCTTCTTCTTCTTCTTCTTCTTCTTCTTCTCTTTCTCTTTTAGAATGAGAGTTTTTAGATCCCCTTGCCCTTTATCCAAGCTCAAGAACATCTCTTGGAATTGGGCATTTTGTGCCTGAAGATCTTTGATGGCTTGATCAGAAGACATTTCGTGCTGAAATAAATAGCGAAGAAGATGAGAAACCTGTAATGGTGTGCATGATAATGGGATGCGTATGTAATGATTTCAAAGACTTTGGGAGATTTAAATTTGCAAACCAAAAAGAAACAAACTTTATTAGATTAACTTGTAAAAAGTTTCAACAATACCTTTAAGGCGTTACAAAGAAATAAATGGAAAACAAATCTAAAACTTAGAAAAGAAAAATCAAAAGTCCCATGGACGCTTCCTCTTTGTGCTGACATAGTCATTGATCGTTCTTTCTTCTTTGAGCTGCCTGGTGAGCTTCAAGATCTTCCTTTCTTGCTCATGGTACTTCTCCCGGTAAGTATTCCTCTCCTCTTTTAGCTGAATCCAGGATCTCTGCAATGCCTCAGGATCAGTGGGCATGTAAGGATAAAGAACTGTATAAGGAATGCCTTCTTCATTGGTGGGCTCCACAATCACTGGCAATACTGCTTCATAGGGCATCCCAAGCTTCTGGGCATGAGCTCGGACCCATTGGAGATAAGGCTGTATAGGGAGGTAAGTTCTTGGTCCTAGCTCTTGGGGGTCAGATCTGTTCACCATGCCCCAAGCTCGTATAAACCTTCGACGATGCTCTTCAACGTCTTCCTTGTAGTCAAATGCAATATTCGTAAGAAGTAGCTCATGGGGACCGTCTCTCCGAGCACGACCAAACAAGGATTATAGGTTATTCCCCCTCGGATTCTAAGCAATGGGACATTAGGGTATCCCCCACAACGATCAATGACAACAGTGCTTTCCATAACCCCGGAGCTCCAAAGAATATATGTATGGGCAAGTGACATTATCCTGTAAGACCATTCCAAACCTTCTTCATTCTTCAACACGGACTTAGGGAGGTGCGAAATAAACCACCTCGACAGCAACGACATACAACACATAAGAGTCCCTCTTCTATGCACAGTACGAGTGTAGAGGGCATGCAAGATATCACCCAATAGAGTAGGCATAGGATTGCGAGAAAGGAAGATCTTAACCGCATTGACATCTATAAAGGAATCTGGATTCGGGAAGAGGACAAAACCGTAGATAAGGAGAGCAAAGATATCTTTGAAAGCCTGGAAGTCAAAACTATCCCAGAATAGCTGAGCTTGATCTATCAGAAACTTGGCTAAGAAACCTTTAACCCTGCTTCGTGTTTCCTAATTGGATACTACATCAGCCCGTTTCATATGTAGAGCTGAAGCAATGTCTTATGGTCTAGGAGTCTCTTCCATACCTGTGAAGGGCATCTGCTCAAGGGTGGATATGCCCAATAAGTGAAAAAACTCTTCCAAAGTGGGAACCAGCTAATAATTTGGGAAGGTGAAGCAATGATGCACAGGATCAAAGAACTGGAAAAGCACATTCATCATCTGCTCATCAAACTTTGAGGTAACCAAGCTAAGAAGTTGACCATGTCTCTTAATGAATGAAGAAGTCTCAGAAACTCTTGAGGCTAATTCTTTGAGTTGAACAAGTATTTGCACAAAGTTAACTCGGATGGTGTTTCTGCGCACGGAAGCCATAATTTGCAAAACAGAACAAAGATAGATCCCCTCGGTCTTTGAAATGGTTAGTGTAATGAAGTATGCATGTTATGCTATGATGCATGATGTCATGATAAAAACAACACAGGTATAGCAGATAACAGACATGGTAAAGGTAAACAAGTCACACAAAAGCCCTTAAGTTTAAGGCTTGCATGGGGTCAAAGGTATTACCCTCTTGAAGTTCAGTTGGTTTCAACCTGTCCTAGAAAAAGTAACCGGGTTCTAGAGGTTCTCAATATCACTGACCATCCTCCATCGGTCATGGTTTCAGCTCACACAATCTTTTCTTACGGCCAGAACTATCTCGAGAGTATGGTCTCAATGAATGTAGCATCGAGTATCAACCAATTCTCAGCTTTACACCGAGTCCGACTATCTCACTACTTCCTACTGGCCAAGTTAGTCGATTAAAGGTTCTAAGGTCAGTTGATGCTTAACGACACACATAGCGGCCCCGTATTCTCCTTGTTTCTCCACAAGGGATACTGGTACCAACCAATATGCCACATCAACGTAGCTACTGCTTCAACCGTATTAGTCTACGCCATACAGTTCCCTCACAGTTTATTGCTACTTACCTAAAAGGTGTCCCCCAGATCCGGGTTAGGATCTATAGTAACTCCCAATACAAAACCCTTAAAAGTAAAGCAACCAAAACAAACAAGAGAAGCAATTTATGATGAACTAATCCTAAGGTATACCCCACTTATTCTCCCCAACAGAGTCGCCAGTTCTGTGATACGGTAGCAAAACCGACTGTTTTGAAAAATCCTGGTTTGCGTTTGTGTTTGCAAAATGTCGCGGTAAGCAAGAGTCGCCACCTACTTTTATTTTATCCAACTGGAAAGGACAAAAGCACAGGAAAATTCCTTTTTCGAGATTTTGAGTACGGGGGGTAGATTATAGAAAGGGAAGGTATTAACACCCTTTCTATCCATGGTTTTCCATGGGCTCTTAGGTACTTGCTAATTGTGATACGGTGGGAGAACTGATTATGGTTTTGCGTTTGTTTTCGCAAATGTTTCGGTTGAGCAAGAGTCGCCACCGACTTTTTATTTTATTCTAAGGAAAGGTTTAAAAAGCACAGCAAAAACCTTTGAGATTTTTCTTGGGTTCGGGGAGTAGATTATAGAAGGGGAAGGTATTAGCACCCCTTCTATCCATGGTTACCCATGGGCTCTTAGGTACTTGCTTAGATCAACTTGCCTTGGTTTTCAATTGTTTGAAATGGTGCTTTGTGTGTGGTTTTGAAAAGGTTTTGAAAAAGATGCCTTGTATAGGCTACCCTTGTAACAATTCTTTACTCGAATGTTTTACAAAAGGTGTTTGTCTTTTTGAAAAGATGTTTCAAGGTTTTTTTGAAAGTTTGTTTTGAAAGTGTTTGTGGAGTGGGTTTTGAAATAAAGCAAGTGTTTTCTTGGAAAGTTGACAAGTACTTAAGAGTTCATCTACCCTAAAGTTTTCTCAAAGATTTTTGTTATGTTTTAAACCTTTTGACAATTTTGTTCCACCATTGCATTTGGTGGACAATCTTATTTTAGGAGATTAAAGGGACGGACGCGGGTCATCGTTTAGACCATAGTTGCAATAGTGTTAAATGTCTTTGGGCAATTTTCTTTAAAAGGGACTTTGATCATTCATTTAAGCAACATTTTGTGGGACTATGATCATTTGATTGTTTGTTTTTACCCAAAGAAGTTCAACATGCAATATGGCCCAATTTTAAAAGGCAACAAGTGGAATACCCTAGGGGTGCAAGTGTGGAATGTGTTGTTCATTTTTCATGCTCATTTATCTTGTATTAAGTCCAACTATTTTGTTCATTTTTATTTGCATACAAAACCCTAATTCTAACATAGTATGTTTAGAAAGCGATAAAGTGCGAAATTTAAATTCCTACACTATTACTACACAATAATATGGGGAGGGGGGGTACAATGTTTCAAATGGGGTATATTTAGACAAGAAATTAAACCTAAAACTATTACATCAATTTTGAATTTATACAATTTAATTAAGGTGCAATAATTAAATAAAAAAATGGAATAAAATATGCAAGATGCAAAAAATGTTTTGTATATGTATGAAAAAAGTATTATTTATGTAAAAAAAAATAAAATAGAAAATAAAAATATATTATTTTTTGGAGTTTTTGAATTTAGGGCAAAACCCTAATTTTTTAAATCAAAGGGGTATTAATTAATTAATTCATATAATATCTATTATTTACATACAAAAGTAAAATAAAATATGGTATATTTGTAAAAAGGCATTTTTTAGTATTATATATTAAAAAATAAAATATGTACTTTTTTTTTTGTATTTTCACCCTAAGTATATTAATATATCTATTTATTTATGTTATTCATAAAAACTAGGTTTTATACACATTAATTAATAATATTCAATATAAAAAGTATTTATTATTTTTTTTTATAAAATATTTTCAGGAAGTAAAAATAAGATAAAAATATGTATAAAAATATATTTGGTATTATCTCAAGATTTTAAACAAAAAAAGTATATATATGTATATTTATTTATTTATGTACAAACAAAAGAAATAATCAAATAAATATGCAATAAATTCAAAAAATGATGGGAAAAATATTTTTATGTTTTTAATATGCTGAGAAAAAATAAATGAACCAATCACAAAAAGGCAAAAAGTCAAAATATTAAAAATGAATCAAATGGGCTCAGGGGTGCAAAACAGAAAAAGTGGTGTGAATAAGAAAATTGCTCAGGCCCAGCCCAAGAAGACACCTTCTTCAACCTCTGAACAAAGTTTGTTCAAAAAACGCGCGCAAGCATGCTTCCTTTGAATGTCCTGATTCTTTGATTTTTGGAACAAACTTCCAACACAAAAGATGTTAAGCATGAAACCACGATTCTAACCATATGCATAACTTGACCTAACTCTCTAAGATGAGGGAGAATTTCTCCTCCCCCAAATCCTAACCTAATTTTTCTTCCATTTTCAAACTCCAAATTCTCACAACTCAAGCAAAAGAAATGAAAAATAAAAACATGTACATGTTCAGTGGCATGAGTAGAACCTTGTTTATTCACAAACTTAAAGCTAATGATGCCTAATAAGAGAGATACGAATTCAAAAAACTACCTGTTCAGCTGAAGTTCTATCTGGAGATGTAAGAACTTTCAGTGCAAGGTGATGATTGGAAAAGCTTCCTTGAGGTCCAGGGATGTTATTCCAATGTTTACTTTGTCTTGAAAGCTTCAGAATCGAGCTAGAGAACTTCACCTGCAAATCAGAAATGTGAAAATGGTGGAAGTGGTTAGAGTGATTACAGGTCGTGCCTTTGCTTTTGGTTAGCTTGCATAGATGGTATGGAAGGTATGTGAACTGGTTTTGGCAAGAATGCTTAAGAGGAATAGAAGTTGGCACTCAAACTGCAGAGGCAACTCTGTTTTTGCAGTTTAATGGTGTTTTTTGGTTTGAGGATGTTTTGGAGGTAAATGGCTCGTGCAATAACTTGGTTATGATGTGTGTAATGTGTTTGATAACTTTGTTCTTGTGTCCCTAAGCTGAGATGGAAGTTGGTATTAGTTATGCAATGTTTCTTAACCTTTAAGCAACAAAATGCAAGTTGGTGGTTTAGGTCAGTAGGGGACCTCTAATCCTGCTGCAAAGCTTCTCTTGATCAGAGTAATTTGTTCATAATCTATTGCCAAAGAGATTTGGTTTGTACTTGCTTGATTTACCAATTGGACATAAAGTGAACTTTTGCAAAAATGGATAGTTTACTTTATCTAAAAATGGATCAAACTTGTATACAATACTTGAACTCATAGAATAACACTTTGACACAATGAACAAGCATTAAATTATTGAGTGTAACTTGGTTTAAGGACCTGTAATCAAGGGCATGCTGGTTTTGAGAAGTTTGCATAACTTATGAACATGAAAAATGGCCAATTCAAAAGTGAGTTTTTGCTATATTGTGAAATTCGATTCTCCCTAACCATGAGGTTGTTTGAGAAGTTCTTGGACATTTTGGAAAGCTTGGAATGTGTGCCACAATCCATCTTTGAAATGCAATTTGAAATTCCAAGTGGAAGTGTATGGAAAATGGCCTTGAAGTTAGGTAGAAAACCTTGTCAAAATAGGTCAAAAATTTACTAAGTTAAGAATGGTTTAGTGCCCTTATTCAAAAATTTGTAACTTGAGATGCAAGCTTCAAATGAGAAAACTTTGTGAATCAAAGTTGTAGATTATGCAACAAGCTACAACTTTCATGTTTGGACTTTTGTTTGAATCCAAATGGATCTTGGTGAAAAAGTGGGGCAAAGTTGGGAAAAATTAGGGTTTTCCATAACTTAGAAAAATTCTAAGTCATGAAAAATTCCATTTTAAACCCTAATTTGCATTTTGTGATTTCTTGGTGAACAAGTTTCATGATTTGGCATGTTTTGATGAAAAATGAATCTTGACTCTTGATTTTGACCCAAAAGTCAAAGTTTGACTTTTCAGTACACAGTCAAAATTGATCAGTTGACTGGGAAATTCAACTGTCAATCCTGTGTACTTGGGATCTTTTGAGTTTGTTGAGCATGTCAAGACAATTCCATGGGGTCCTTGAGTCCATAGGTGAGCTTGGTTTGCCATTGGCTAGGTCAAACAGTCAAAAATTGCTTTTGTGCAGTCAAAACCCTAAAAATGACCATTTTGCCCTTTTGGTCATCTGATCAAGTTTCTTGTGGAATTGTGATCCAAACTTGATCAAATGGTTCATATGAGTTCATAATGTTGATGTGGGTCAATTTTCATGAGGTTTGACTGTCAATTGGCCACAGTTGACTTTTTCTCCAATACAGCTGATTTCTAGGTCAACTGTCCAATTGACTGGGCGAAATTTGGAATCAAGACTTGAAACTTGGTATGGATAAACTTGGGAGTTCAATATGAAGCATGAAAGTCATTTTAGGCATTTTGGGTCAAAACATCTTGGTGCAAACACAAACCCTAATTTGAGTCCACAGTGCAAGGAGAGGTCTTGAGCAGATGAAACCCTAGCTGGATCTTGAGCTTCAAGGGCCTTGTGGTGAGAAATCAATGCGAAATGGGAGGGCAAATTTTGGGGTACAACAGTTGCCCCTGTTCAATCTTCTTGAATCCGAAGAGTTAGATTATCAAGTTTGCCTTTCGTGACTCGAGGGTAAAAGGAGATTGGACACTAGAGTGCCCGGAAATTTGCACTTGTCAAAGCAATGGATGCGGGAATGGGCTTAGAGATGCCATTTGGAGATGGGCTTAACGACGCCATCTGGGAGAGTGACAGAAATCTTGTCGGGGATGGGCTTAGAGATGCCATCTGGAAGGGTATACCAGGAAGGTGCCCAAGCTTGGGACCATCTCTGAACTGGGGGTCTGAACAAGCAATAGATTTACATCCGTTGTTGGGAAGAATCCATAAACTATTTTCAGAAGTCTTGAAGAAAAATCTGAACAAGTGACAGGTTAACATCCGTTTACTTGGAGGACCCGTGAACTGTTTTCAGAAATCTTGAAGTTGAATAAGCAATAGAGCAGCATCCGTTGTTGGGAAGCGTCCGTAAACTGTTTTCAAAAGTTGCATCTGAACAAGTCGATAGATTAACATCCGTTGTTGGGAAGAATCCATAAACTGTTTTCAGAAGTCTTGAAGGAGAATCTGAACAAGTGACAGGTTAACATCCGTTTACTTGGAGGACCCGTGAACTGTTTTCAGAAATCTTGAAGTTGAATAAGAACCGGTGTAGAGTTGCTTGATGATGAATCTGTGTAAAACTGCATCTGAAACTGTTAAGGATAGCTTTTTATTCTTATCCTGAAAAGGACAAAATGTCAGCTGAACACAAAATTATGTTGCATGAGATGTATGATGCAATATATGTTATATCAATGTTTATGACATGAATGTGATGAATGCGCATGTATGCTGGCGAGCTATCTTGCTGAGGATAAATGAATCCGAGGTGGCTGAAGATAAAAGCATCTTGACTGCTGCCGGGGAAAATAAATCCTTGGCTGCTGCTGGGGAAGAGAATTCCTGATGACCTCTACTGGGGGATTCCCATCTAATAGGCTCATGCTGGGGAGGTAAGATTGAGAATCTTCAGCTCGGTAGGAAATAACTCTGGCGATTTCACTGGGGAACTCAAGATTTGCCCTCTCCAAAGCTCTGTGGGGAGAAGGTTCATTAGTCTGGCTCCGCTGGGGATATTGAAAATTTGCACTCTGAGGGAATTTGAGCTTTGGAGGACTCTCTGGTTGGTGATAACAAAGATAAACTCCTCCGGGGATCATATTGATAAGTTATGCTGGGAAAATCTTGATGAACTCCGCTGGGGATAGGAAGAATTCTGGCGAGTGCGATCTTCTGTGGTTGTTAGCTGAGGATAACCCAGTTATAAGCCTTTATGAGGAATAACTTTGAATAAAACTTGGGAGAGACGTTCGTGCTCTGCAGGGAAATACCTTCCAGAACCTTACTGAGGATAAGCTTCGGGAGTCTGCTGGAGATAAGCCCCAGGGTTTGCTAGGGATGTGGATTCCAAATCTCTTGGGGGGTTTCCTTCGAAAGGGTGTCAAGATATCCATCTGTACCTTCATCCCATCAGTAATACTTTTTCTTAGGTTCATTTAGGAAGTGACTATGTTTCAAATGCATATGCCTATTTAACAAAACTTTGGACGTTTCTCAAAATAAAACAAACAGTACAAGAGAAAAAGAAAAGGGAAATGACACAAATTTTAGGAAGAGTATTTGTATTGATTTTCTTTGAGTATATTTGTACAAAGGAGACAATTATCCTAGTAAGAGGATTTTGTCGTAAATATTGAAAGATTTTATACAAAATAAAGGATGGCTATGTGAAATAATTCTATGGGATTCCGTTCCGCTATAGCTTTCACAAGTCTGAATATCTGTCCATTCAATGCTTCGTTTGACGATGACTGGATTGATCAGAAGTCTGGAACTGGTTGATGAAGAGATTGTCTTTGAAGTGATCCGACGAGACATAGTCATACGCTTTAATTCCCTAACTTTTGCCTGAATCGCCCTTTCGGGTTTTCGATCCACCGGGAAACCCCTTTTTGCCCAAGCCGCCCTTTCGGGTTTTCGACTTGCCGGGTGTACAGATTTTTTTCGTTTTTATCCCTAATTTTTGCCTGAACCGCCCTTTCGGGTTTTCGGTTCACCGGGATGCCCATTTTTGCCCAAGCCGCCCTTTCGGGTTTTCGACTTGTCGGGTTATTTTATGCGTAGTATCTTTTGACTATGTCTGCGTTTGCAGGGTGCGGCAAATCGTCGCCGTCCATGGTGGTCAGAATCATTGCACCACCAGAAAATAGGCTCTTGATCACAAATGGTCCTTCATATGTAGGAGTCCATTTGCCCCTGGGATCACTTTGCGGCAAGATAATCCGCTTGATTACGAGATCCCCGACTCGATACACTTGACATCTGACCTTCTTATTGAAGGCCTTGATCATCCGCTTTTGATACGTCTGACCATGGCATATAGCAGCAAGTCGCTTCTCGTCGATCAGATTGAGTTGATCAAGTCGGGTCTGCATCCAATCATCTTCATTCAAACCTGCATCCTTCATAATCCTTAGAGAGGGGATCTGGACTTCCATAGACAAAACAGCTTCCATGCCATAAACCAAAGAAAATGGGGTTGCCCCAGTTGAAGTACGCGTTGTCGTACGGTATCCATGCAGAGCAAACGGTAACATCTCATGCCAGTCTTTGTAAGTGACTGTCATTTTCTGAATGATCTTCTTAATGTTTTTGTTCGCAGCTTCAACAACACCGTTCATCTTCGGCCGATAGGGAGATGAATTGTGATGATAAATCTTGAACTGTTCGCATAATGCAGTGATCATTGTGTTATTCAGATTTGTACCGTTATCAGTGATGATCCTGTCTGGAACACCATACCGACATATGAGATTTTGCTTGATAAAGCGAGCAACCACATTTTTGGTGACAGAGGCGAAGGAAGCTGCTTCGACCCATTTAGTGAAGTAGTCAATGGCAACCAGGATGAAGCGATGTCCATTGGAAGCCGTGGGCTTGATCTCTCCAATCATATCAATGCCCCACATTGCAAAGGGCCACGGGGCAGTCAGGACGTTGAGGGGAATCGGAGGAATGTGAACTTTGTCAGCATAGACTTGACACTTGTGACAAGTACGGGAATGTTGATGGCAGTCAGCTTCCATGGTAGACCAGTAATAGCCTGCCCTTAGGATCTTCTTAGCCATTGTATGCCCGCTCAAGTGAGTGCCGAATGTGCCGCTGTGTATATCAGTCATGATCAACTTTGCTTCAGCTTTATCCACACATCGGAGTAATACACAATCATGGCTTCGTTTGTAAAGGATGCCGTTGCTCAGGAAAAACTTAGCAGCGAATTTCCTTAAGAACTTCTGGCCATTTACGGAAGCTCCTTCAGGATAATCTCTAGTCTCGAGATACCTTTTGATTTCATGGAACCAAGGTTGTTACACTACTTCATCGGTATTAATCTCGTGGCAATGTGCCGGTTCATCCATTCGCTTGATGGTGATTTGGGGAGCCTCGTTATCCCAGTTGAGTTTAAACATGGAGGACATTGTGGCTAGAGCATCGGCTAGCTGATTCTCTTCTCGCGGGAAATGCTCGAAGGTAATTTGCTCGAAATGAGGCAACAATGTCAGGACATGTTCTTTGTATGGGATAAGATTAGGATGCTTGGTATCCCAGTCTCCTTTGATTTGGCTGATGACCAAAGCCGAGTCCCCAAATACGACCAAAGATTTGATCCCCAAGTCTATAGCAGCCTCGAGACCAAAGATGCAAGCTTCATACTCAGCCATGTTGTTTGTGCAACTGAAGCAAAGTCGGGCCGTGAAAGGAGTATGACAACCTTCCGGAGAAATGAGTACTGCGCCAATACCGTTTCCTAGTGCATTTGAAGCACCATCAAAGTATAGGGTCCATCGGGATCCCTTTTCGGGTCCATCATACGGTCCGTCACCTTCAATGTTGTCCAAATTCATGATGTCCTCGTCTGGGAAGTCAAATCTCATGGGTTGATAGTCTTCGATAGCCTGATGAGCCAGATGGTCAGCTAGTACACTCCCTTTTATAGATTTTTGGGTGGTGTACTGAATGTCATACTCGGTTAAGATCATTTGCCATCTAGCTATCCTTCCAGATAAAGCGGGCTTCTCGAAGATATACTTGATAGGGTCCATTTTGGATATCAACAAGGTAGTATGAGTCAGCATATACTGTCTTAGTCGGCGAGCAGCCCATACCAAAGCGCAGCAAGTTTTCTCGAGCAATGAGTAGCGAGTCTCACAGTCGGTAAACTTTTTGCTAAGGTAATAAATAGCATGCTCTTTTCGACCAGACTCGTCATGCTGGCCCAAAACACACCCCATTGAGTTATCCAAGACGGTTAAGTACATGATCAATGGTCTTCCTTCGACGGGTGGCATCAGAATAGGAGGTTCTAGTAAATACTCCTTGATTCTATCAAAAGCAGCTTGGCAGTCGTCGTTCCATTCAACTACCTGATCTTTCTTCAAGAGTTTGAAAATTGGCTCACAGGTAGAAGTCAGATGTGAGATGAATCTGGCAATATAGTTTATGCGCCCCAAGAATCCTCTAACCTCCTTTTCAGTACGGGGAGCAGGCATCTCTTGTATTGCTTTTACTTTTGCCGGATCGACTTCAATGCCTTTGTTGCTTACAATGAATCCCAGGAGTTTACCAGACCTAACTCCAAAAGTGCATTTACTTGGATTCAGCCTGAGCTTGTATTCTTTCAACCTGGCAAATAGCTTTTCCAGATGCTCAAGGTGCTCTTCCTCCGTTTGTGATCGAGCTATCATATCGTCTACGTAAACTTCAATCTCATGATGTATCATGTCATGAAATAAAGCTACCATGGCGCGTTGATAAGTTGCCCCTGCGTTCTTCAGCCCGAACGGCATCACTTTGTAACAGAAAGTGCCCCATTGTGTAACAAAAGTTGTTTTCTCCATATCCTCGGGAGCCATTTTGATTTGATTGTAGCCCGAGAATCCGTCCATGAAGGAAAACACCTTATGCTGAGCTGTATTGTCGATCAAGATGTCAATATGAGGTAGCGGGAAATCATCTTTAGGGCTGGCCCTATTCAAATCCCGGTAGTCCACACACATTCTGACTTTGCCATCTTTCTTAGGTACTGGCACAATGTTAGCGACCCATTGAGGATAGGACGTAACAGCCAGAAAGCCAGCGTCGAACTGCTTCATTACTTCTGCTTTGATCTTTTCGGACATGTCAGGCCTCATTCGGCGAACTTTTTGCTTGATTGGTGGACAGTCTTCTCTTGTGGGGAGACGGTGAACCACGATGTCTGTATCTAAACCCGGCATATCTTCATAGGACCAAGCGAAGATTTCAACATACTCATTCAGCAACTGTACCAAGCGCTCCTTGACTTTTGGTTCCAGATTGGCACCTACTCGCACCTCCTTCCGGTCCTCCTCGGTTCCCAAGTTAACAGTTTCCAATGGCTCTTCATGCGGTAAGATGGCCCTTTCCTCTTGTTGCAGAAGTCTGGCTAGTTCCCCGGGTACTTCACAACCTTCGTCATCTTCATACTCGGCTAGATTGACCAGATCTTCAGAGTTATTGGAAGATACAGCAGAATAGTCACCCATGGAATCCGGAGTGGATGGGCACCTGCATTGGTGAGTGTGGGTGTGTGTAAGGGATAGCCATCCTTAAACAAAAAATGCAAAAGGAAAGAAAATGAACATAAGCAGTTTATCAAATGAAAACCGTCCAATGAATCATTAAACATGGCATATGAATATGAAAAATAGTTAAAACCCTTACAAGTGGACCTACATGCCCCGGGCAAGGCAGGAGGTGAAAAGATAGTGTACGGATTGTTTGAAAGTAGAATATTACAGACCAAATAGGAAATGTTTAACAGATAAATTACTGATGAATAAAAGTGATGGGGACAAAGTCTTTAGCCTCCCAATTGCTCAATCCTCCTCTAACAGTTGGATAAATCCACTCTTCAATGTTGCTTTCCTTGTCTTCATTCTCCAGGGCGTTGATTCTGTAAGGAGAAATTTTGACTGGCGCTCTTTCAATCTTTGACTGGCGCATAGCTTTCTGGCCAGCGACTGTGAACCCTAATCCAAACCTGTCAGTCTTATGCGGAAAGTCAGGTAACTTCCCCCATGCTGAATTCTTCCCTTCTTTAATTGCGGCCCTTGCGTCTTCCAGAGATGCCATCCTGGCCATCTGCCCCGGTGTCTCAGTTGCCAACTTTGCTACTGCTATTTCAGGAAGAACTTCTTCGAAATGTTGAAACGGCGTCTCAATGAACTCTCCTTCAACCTCCACATACCGGAAAGAATTCAAGTGGCTAATCATGTACTCTTCTTCGCCGTGAACAGTAATGATCTTTCCCTTGACAGGATACTTCAGCATCTGATGCAAGGAGGAGGTGACTGCCCCAGCATGGTGTATCCAAGGTCTACCCAACAGGCAGGAGTATGATGGACGGATGTCCATTACATAGAAAGTGGATTTAAACACCTCAGTACCTATCTTGATGGGAATTTTAACCTCCCCATGGACCATTCTCTTCGACCCATCGAAAGCTCTGACGACAATATCACTCGGCTTCAATTCCAACCCTTCGCAATCTAGCCGGTCCAAGGCCTTCTTAGGCAAAACATTCAGCGATGAACCGGTATCAACCAAAACATGTGCAAGGGTGGTTCCGCGACACTCGATTGAAATATGCAAAGCATCATTGTGGTTTCGGCCTTTAGGGGTTAGGTCGGCATCAGAAAAACCTAATCCATTATCCGCAGTCAGGCTAGCCACGCAATGTTGAAATTGATCCGTAGAGGTTTCCTGGGGCACATGAGCTGCCTTCAGAAACTTAATCAAAGCTTGAGCGTGCGCTTCTGAGCAAAGCAATAGTGCCAACATGGAGATCTTGGAAGGGGTTTGCCCCAACTGTTCCACCACATCGTAATCACTTCTCTTGATTATCCTTAAAATCTCGTCCATTTCTTTCTTGGAGGCTTCCGGGATCACCAAGGGTTGAGCCCTCGTCCTGACGGGCTCATCTTGTATTCCCTTTCCTTTATCAGCAATGGTAGGAGAGACAGCACTAGGAACAACTTCTTCAATCAAAGGAGTTCTAGCAGAGAGTTTTACTGGTGCAGGGATGACTTCTTTAGCTGATGAGGGTCCAAAGACTGCTCTTGGAGGGGCAATCTCTGGAGAAAATATTCTCCCGCTCCTGGTGATTTTGCTGGTGCCCGCAATGTTACTAATGCTGGCTTTTTCATCATCCGAACTTTCTTCAATTACTTCGATTTGCTTGATACCATGGTAGTAGATGTCACCACCATAGTTCCAAGGTATCGCCTTTTCAGAAACATAGGGAACAGGCCCTGGCACTGTTATCTTTAAGGGAACAGATTTTGCAGCTGGTGTAATCTTAACTGGCTTTTTGACGGCCTTGGAAAGATTGGCGTGAATGGTTATGATTGAGACATTTTCAACATGAACTGGAACAGCAGAAACTTTTTCGAACAAAATTTGTCGGCTATCCATAAGGCCTTGGATGCCTTTCTTTAATAGCGGACAATCAAACGGCAGAGAGTGGCAACAGTAGCAGTCTTCTTTACATCTCGGGAAGATCCCGGCCCTTAACAAATTCAACTTAATGGTTAGCAGTGGAGTAGTCAGATCACTGACGTCAGCAACATACAAATCCTCTTCAATGGCATTGACATTTCGGCCGTGCTTCGGCATAGGTGCAGATATCACATTAGGCTTCTCTGGAGCGTCAAACTCTACCTCCTTAGCCTCTATCAGGTCTTGGATTTTATGCTTGAGTGCCCAGCAATCATTGGTGTCGTGTCCAACACTGTCTGAATGGTAGGTGCATTTAGCATTGGCATGATAATGCGGGGAGGACGTATTCACATTCTTTGGCGCCTCCTTGATGGTGGCAAGATTCAACTTTAATAGATGGGGAAGCACTTGTGCTGGAGTCATATTAATACGGGTGAACTGCCGTTGTGGCCTTTCCACCCGTTGCTGATTTTGTCTGGATTGGTTGTAGCGATGCTGCTCGCTCGGAGTGTTTTGAATCATTACGGCCCCCACAGTTGGCCGACGCTCCATCTTTCCTGCTCTTCTCTGAGAATATACCATAGTTGTCTCCTTCTTAAAAGGCTTCTTCTCAACACTTGCAGCAACACCCTTCTGAATCTTTCCTGACTTGATGCCAACTTCTATTCTTTCGCCGGTTAAGATCAAATCGGTAAACCCTGCGGAAGAGTTACCAATTATATGATTGAAAAATGGCCCAGATAGGGTCCCAAGAAACATATCAACGAGCTCACGATCGGTTAAAGGAGGCTGCACCCTGCCAGCCAAATCCCTCCATTTCTGTGCATATTCTTTGAATCCCTCACTTGTTCCTAGTGACATACCCTGAAGTTGGGTACGAGTAGGAGCAAGATCAGAATTATACTGGTATTGTTTGTAGAAAGCGGTGGCCAAATCTTCCCAATTTATGACACTGGTTCCTTCTAGCTGATAAAACCACTCCAACTGGGCTCCCGATAGGCTGTCTTGAAAGAAATGAATCCAGAGATTTTTATCTGCCGTATAGGGTTGAATTTTTCTCACGTAGGACCTGAGATGCATTTTGGGACAGGACAGCCCATCATACCTCACAAACACTGGTACTTTGAATTTTGGGGGAATCACAATTCCAGCAACCAAGCCCATGTCTTCAAAATCCAAACCCGGTACCCTTTGCAATTCCATGGCAGCCAATCTGTCTTCTAAACCCTTGTACTTATCATCAGCTGGAGGGTATTGCTGGTCAGAATAATCTTCATCCTCTTCAACTTCTTCCTCCTCCGCATCAGACTCGAAAGGCACCGCAACTCGATCTCTTTTACTAGTTCCTTCATCAGAAGTAGGAGGAAATTCAAGCACTCTCCGAGCTTCTCTGTCAAATATTCTCCCCAAAGTAGCCACTCCGACCCTCTTTTTCTTCTTTACTGGGTCCTTATTCTCCAAATGAGTCTTGATATCCTCTTGACTTTTGACCAAAGTCATCAAGAGTTACTGGAACTGTGCATTATGGGCTTGTAGGTCTTTGACTGTTTGCTCGAGATCCATCCATGAAATAAACAGCAGATAGATAAGGAAACCTGGAGTGAGACCTGCTTATGCACATGATGAATGGTATGCTGATGTATGCAATGCATTCAAGGATTTAGGACATTCAAAGTTGTTTCAGACAAAGAAGAAAGCACGTCATATTAATAAGAAGAAATTTGTTAGTACATAAATGCCCCATGGGCCAAATGTTACAAAATAAACTTCTCAAGGCAGAAAGACATTGCGCATCCTCTTTGGTGCGATGTAGGTGTTGAGGGCCTCTTGCTCGTGGAGTCGGCGGGTAAGCTCTAGAACCTTCTTTTCACTGGCATAGTAGCTAGCTTCAAAAGTGTTCCGTTCTTCCTTGAGCTGAATCTAACTTTTCTGCATTTCCTCCCACGATGTAGGCATGTCTGGATGCAGGATGGTGTAGGGAACCTCTCCTTCATTGACGGGCTCTTTAATCATAGGGAGAACATGAGGATAAGGCATCATCAGACTTTGGGCTCGGGCTCGTACCCACTTGAGATAGGGCTCAAGAGGGATGGAGTTCTTGTGTCCCAGAGTCTGGCTATCAACCTTGTTGAGTTTTCCCCAAGCTCTGATGAATCTTTGGCGAAGTCCTTGCGCATCGTTGTCGAAGTCAAAAACTAGGCTAGGAATCAACATGTTATGAGGGCCATCCCTCCGTGCATATCCAAATTGCCTCAAAGCTAGGCAAGGGTTGTAGGTGATGCCTCCCCTGATTCCAAGTAAGGGAACATTAGGGAATTCTCCGCAACGATCGACGATGATAACATTTTCTCTGGACCGAGAACACCAATGTACATCAGAATGAGTAAGAGTCATCAATAGTTGGGACCACCTTGTACCTTGGTCATTCTTCAAGACAGATTGTGGAAGGTGCGAAATAAACCACCTTGCAAGGAGAGGAGTACAGCACATGAGAACACCCCTCTTTCTCATTGTTCGTGTGTAAAATGAGTGAAGGATATCCCCAAGCAACGTTGGTATTGGATTTCTGGACAAGAAGATTTTGACGGCGTTGACATCTACCAATTGGTCAGGATTTGGGAACAAGACCAACCCATAGATAAGGAGTGCCACAATCTCTTCAAAGGCTTGCAGGTCCAATGAGTTCCAACATTCTTGTGCCTTTTCAAACAAGAATTTTGCTAAGAATCCTTTGACGCCACTTCTGGTTTCCCAATGCCCCTTGATGTCGGATGGTTGAAGATGTAATGCTCGAGCAACATCTTCCGGCTTTGGTTCTTTTTCCGTACCGTTGAAGGGTAGTTGATTAAGGATAGGGATTCTTAGGAGTTGAGAAAACTCCTCCAAAGTGGGTACCAACTGATAATCAGGGAAAGTGAAGCAGTGGTGAAGAGGGTCAAAGAATTGGAATAACACCTTCATCATGTCTTCTTCCATGTTGGTGTTGACTAGGTTGAGCAGTCTACCATGTCTTTCACTGAAGGATGAATTTTCCGGAATTCTTGAGGTGATCTCCTTGAGTTGAGGAGAGATTCTCACAAGGTTGACTTGAATGGTATTTCTGCGAGGAATTTCCATGTCCTACAAAACAAGAACAAAGATGAAGATCCAAAACCCTTGAAATGGTTAGTGAATGCATATGATGTTTTATGATGTTTATGATGTATGCACAAAACATATGTACAAGCAAATCACACCAAACCCTAATATCAGGCTTGCATGGGGTTTCATAGGTAAGTACCCTCTTGAGTGTAGTTGGCTTAAAAACCTGTCCTATAAATAGTAACCGGGTTCTAAGGAGCTCAATATCACTGGATTATTTTCAATGTTCATTGTTTTGGTTTAGCCACTTAACTAGCGACCAAAATATTCCAAGAAAACAACCCTCAATGAGTGTAGTATCGAGTATCTACCAACTTCGGACTGCACCAAAGTCGGTCATCTCACTACCCCTAATAAAAGGCCAAGATGGTCAAGTAAGGTTCTAGGTCATTAGTGCTTAGTGACATCACTCAGCGGCCTCGTACTCTCCTTGATTGAACTCAAGGGTTACCGGTACTCACAAATATGTCGCACTAATATAGCTATTGCTTAGACCGTGTCGGTATACCCCGCACAGTTTCCACAACGTATTGCTATCTATGAATGTTTCCCAAAATCCGGGTGGAGGATTGTAAACCCAAACAATAGAGCCAAAGTATAAAGCAAGCAAATCAAACAATTAGTCATGCAAGAGGGTGATCTAAGCCCTAAGGTTACTCCACTTTAAAAATAATCCCCAGCAGAGTCGCCAGTTCTGTGATACGGTGGGAGAACTGATTATGGTTTTGCGTTCGTTTTCGCAAATGTTTCGGTTGAGCAAGAGTCGCCACCGACTTTTTATTTTATCCTAAGGAAAGGTTTAAAAAGCACAGCAAAAACCTTTGAGATTTTTCTTGGGTTCGTGGAGTAGATTATAGAAGGGGAAGGTATTAGCACCCCTTCTATCCATGGTTACCCATGGGCTCTTAGGTACTTGCTTAGATCAACTTGCCTTGGTTTTCAATTGTTTGAAATGGTGCTTTGTGTGTGGTTTTGAAAAGGTTTTGAAAAAGATGCCTTGTATAGGCTACCCTTGTAACAATTCTTTACTCGAATGTTTTACAAAAGGTGTTTGTCTTTTTGAAAAGATGTTTCAAGGTTTTTTTGAAAGTTTGTTTTGAAAGTGTTTGTGGAGTGGGTTTTGAAATAAAGCAAGTGTTTTCTTGGAAAGTTGACAAGTACTTAAGAGTTCATCTACCCTAAAGTTTTCTCAAAGATTTTTGTTATGTTTTAAACCTTTTGACAATTTTGTTCCACCATTGCATTTGGTGGACAATCTTGTTTTAGGAGATTAAAGGGACGGACGCGGGTCATCGTTTAGACCATAGTTGCAATAGTGTTAAATGTCTTTGGGCAATTTTCTTTAAAAGGGACTTTGATCATTCATTTAAGCAACATTTTGTGGGACTATGATCATTTGATTGTTTGTTTTTACCCAAAGAAGTTCAACATGCAATATGGCCCAATTTTAAAAGGCAACAAGTGGAATACCCTAGGGGTGCAAGTGTGGAATGTGTTGTTCATTTTTCATGCTCATTTATCTTGTATTAAGTCCAACTATTTTGTTCATTTTTATTTGCATACAAAACCCTAATTCTAACATAGTATGTTTAGAAAGCGATAAAGTGCGAAATTTAAATTCCTACACTATTACAACACAATAATATGGGGAGGGGGGTACAATGTTTCAAATGGGGTATATTTAGACAAGAAATTAAACCTAAAACTATTACATCAATTTTGAATTTATACAATTTAATTAAGGTGCAATAATTAAATAAAAAAATGGAATAAAATATGCAAGATGCAAAAAATGTTTTGTATATGTATGAAAAAAGTATTATTTATGTAAAAAAAAAAAATAGAAAATAAAAATATATTATTTTTTGGAGTTTTTGAATTTAGGGCAAAACCCTAATTTTTTAAATCAAAGGGGTATTAATTAATTAATTCATATAATATCTATTATTTACATACAAAAGTAAAATAAAATATGGTATATTTGTAAAAAGGCATTTTTTAGTATTATATATTAAAAAATAAAATATGTACTTTTTTTTTTGTATTTTCACCCTAAGTATATTAATATATCTATTTATTTATGTTATTCATAAAAACTAGGTTTTATACACATTAATTAATAATATTCAATATAAAAAGTATTTATTATTTTTTTTTATAAAATATTTTCAGGAAGTAAAAATAAGATAAAAATATGTATACAAATATATTTGGTATTATCTCAAGATTTTAAACAAAAAAAGTATATATATGTATATTTATTTATTTATGTACAAACAAAAGAAATAATCAAATAAATATGCAATAAATTCAAAAAATGATGGGAAAAATATTTTTATGTTTTTAATATGCTGAGAAAAAATAAATGAACCAATCACAAAAAGGCAAAAAGTCAAAATATTAAAAATGAAGCAAATGGGCTCAGGGGTGCAAAACAGAAAAAGTGGTGTGAATAAGAAAATTGCTCAGGCCCAGCCCAAGAAGACACCTTCTTCAACCTCTGAACAAAGTTTGTTCAAAAAACGCGCGCAAGCATGCTTCCTTTGAATGTCCCGATTCTTTGATTTTTGGAACAAACTTCCAACACAAAAGATGTTAAGCATGAAACCACGATTCTAACCATATGCATAACTTGACCTAACTCTCTAAGATGAGGGAGAATTTCTCCTCCCCCAAATCCTAACCTAATTTTTCTGCCATTTTCAAACTCCAAATTCTCACAACTCAAGCAAAAGAAATGAAAAGTAAAAAACATGTACATGTTCAGTGGCATGAGTAGAACCTTGTTTATTCACAAACTTAAAGCTAATGATGCCTAATAAGAGAGATACGAATTCAAAAAACTACCTGTTCAGCTGAAGTTCTATCTGAAGATGTAAGAACTTTCAGTGCAAGGTGATGATTGGAAAAGCTTCCTTGAGGTCCAGGGATGCTATTCCAATGTTTACTTTGTCTTGAAAGCTTCAGAATCGAGCTAGAGAACTTCACCTGCAAATCAGAAATGTGAAAATGGTGGAAGTGGTTAGAGTGATTACAGGTCGTGCCTTTGCTTTTGGTTAGCTTGCATAGATGGTATGGAAGGTATGTGATCTGGTTTTGGCAAGAATGCTTAAGAGGAATAGAAGTTGGCACTCAAACTGCAGAGGCAACTCTGTTTTTGCAGTTTAATGGTGTTTTTTGGTTTGAGGATGTTTTGGAGGTAAATGGCTTGTGCAATAACTTGGTTATGATGTGTGTAATGTGTTTGATAACTTTGTTCTTGTGTCCCTAAGCTGAGATGGAAGTTGGTATTAGTTATGCAATGTTTCTTAACCTTTAAGCAACAAAATGCAAGTTGGTGGTTTAGGTCAGTAGGGGACCTCTAATCCTGCTGCAAAGCTTCTCTTGATCAGAGTAATTTGTTCATAATCTAGTGCCAAAGAGATTTGGTTTGTACTTGCTTGATTTACCAATTGGACATAAAGTGAACTTTTGCAAAAATGGATAGTTTACTTTATCTAAAAATGGATCAAACTTGTATACAATACTTGAACTCATAGAATAACACTTTGACACAATGAACAAGCATTAAATTATTGAGTGTAACTTGGTTTAAGGACCTGTAATCAAGGGCATGCTGGTTTTGAGAAGTTTGCATAACTTATGAACATGAAAAATGGCCAATTCAAAAGTGAGTTTTTGCTATATTGTGAAATTCGATTCTCCCTAACCATGAGGTTGTTTGAGAAGTTCTTGGACATTTTGGAAATCTTGGAATGTGTGCCACAATCCATCTTTGAAATGAAATTTGAAATTACAAGTGTAAGTGTATGGAAAATGGCCTTGAAGTTAGGTAGAAAACCTTGTCAAAATAGGTCAAAAATTTACTAAGTTAAGAATGGTTTAGTGCCCTTATTCAAAAAATTGTAACTTGAGATGCAAGCTTCAAATGAGAAAACTTTGTGAATCAAAGTTGTAGATTATGCAATAAGCTACAACTTTCATGTTTGGACTTTTGTTTGAATCCAAATGGATCTTGGTGAAAAAGTGGGGAAAAGTTGGGAAAAAATTAGGGTTTTCCATAACTTAGAAAAATTCTAAGTCATGAAAAATTCCATTTTAAACCCTAATTTGCATTTTGTGATTTCTTGGTGAACAAGTTTCATGATTTGGCATGTTTTGATGAAAAATGAATCTTGACTCTTGATTTTGACCCAAAAGTCAAAGTTTGACTTTTCAGTACACAGTCAAAATTAATCAGTTGACTGGGAAATTCAACTGTCAATCCTGTGTACTTGGGATCTTTTGAGTTTGTTGAGCATGTCAAGACAATTCCATGGGGTCCTTGAGTCCATAGGTGAGCTTGGTTTGCCATTGGCTAGGTCAAACAGTCAAAAATTGCCTTTGTGCAGTCAAAACCCTAAAAATGACCATTTTGCCCTTTTGGTCATCTGATCAAGTTTCTTGTGGAATTGTGATCCAAACTTGATCAAATGGTTCATATGAGTTCATAATGTTGATGTGGGTCAATTTTCATGAGGTTTGACTGTCAATTGGCCACAGTTGACTTTTTCCCCAATACAGCTGATTTCTAGGTCAACTGTCCAATTGACTGGGCGAAATTTGGAATCAAGACTTGAAACTTGGTATGGATAAACTTGGGAGTTCAATATGAAGCATGAAAGTCATTTTAGGCATTTTGGGTCAAAACATCTTGGTGCAAACACAAACCCTAATTTGAGTCCACAGTGCAAGGAGAGGTCTTGAGCAGATGAAACCCTAGCTGGATCTTGAGCTTCAAGGGCTTTGTGGTGAGAAATCAATGAGAAATGGGAGGGAAAATTTTGGGGTACAACACTAATCTTTTAAAATTGCTTGTGTGTGTTTGTTTTGAAAAGTTTTTGTTTTACATTGTTTTAACCCTTGTATCAGTCTTCAATAGTGTTACGAAGTTGTTTTGAAAACTTTGTTTGGAAAAGTGTATGTGTAAAAAGTTTATTTTGAGCAAGTACCTAACAATATCTACCTACTCGAAAAAGGATATTTTCTATTTTTGTTTCCTTTAGACAATGCTATCCTATTATTAAGGAGTAGGTAGCACGATCGTTTGAGTTGTAAGGGTCAATTCGAAAGGGGGTACGACCACTAAAGCAATGTTAGGACGTCTTAGTAGTAACCCTAAAGTCTTAAGATCATATTTGAGGCAACATTTCCGAGGCAACATTTCCGAACGGGACTTTCGATCTTTGTTAGACATTAAGGCGACCACTAAAACACCCTATACTTAATGATCGTTTACTGAAGGCAACCGAAGTGAGAGTATACCCTAAGAGTGCGCATGTGCGAGTGATTTGGTTTCAGTTATTATCTTTGCACATTAGGGTTTTCTAGCCATTTTAAATTGTCATGCAATCTTGTCATACAATCCTATTAACATACATCTAACAGTTAATATTTGCGAGAATTAAAATGCGAGAAATAAAAACCTAGCTTCGGGGAGGGGGATTAATTACATAGCCAAAAACCCTTAAAAACGACAAATAAAAAGGAAATCCTAATTAAACTATTACATACCATGGGCAGTTACATTAATATTGCAAAAATAGTAAACGCGCGCGATGGATCGAAACGAGAGAATTAGGGTTTTGGCCCCGACTAAGCCTAATTAAAAGAAAAATTATCTTTGATTTTTTTTGATTATTTTGAGAAAATAAAGTTTAATTGAATAAATAAAAAAACTAATTTCTAATTAATTTAAATTTAAGAAAAATAAATTAAATCGACCTATTTTTGTATTTTTCATTTTGAGAAAGAAATAAAAATTAAATCAAGCAAACCCTAATTTTTTTCTAATTGATTTTAAATATATAAAAAAGTTAGAATTAACCTAAATTAAGTTTAAACTAATATTAAATTAAATTTGATAAAATAAATAAAAACCTAATTCTAAATTTGTGAAATTGATTATTATGATTTTTTTTGTGAAAAAAGAAATTATTTGTGTTAGAAAATAATTTAAACAAATTAAATTAAATGAGAAAAATTAGAAAAAAAATAGAATGGGCCTGGTGGTATGCTAACAAAGGAGGTGGTGCCAATTGCAGTTTCTGGGCCCAACAATCCTTGGCCTGTTTGACTTTGCCAGATTCTATGTGTGCATTTGACTCCAGCGCATGGTGGACCCTCATGGGGATGCCTTGGATCTGACAACCTTGATGATCTGATGGTTAGGTATTGATGATGTGTGGTGGATGATTTGTCACGTGGTGCATTGAATCAACCTGAAAATATTGAGAGAAAATAAAATGCACACGCTTGGGATCGAACCCAGGACGTGTGCATCAAAGACTAATGGCCTTACCACTACGCTGGCTTGCTTAGTTGAACAAATAATGGCAAATAATTATTATATGGAAGAAACAAAATAATAACTCTTAAAACGCACGCAGATTTGAATTGGCTAGTCATGAAGCGCCACGTTATCATCTTCCTCATCGTCTCCGTCGTTTTAGATAAAAGACATTTACCTACAGACACCAGGCGTAGGTATAACCCTGTGCTTCTCCAAAAACCCGTGCATGCATGATAAATCCCAACCAATGGTACCAATCAACTCGTTGCAACCTCACGGGCATCATGGTACCATTATCCATGGCCAATTGTTCCTGTACAGGAAAATCCCAAAAATAAAGCAAGAACCCTAACTATGGTATCTTGGTGTATAGTCAGTAATAACACAATTGAGTACAACCATTAGCTTGCAAATAACTCATGGATTAAGAATATGCTAATAAATCACGTTAAAGATTCCAGAATGATGGTATTCGATTTCAAGAAAATATGAAAAACGTATGGTACTTACAATGCAATTCTGAACGTGGGAAAGCTTGTTAATGGTTGAAACATGTTCCTGAGATGTCCAACAAACGTTTGGAATGGTTAGAATGCTTTGAATTGAGCTATAATGTGGAAATCAGTTTGCCACTTTTCTTGAATTTTTTGAAACTTGCTTTCTGTTTTGCACGCCTCCAATCTCTCTGTTTTTGGTCTGCAATCCTTCCTTATGTATCCAAGAATGAATTAGGGTTACAACTTGGTTTCAAATCTTCTCTAATTATGATCATTGATTCATGATTTGATCTTTGTGCAAATCTTTCCAAATCAAGTAAAATGCAATATTTTTGTGTCCAAATGAACCTTGCACGATTTTATTCCATCTCCAGCTGTATAATAGACCTAAACATGCACAAAATCTCAAGCTTTGATTAGTTTTTGATATTTTCATGATTTTATTTTGATTTTATTTGATTTAAATGAAATAAAATCAAAATAAATAACAAAAAAAAGATAATGACAAGTGGAAGGGGTCATGGGTCGTGGGTCATATTACAAACTCAGTGCAAGCATAAAAAGTTGGTCCCATTTGACAAAAAATATGCAATTTTGGCCACATTTGACTTTTGGCAATTTTGCAAAAAAGGTCAATTTTGACAATGCATAACTCTCTTAAATTTGACCCTAGAGAGGTGTTCTTTGACTTTTTAGAAAGTTTAAGATGTCCTCTAAGCAACCTTTTTAGTCTCATCTCAATTGAGTCTTCCATGTTCATGTATGAAGCTTTTCCCCAAAAGGTGTTTTTGTTGACTTTTCAAAATGACCTATAATGTCCAAATTCATATCTTCTTGGGAGTGCATATTTTGAACTTGGGAGTTGAATATGAATTATAGGGAATTTTATCCTCTTCAAAATGAGCTTTGGGTGGGTCATTTTTGATAAAGTATGAGAAAGTTATGCTTGGTCAAGGTTGAGTTGACTTTTCCTGCAAAACCCTAATTTAGCAACTTTTGGGTTTTGATGAATTGTGAGCAATCCTTGAGGAATCATGATCAAACCTTGATAAAATGATGAATAATAATTCAAAATGAGGATGTTGACAAAAAATCTTGAAGTTTGACTGTATGTGGGTCACAATTGACTTTTGCCTTAGCATAATCGATTTTCAGGCCTTTTAGCAATTGACTAAGCAAACTTCCTCTGCAAGGCTTGAAACTTGACATGGATGATCTTGAGAACATTTTAGGACAATGGTGAGCATTTGGGACCCTTTGGACCCAAACTTCTTGATGCAAACTGAAACCCTAATTTGAGGTAGACTGCCTTATGAGAGAGTTTGTCTGGTCAACCCTTGGACTTCCTTGAGCAATTTGAGGACCTCCCTTGAAATGTATTGAGAAATATGGGAGGGAAAATTTTGGGGTGCAACAGTACCCAAACATTTTCCCTCTCATTTCTCAAAGGATCACCCTAGACCCTCAGGTTTGCTTCCATCCAAGTCCAAGCCTTGAGTTACAAATTTTCCAAGAAAGTCATTCATAAGGGAAAAATGGTCATTTGCACACTGAAAAGTTAAACTTTGACTTTTGGATAAAAAAATCAAGTTTCAAGAGTCATATTTCATAAAGACATGTTGAAATATGAAGTTTGTTTGATCAAGAAAATTCAAAAGTCTAAATTACTTTGGAAAAGTCAAAATTCTAAATACTTAGAATTTTTTTCTAAGTGTTTAAGAAATATGACGAGTTCAGAACTTCTGGCA
The DNA here is from genome assembly GCA_948472305.1 of Vicia faba. Classification (NCBI taxonomy): domain Eukaryota; kingdom Viridiplantae; phylum Streptophyta; class Magnoliopsida; order Fabales; family Fabaceae; genus Vicia; species Vicia faba. The sequence continues at coordinate 1,009,611,759 of OX451740.1, read as the reverse complement.
AGATTTCCAGCATGATGCAAGCTGATTCTGAAATAACTTCTAACACAAGAGTTTTAGATCTCAATGAGACCCAAAACATTGCATAATAAAACTTCTTCTAGAAGTTTTGGGATTTAAAGTTGTACGTCTTCAAAGACACGTCTCTGAAACTTAGGCACTTAGTAAATTCTGAGCATTTTCAAGTCAGAAGTTGTCTACAACTTCTGGGCCAGTTTTCATATAGGTTCTGTCAGAAGTTGCAAGAGTAATTCAAAGAGGGTTACAAAGCATGTCATAAGCTTTATGGAAAGTCTGAGAACTTGCTCAAAACATTCTGGAGCAATGAGATTAAAGGATCGAAAGTTGGATGTTGGTTCTAAGTTGCGCTGATGCTGAACTTCTGACCCAGAACTAAGCTATGATTCATAATCTCACATTGCAGGATTTCTGGTTTGATAAATCTCATCATCATTTAATGCTCACAACCACTTTTGAGTTTTTATCCAAACGATTTCCCCACGTGTGACATAGAAGTACATTGTTGTCCTTGAAAAAGAAAACTTTTGTACAAGAGTATGTTGGACCCATGCTTTGCTTTTACTTCTGAGGGTACTTTTCCTTAATTCATTCTTACAAATCCAGCCTAGGCACGGCTAAAAGCTGCTAACCACCATACTTGTTTATCTTACTTCAAGAACAAGCCAGCACGCTAGCATGATGGTGGTACTTTTGACTTCTCCAAGATACAAAATTCTTGCCTATAAATTGAACTTCATTTGCAACTGTGAAGGGGGCCGGTCGAAAAAAATGAAAAGAAAAAGCTTTGAAACCTTACTAAAAATTTTCAGGAATCTGAAACTGCAAACACAAATACAAAACCTGTTAGTTTTTTATTTTTTCATTCAAATTCCAACTTCCCTCAAGTTGTTTCTTGACCAAATTATCCATACACCATTCATAACCCAAATTAAAGGTTGTTCCCATCTGCTGAGCACGTGAGGAAGCTGATAAGAACATTACAAGAAGTCAGAACCAGGCTCTAGTTCACAGGACCTTTTCCATCTGCAAGGTAATCTTCTGTTGACTCTCATCATATTACTTAGGCATTGTTAGATTTGTATGTTCAAAATACAATGTAGAAATCCTGGATTTGATTCTGTACATATTCACAGATTGTGTGTATTTTTACCTAAGTAGAGAAAATTTCAGTTCAGAACTTCTGGAGGAAATTATGATTCAGAATTAAGATTAGCAAAATTCATACTTGCTTCTGATGTACAGTTCTGATACCTTATATTTTGAAACCATGATGAAATCTGCCATAACTGCTATGTGCGCATTTTCTATTTTGTTGAGAAATGACTAAGCTGCAGATGCTCTGATCAGCGTGAAGAAGGAGAGGAAATTCACCATCAGAGTTTACTTTGTGATACATGTTTATGCTTTTTGCTTCTAACACTGGATGTACAACCACCCCAGTGGTAGAAAACGTGTGCATAAGACATTAGGGCTAAAGGTCCTGGGTTCTAGCCCCAGAAGCATCTTTTTAGGTTTATTTAGTGACATTTTCACCCATTCATCTGTCAAACAATATTCCTAAATCAGAACTTCTGGATAACCTTACCCAACAACAGTATCGCCTCACTCTCAAATAGCTAGAACTTCTGATTTACCAGTGATATACGAACTTCTAGGTTCCCAGCCACACTATAGCTTCTGAACCCCCTCAGCAACCAGAACCTCTAGGTTTTCCTTCATTCCCAGCAACCTCAAAACTTGGTTTACCCAGGCCCAAAACTTCTGACCTTCTACTCACCTACTAACATTTTCTCTCTTGCAGCGTATCAGAGTCAGAACTGCTGTTCCTCCTCGTTTCAGCAATGTGCTGATTCTGACTCCTTTTTCTCTTATTTATCTTATTTTTGCTTTTAATAACCAAAAACACCAAAAATATTTCATATTCACATGTTTTATTTTATTTCTTTTAGAACAAAAAGATCAAAATATTTTCTTAAGTAAACTAACTTCTTTGCAAAAACAAAACAAGTCCATTTCAATTCGTGTACATTATTTCAATATGGTTGTAATAGATAATTAGGAATTTAATTTCTTGCAATCCCCATTTGTAAATTTGTACACCCTATCCCCCTAATATTTGTAATAGCGTAGAATCTTTACTTTCTGTGCTTTTATTGCTTTCACATATTGCTAGTAATTAGGTGTGTATGGCAAGATAAAAACAACAAATAGACAACCCAAAAATTAAATACTAAATGCATGCAATCAAACACACTACTCGAACATGCACCCTTAGGTTAATCTCACTTGTTGCCTCGGAAAAATAGTCATGTCCCTCGAACATGGGCGTTTTAGCAAAGACCCTCAATAAAAGATCGTAGTCCCTCAATGACCCTCGATGTTGCCTTTGGTAAATGGTATAGTCCCTAAAACGACATTGCTAAAACGTCTCATAGGTTTCCTTCTATGACTATACGGATGAACTTTTAGAATCTTTACTTGACCAACTTGGCCATTAGGACGTAGTGAGATGACTGACTTTGGTGCAGTCCGAAGTTGGTTGATACTCGATACTACACTCACTGAGATTTGACTCCCGAGCTTTGTTTGGTGGCAAGTCAGTTGTCAATTGGAACGAAGTTTATGGGAAAGATAAGTGATATTGAGACCCCTTAGAACCCGGTTACTATTACTAGGACAGGTTGAGCCAACTAAACTTCAAGAGGGTACTTACCTACTAACTCCATGCAAGCCTAAACCTAAGGACTTGTCTGCTTTGTGTGTATATGATTATTTGCATATAAACTTGTTTACTTTGCATACTTGTACATAATATCATACCATAGCATTTTTAATAACTGTTTCAAGGATCTCAAGGGCCTATGATGCAGGGTCACGTTGAACCAGATGTCTATCAAGGGACAAGAGGATTTATTTTCCTTTGACCAAACACCGTCAAAGATCAAGTACAACAAACTTGAGTCAAGGGCTGCAACCCACTTGACATGGTGAACTTAATTCTCGTGGAAGGATATCCACCGATACAAAGTTCTCCAATCAAAACTGTAAGTGACCACTAACATTTACCCCACGAGATCCTTGAAAACATGTATCCACATATCATGCATCATATCATGACAGGTTTCTCCCATACAGGCCTCCTTATCTTCCTATTGTTTATTTCAGTAAAATGGATATGGAACAAACGGTGAAAGATCTCCAAGCTTAAAACGCTCAACTCCAACAAATGTTCTTGGCTTTGGCTAAGGGGCAAGAGAACCTGAAGAATCTTCTTCTCAAAGACAAGAAGAAAAAGTCCAAGAAGTCAGTAGGCATCCTGAACTTGGGAAGAAGACTTAAAGGACCAGTCAAGGGGGCTCTAGATCTTCCAACTCCATCCAACATGGGGGATAGTCATGAAGAAGACAACATTATGGAAATTGATGAAGTCGAAACTAACTACTTTGAGGAACAATATCCTCCCGCTGATGACAAGTACAAATAGTTGGAGGATCTCCTCAATGCTATGGAGATTCAACATATACCTGGGGTGGATTTAGGAGACATGGGATTGGTTTCTGGAGTGGTCATCCCGCCAAAGTTTAAAATCCCTACCTTTTCCCTGTACGATGGAGTCTCTTTCCCTAAGATGCACTTAAAGTCTTATGTCCGCAAGATTCAACCATACACAACTGAGCCGAAGCTGTGGATCCATTTCTTCCAAGAGAGCCTGGTAGGGACTCAACTTGAATGGTTCTATTAATTGGAGAGTTCTCGCATCCACACTTGGGATGATTTAGCTGCTGCTTTCTATAAGCAGTACCAATACAACGCTGATCTTGCGCCAACTCGTGTACAGTTGCAGAACATGACCATGGGTTCCAACGAGAGCTTCAAGGGTACGCCCAAAAGTGGAGAGATCTGGCTGGTAGGGTGCAACCCCCTTTAACTGACAGGGAGCTGATTGACATCTTCATGGGAACTTTGACAGGACCTTTCTTCAAACACCTAATCAGAAGCTCCTCGGTCGGGTTCACTGAGCTAATACTGACTGGAAAAAGGGTCGAAGATGGCATCAAAAGCGAAAAGATTGAAGGAGCTACACCCTCTGATGCTCAGAAAAAGCCATACAATGGGAAGAAAGAGTCCAATGCTGTGTATGGTCAAAAGAGTCGTCATGACCAACACATGAGGGCAGTCCTGATCTCTGGTTCTGCATTGCACCGACAACAGCAAAGGGGAAATCAACGAAGGCCAGACGAGCCCAAAAGACAGTTTACCAACATCAACATGCCGCTGTCTCAAGCGCTACAACACTTGTTGAGGATGAATCTGATTACGTTGATAGGACCTCATCCAAACCCCAAAACTTATTCTCCTAACTACAATCCTAATGCAACAGGTGCTTATCATTTCGGCGGTCCCGTGCATGATACTAACGATTGTTGGGCATTGAAGTAAAAGATTCAGAATTTGATTGACGCCAAGGAGATCAAGTTTGACCCTCCGGAGACTCCAAACGTGATCACTGATCCTATGTCGAATCACTGAGAGCGTCTTGTTCATTTTGAATTTTCAATTGTAATCTCTTTTGTTATTCAAACACTTATCTATTAACGTCAAACTTTGTTTCATTAATGTATTGCATTTGTTTGTCTTGAATTAATCCATTCATTTTCATTATATTTAAACTATATTGTTTTTACTTCCTTTATGACATTAAAATCTTTCTAAAAGTTACAAGCCTTTAGAGGGAGGATGGCGAAAACAATGCCATAATCTCATACAATATACTTTTGGACAGACCTTGCTGACGATGTACAAGCATTCTTTCAATTCCTAAACACTGGAGTTATAAGGAGGATAACCCCTAGTTAACCCCTTCGAACCAAAGAAGTATAAGTTTTCTTTTTTTACACAAATTGAAACCTTTAATCAAAACCTGGGGCATGGTAGTCTCTCAGTTAGTTCAAACACACGTTCAGTACACAATAAATGACATCAAAAACATTCCTTCTGAACCAAAATATGGTGATGGTTCCCTATCAAATAGGCAGTCATTATCTCTCAAAAGAAAAGCCCACTAAGTCAAAACCTATGAAGGAGACTTAAAGAAAATTGGGGCGTCCCGCTGACTGTAATCTTAAAAACAAGAACAGTCAGGAAAAATCAGGGATAATAAATCAAAAAAGAGGTCACTACAAACCCTCCACAACATGGAAAATATGGAAAAAAATGTCTGCCTTCCGCCAAACTTAACTTGTCTGAACCATCACTAGAATGTCATTCCATACTCAATTGGAGTTCAAACGCGCAATTAACTGAGTTTAGGATTGAAGAACATCATGAAGAATGAGCGGGTACAAATACACTTTGAGCCTTATCCTTTGCTTCTTAAACCGTGAACCAAGCCATGTTACAACCCTTCAAAAGTCCTAATTGAAGCATGGGTTAGTTCGAAAGCACACTGTTACAAAAGGTATCCTGACTCCTGTAAGGCTTCACTCTAAATCCTGAGTTGAATTTTCTTACAAAATTTCTTGCTACAAACGCATTTTAAAATTTTCAAGACAATCATCGACTTTGCATTATTTGAATATCGCTGTTTGCATATGGCTATTTGTTTGACAACAGAGAAATTCACACAACGAATATCCGATGAACGACAGCTCTCTCGGTGAACAAAATCACTTCAAATGGGATGACACTTCCAATGAAAAATCTCCTATCAACAAGGGGGCATGACATGTCACTATCTAGCACACCTGGGGTAGTCCAATCAAGATTCCAAGAAATCTCTCAAGAAGTGCAGAATAACCAGGGGCAGGTCTCCATCTAAATCACTTGGGGCATTGAATGCAAATCCCGATAGAGGGTTACGTACAGTCAATCATTTCATGGCAGTGTCACAAACACTTGCTACTGGGGGCAGTGACAAATCTCCCCAAAATCCCTCTCATAGGATGACCCCTAGCAAGAGTTTCAATCTCTGAAAACCTTTTCCCCGGCTTGAGTTTTCCCCTCCGACTACTACAAATCAAAGGACTAAAACTCCTCTTCCCCAATATACTACTTTACAATCCCTAACAAGTTACTGTGAATCCTGGACTCGACCAAATATCAGTTCAACTTCGTCCTAACTCCCAGTAGAGCAACGAACAACCGAGAATCCTGATCTCTTTTCCCCAAGCAAGAATCAAAACTCTCCAGAGTTTTCAATATTCCCCAACGGAATTCACCTCAGACAACAAAAGAGGAATCCCCGATGGAAACATGCTAAGCAAAGTTTGGAGACACACCTACTCTTCAACAACAGGTCGGGGTTTAATGACTCCCCAACATTTGTCAAGGATTTATTTTCTAAGACAAAAATACATTCAAATAACATCTTGCATTCCATACATCATATTACATACATGACAAGTGCATACAACACAATCTCCTTTATTTTGAGGACATCATTGCACCATGCATTTCATACATCATGACATTGCATACATTTAACATTTTACCTTTTTCAGGAAAAGGTTAATCAACAGATGGCTATCGTCAACAATTTTCAAAAGGTCAGAGATTAATACCTGTAACAAGTCAGGGCAATTATCTACACGACCAGCTGAGGCAACCCTACCCAGTTTCCTTCTCAGATTCCAGATGAAGTTTAACACAAACTCATCATAAAGCAACCCTACCCAGGTTCCTTCTTATTTCCAGATGCAGTTTTACACGGACTCATCATGAAGCAACCCTACCCAAGTTCCTTCTCATGTCCAAATGCAGTTTTACACGGACTCATCATGAAGCAATCCTACCCAGGTACCTTCTCATTTCCAAATTCAGTTTTACACGGACTCATCGTCAAGCAAATCTACCCAGGTTCCTTCTCATTTCTAAATGCAGTTTTACACAGACTCATCATCAAGAAACCCTACCCAGGTTCCTTCTTATTTTCAGATGCAGTTTTACACGGACTCATCATGAAGTAATCCTACCCAGGTTCCTTCTCAGAAAATTTTAGATAAAGTTTAACACGGACTCATCATCAAGAAACCCTACCCAGGTTCCTTCTCATTTCCATATGCAGTTTCACACAGACTCATCATGAAGTAATCCTACCCAGGTTTCTTCTCAGACAATTCCAGATGCAGTTTTACACGGACTCATCATGAAGCAGCCCTACACAGGCCCATCATAAGTTAAAGAAAATTCAAGACCTCTACTGGTTCAATTTAAATCTCTCAATGGTTTATCCTGACTCTTTCTGGTAGACATTTCTTCTGGTTCAGATAAATCGCTCCAAGATTTATTCTGATTCTTTTCCACTTGAAGTCAAGTTTAGGCTTAGTCTAATTTCCGTAAGCAATCACCTTCGGATGGCATCTATAAGCCCATCTCCAAAAACTATCCATCATTTCTCCAAATGGCATCTTTTAAGCCCATTCCCTACATAATTAACCACGACATCATCAAGTGCAAATTTCTGGGCACTCTAGTGTTCAATCATCTTCCACCTTCAAGTCACGAATGACAGATTTGCCAATCTAACTCTTCAAGCGTAAGAAGATTGAATAGGGGAAGCTGTTGTACCCTAAAATTTGCCCTCTTATTTCTCAAAGGATCACCCTAGACCCTCAGGTTTGCTTCCATCCAAGTCTAAGCCTTGAATTACAAATTTTCCAAGAAAGTCATTCACAAGGGCAAAATGGTCATTTGTATACTGAAAAGTCAAATTTGACTTTTGGATAAAAAAATCAAGTTTCAAGAGTCATATTTCATCAAGAAATGTTGAAATATGAAGTTTGTTTCATCAAGAAAATCCAAAAGTCAAAATTACTTTGGAAAAGTCAAAATTCTAAATACTTAGAATTTTCTAAGTGTTTAAGAAATATGACGAGCTCAGAACTTCTAGCCAGATTTCCATCATGATGCAAGCTGATTCTGAAAGAACTTCTAACACAAGAGTGTTAGACTCAATGAGACCCAAAACATTGCAGAACATAACTTCTTCTAGAAGTGTTGGGATTTAAAGTTGTACGTCTTCAAAGACACGTCTCTGAAACTTAGGCACTTAGTAAATTCTGAGCATTTTCAAGTCAGAAGTTGTCTACAACTTCTGGGCCAGTTTTCACATAAGTTCAGTCAGAAGTTGCAAGAGTAATTCAAAGAGGGCTTACAAAGCATGTCATAAGCTTTATGGAAAGTCTGAGAACTCGCTCAGAACATGCTGGAGCAAAGAGATTAAAGGATCAGAAGTTGGATGTTGGTTCTAAGTTACGCTGATGCTGAAATTTTGATCGAGAACTAAGCTATGATGCATAATTTCACATTGCAGGATTTCTGGTTTGATAAATCTCATCATCATTTAATGCTCACAACCACTTTTGAGTTTTTATCCAAAGGATTTACCTACGTGTGACATAGAAGTACATTATTGTCCTTGAAAAAGCAAACTTTTGTACAAGAGTATGTTGGGCCCATGCTTTGCTTTTGCTTCTGAGGGTACTTTTCCTTAATTCATACTTACAAATCCAGCCTAGGCACGGCTAAAATCAGCTAACCACCATACTTGTTTATCTTACTTCAAGAACAAGCCAACATGCTAGCATGATGGTGGTACTTTTGACTTCTTCAAGCTACAAAATTCTTTCCTATAAATTGAACTTCATTTGCAACTGTGAAGGGGGCCGGTCGAAAAAACTGAAAAGAAAAAGCTTTGAAACCTTACTATAAATTCCAAGAATCCGAAACTTCAAACACAAATACAAAACCTGTTAGTTTTTAATTCTTGCATTCAAACTCCAACTTTAGTCAAGTTGTTTCTTGACCAAATCATCCATACACCATTCATAACCTGTTGTACCCCAAAATTTTCCCTCCCATATTCTTCAAAGTTTTGACAAGCATCATCTCAATTTGCTCAAGTCTACTCAAGGGTTGCATAGTTCAAACACCCTCCTAAGCCAGTCAAATTAGGGTTTTGGTTCTTGCAAGGAAGTTGAGGTTTTCAAGGGCTCAATCAAGTCACATATGCCTATACACATTGTCAAGCATCCCCATGCCAAGTTTCAAGGCTCACAAGATCAAGTTGCACAGTCAAAAGCCCTAGTTGCTCCTTAACCAACTGCAAGGGTAAAATGGTCATTTGGCAGTCAAAAGTCAAAATTTTTGGTCAACATCTTATTTTGAAGCCACAATCATCATTTGGTCAAGTCTTGACCATGATTTCACAAGCATGGCTCAAAAATCATCAAGATGCAAAAGTTTCCATTTTTGGACAGTTGAAAAGTCAACTGTAACTTGACCAAGGCATAACTTTTTCATGGTTCATCATAAAAATCCCATCCAATGCTCATTTTGAAGGGGATGACATTTCCTACAACTCATATTCACATTCCAAGTCCAAGAAATGCTCTCACAAAAAGTTATCAATTTCAACATTATAGGTCATTTTCAAAAGTCAACAAAAAGACATTTTAAGTCAAAGACCATAACTTGAGATTGGTAAATCAAAATTACATGGGACCAAAGAATTGGTTAGAGGACTTCAAGACCTTTCCAAAATGTCCAAGAACATGTTCATATGATCGAAATTGAGCAAGATATGCATTGGAGAAGTTGGGAAATTTTTGTGAAATGGCAAAAGTCAACTATCCTTGAAACTTCAATTTTTGACAAAAGGGCCCACTTTCTTCCACTTGATTCAGCCTTGTCATGCCACCCACGTGTCCCATGACCAATTACAAGACCAAACATTTATTTTTTCATTTTTATTTAATTTTTATGGATTTAATTCATTTTAATCCATAATAATTCAAATAAAATCAAAAAAATGAATTAAATGGTATCTTTGAGTTTTGAATGGCTTTCATGTATCATGAACAACCTACCAATTTCGTGCTAGGGCCATTTTAAGCATGAAAATTCAAATTTGAACAAAATTGGAAAATGCTTTAATGGTGGTTATGAAGAAATCCAAAAGCATCATTGCAAAGGATACAAGCTCTTAATGTGACTTATTCTCATTCATACATACATATGCAAGTGTTCCAGACCTGATTCACGACCTAGAACTCATTGAAACGGCCAGAACCAATTCCAAAAATTCAAAAGAAATTTGCAAACTGAAATCCACTTTTCAGCACGATTTAAAGCCTTTTCTTGATCCAAACACATTCCTAACACTCCCAGGAATCTATTGCAATCAGAAACACGCTCTAACACTCAAGGAATCACTCACTACAGTCCCACGGTTTGTCCATTTCTTTCAAAATCAAAATGCATAATTCTTGCACATTTAACATGATATAATTGTTGTTTTGTATTGCTAACGCTCTTCTGAAGCTAATGGTATAAGGCAATTGCATTTTGGAGCCCTGAATCACAAACCACCATGGATGATTTTTAGGTTTTCAAAGCTTTCGAATTGGGGGTTTCTCATATAGGAAAAATTAGGCTTGGAAAGACCCATGGTTGAAATCAGAAGATCAGTACGAACACATCCCAACCCTCTCGCCCAATTTATATAGAGCATAGCTCTATTCGTTATTTTCTGTCATGTCATTTTGTGGGGGTTAAAAACCCCCGCTAAGTGTTTTGTTTTTTACAGGAAGAAGGAAGAAGACGGTGACGTGGTCATGTGTGGTTGGCTGGTTCAAAAAATGCGCGCTATTTTTCTTTTGTCCAGCATATAATGTATTTATTTTATATAATATTTATTTCTCATTATGCTTACAAATGCGCGCAGGTGGTTGGAATGGTTAAGTGTGTTGGCAAATGATCAACGGGACCTGGGTTCGATTCCCAGGTCCCCCAAACGCTTGTTTCATTTATTTCTAACATATTCCCATGCAGCATTCCAGCAAAAGTCTACCATACACCTCAAACAATCAGCGTGCCAAGTGGCCTCAGATGAAGATCCAAAGGCCTGGATTGGACGAGCACCATACTCCTGGTCAACCTACGCCATGGACAATCTCCAAAAGTCAACAAGGCTGGTTAATGGGCCAGCAATTTCCAGGATTCACACCTCCATTGGGCCATCAACACCCCCTTTGTTTTCTATTTCTTTTTTTTTCTATTTTCCTTTTCCTTTTTTTATTTTCTTTAGTAATTATTATTAGTATTATTTAATTAATCAATTAATTAACATTTTTTCACCATAAAATTCAGAAAACAAAAAAAAACATTTTATTATTTATTAACTTATTTTGTAAATAAATGTACATTAAATTAAATTAGCTTAATTAGTTAACTTTAATACCTTTTTACAATAAATAAAATAATTTAGACTTAGGCTTTTCTTTTGACATTTTTAATTCCTTTTTTTATTTTATTTCATTAAAACATAAAAACACAAAAAATATTTTCTTAATTAATTAATTAATTAGTCATTAATTTTAATTTCATTAATTACAAAAAAAGGGACAAAATTCAATTCTTTTCTTAAAAGGGTCAAAACCCTTAGGACGTTCCCGAATAAATCTCTATTCGCGCGTATTTATTTATTTTGATTATATTTATGTATCTGTACAGAGGATGTAATAGTAATTAGGATTTTATTTCTTTCTTTAATTTCCTGCATTTACTTTTCAAACGGGTTTGTTTTTTTGGCGATGTATACACCCGCGCCTTGTAATAGTTAGATTTACATTTCCGCAATTTATTTTCCGCACTCCTAGCTGTTAAATATGCCTGCAAGAATGTATGTAAATAAAATTAATCCGTAGCTCACAAATAACATGTACAAAGACAATTAACTGAAAAAAACAACACACATGCACATGCCACCCCTAGGGTACGCCTCACTGGTTGCCTCAACGTGGTCATCAAGTATAGGGTGTCTTAGAGGTCGCCCTTCTATCCAAAAGATCCAGTTGCCTCGAAACGCTTGCCTCGGATACAAAGGATCTAGGACATTAGGGTTACTTCTAAGGTGTCCTACCATTGGTTCGGTGACCACACTGTCCCTAATCATCGAATTGACCCGAACAACTCCAACGATGGTGCTACCTACTCCTCAATGGTGGGATAACACTATCTAAAGGACTCTTACACAGCCTAATTCCTTAGAGTAGGTAGATTCTCATGGGTACTTTCTCTTTCTCAAAACAAACAAAAATACTTTTCACACCTCACACTTTCAAAAGTTTTCAAACAAATTTTTCATACACTCTTGAAGACAGATACAAGAGTTACTTAGAAATTTTTCAAACGAAACTTTTTCAAAACCCACACACACTTGAAAAGCAAACAAATTTTGAAAACATAAGAGCAAGTACCTAAGAGCCCGTGGATAACCACAAATAGAAAGGGTGCTAACACCTTCCCTTTCTATAAATCTACCTCCCGAACCGAGAAACATTCTCGAATAAGGAATTTTGCTGTGCTTTTGTCCTTTTCATGTTGGAGAACATAAAAGACGGTGGCGACTCTTGCTTACCGCGACATTTCGCGAAACCAGCTAAAAAACAGTCAGTTCTATTCCCACCGATCACAGATCTGGCGACTCTGCTGGGGAAAATTTTAAAGTGAGGTGTACCTTAGGATTAGACCACTCTTATGTTTTCAATTGAATGTTTTGTTTGCTTTATTATTGTGGGCTGTATTAGAGTTTTATAGATCCTAACCCAGATCTGGGGAATACCCTTTTAGGTAGCATAAGCTGTGAGGGACCTGTCAGGCGTAGACTGACATGGGTGAAGCAGTGGCTACGTTGGTGTGGCACCTTGGTCTGTACCGATATCCCTTGTGTTGCAACGAGGAAAATATGGGTCTTCTGAGGAGTCATTAAGCACCAACCAACCTTAGAACCCTAATGTGACCCAACTTGGCCATAGAACAGTAGCAGTATGCTACACCCATTGAGGCTAAACTCTCGCGATGGTTCTGGCTGCAAGAAAAGATTGCAACGCTGGAGTTATGACCGATTGAGGGTATTCAGTGATATTGGGATCCTCTAGAACCCGGTTACTTTTGATAGGACAGGTCTTAACCAACGAAACTGAAAGAGGGTAGTACCTAAACTTCATGCTGGCCTAAACTCTAAGGGCTGTCTGGTGTGACTTGTGTGCCTTATCATGTTTGCCTTTGTGAATATTTGTGGTGTGCTTTACCATAACATCATACCATCATACCACTGCATGCATCCTGCATAAGGACTGACCCATTTCAAAGACAAGAGGGTTTCACCTTTGCTCTGTTTTGTAGGACATCATGATGCCTCTGCGAAGGAACACTATCTGGCTCAACTTTGTTCACCCACCTGATTTGCTTAAAGAGTTGGTTGACAGAATTCCAAACACTGCTTCCTTCATCCAGAGGCATGGTTCTCTTCTCGGTTTAGTCACCTCAAAGTGGGACCAACAACTGATGAGTGTCCTGACCCAGTTTTATGATCCTCTGTACCATTGCTTCACCTTTCAAGACTTCCAGCTGGTCCCTACCCTGGAAGAATTCTCTGATTTGCTCGGTATCCCTATCTTGGATCAGACTCCCTTCACTGGTTCGGAAAAGGCTCTTAGACTTGAGGAGATTGCAGCAGCCCTTCCTTTGACCAACAAGGAGGTAATGGATAACTGGGTGACTAGAAGTGGAATTAAGGGCTTTTTGGCTAAGTTTCTGATTGGTAAAGCTAACAGTTTCTGGAATGACTTAGACTTCAGGGCGTATGAAGACATTCTGGGTCTCTTAATCTATGGTTTGGTTTTGTTTCCAAATCCCGATAACTTTGTCAGCATCAATGCCATAAGGATCTTCATGTCTCGGAATCCTGTACCCACTTTCTTAGGTGATATCCTGCAACAACTCTATGCTCGTAATGCCCGAAGACGGGGAACTTTGTGGTGTTGTGCTCCTTTATTGGTGAGGTGGTTTATTTTGTACCTCCCTAAGTTCGTGCTGAAGAACAAAGAAGGAAGAGGCTGGGCTCATAGGATAATGTCTCTCACTGATAATGACATCATTTGGATTCTCAGAGGTTTAGATGAGGTGGTTGTTATTGATCGTTGCAGAGAGTATCCTAATGTTCCATTGATCGGTACCCAGGGAGGAATCTCTTATAATCCATGTTTAGCTCTCCGTCAATTTGGAAGAGCCAGAAGAGCAAGGCCTCATGAGATGTTGGTGCGTCACATCAGTTTTGAGTTTCAGGTAGATAGTGACGAACTGCGCCGTAGATTCATCAAAGCTTGGGACAGAATTCACAAAGCTGACCCACATGAGTTGGGACCGAAGACTTCTCTACCAATGGAACCCTATTACAGATGGGTCCACGTCCGTGCTCAGAAGTTAGGTATGCCATATGAAGCTGTCAGGCCTATCATTCTTGAAATTCCTGATGGAGACGGGGTTCCTCCAACCATACTCCCTCCTCAGATACCCACTGATGTTGATACACTAAAGAGGTTTTGGGCGCAACTACAGGAAGAGCGGGATTCTTATCGGGAAAAGTTCAACGAACAGGAACAGAAGATCCAGAAGCTGACCAAGCAATTGGAGAACGAGCGAATCATGAATGACTATATCCGTACTGAGAAGAGGAGGCCATGGGAGCACTGATGGGCTTTGGATGTTTCCTTTACAGCTTTTATTTCCTTTTCAGTATTTTCATTCCTGTAACGCCTAAGGGAAATTTGTTGAACAATTAGATTCCAATGTTTAAATCTAATAAAGAGTGTTCCTTTTGTCTACAAAGTTGATTCCCGATTGTCTTTGAAAACATAATTCATACGCATTTCATTCATCATATGCATCACAGGTACCCTTTTCCTACAGGTTGCTTAATCTCCTTCGCTGTTTATTTCAGCACTCAGTCATCATGAATCCTGAACCAACTACTGAACAAGCTATCAAGGCCCTCCAGGCCCAGAACGCCCAGTTTCAAGAGCTGGTCATGAGCTTAGCCCAAGGACAACAGGAGCTGAAGGCTTTGCTCCTGAAGAAGAAGAAGAAGAAGAGGACTGTGATGTTCAACACTGGACGCAGACTCGGGAATACACTACAGAATGAAGCTGAGCGGACTACTCCATCTGTTGGGGAAGGCAGTCACCAAGAGGGAAGGGTCCCTAGCCCTGTGGTCTCTGACACTGAGACAGATTTCAATGATGAGCAGTACCCTCCTGCTGAGGACAGGTACAAACAGCTGGAGGGCCGGTTAAATGTTATGGAGATTCAACGTGTGCTTGGGTTAGATTTTGGAGACTTAGGGTTATCTTCTGGGGTGGTGATCCCACACAAGTTCAAGGCGCCTGCCTTTGTGAAGTACGACGGGGCTTCCTGTCCTAAGCTGCACCTCCGTTCTTATGTAAGGAAGATCCAGCCTTACACTGCAGACAAGAACTTGTGGATCCATTTCTTCCAGGAGAGTCTTTCAGGGACTCAACTCGAATGGTTCTATCAGCTGGATGGAACCAATATTCGTAACTAGGAGGACTTGTCCACTGCTTTTTATAAGCAGTATCAGTACAATTCCGACCTCGCTCCTACACATACCCAACTCCAGGGTATGTCACTAGGATCGGGAGAAGGTTTTAAGGAGTACGCGCAGAAATGGAGAGACCTGGCTGGTAGGGTGCAGCCACCATTGATGGATCGTGAACTCGTGGACATGTTCTTGGGGACCCTGTCTGGTCCATTCTTTAATCACCTGATTGGTAATTCCTCTACTGGGTTTATAGACCTGATCCTGACTGGTGAGAGGATCGAAGCTGGTATCAAATCGGGGAAGATACAGAAAGGTGCCTCCTCAAGTACTGAAAAGAAGCCCTTCAAGAAGGAAGCTAGTGTTGTTTATGGTCCCAGAAGACAGAACAAACTGGAACGCCGCCAAGCTGTCAACGCGGTGGTTATTTCTAAGCCTGCTGCTGCCCCTCAACAATATAACCAGCCAAGAGTTGAAAGGCCCAAAAGGCAGTATACTCGGCTCAGCATGACCCTCTCTCAGATATTGCCGCAACTGCTGTCAACCAATCTGGTAACTATCAAGGAAGCTCCGAAGGTTGTGAACACGACCTCTCCAAAGTACAACCCCAACGCCCGTTGCGCTTATCACTCTGATAGCCCGGGGCATAACACTGATGATTGTTGGGCTCTGAGGAATAAGGTTCAAGACCTTATTGATGCTAAAGAGGTTCAGTTCGAGGCGCCCGAGAGGCCTAATGTGGTGACAACTCCCATGCCCAACCATGGAGTAAATGCTATCAGGGTTAAAGATGAAGTGGAAGAATCCGAATTCGACAGCTGGATCTACCCGACGACCAATGGTGGACCTAGCAACTGGACTGCAAAAGATTTCATACCTATTACTTTTGTCACTCAGTAATAAACTCTTTTGTTTTGAAGTTGAAACAAACAATAATTGGAAACTTTATGGCCCGGTGTCTTACCCGGGGCACCGTGGTTTCATTTGGAGGGCTTGTTATTTGTCACTTTCATATATCATGAATAAAAGCATTGGACGTTTTTCACATTTCAAATCTTACGCTCCCTTTCTTTCTTTATATATTGCAAAACAACTATATTTACACACACTCACTTATACAAGTTCCAATCCACTCTGGATCTCACTGGTAACGACTCTATTACTGCCAGTTATGACATCAAAAATCCGATCAACTTAGCCGAAGACGAAGGTGAAGACGATTGCGAAGTGCCTGGTGAGCTTGCAAGACTGCTACTCCAGGAGGAGAGGGCCATTCAGCCACATGAAGAGCCAGTGGAAACGGTAAATCTGGGTACTGAGACAGATAGAAAAGAAGTCAAGATTGGTGCCAATCTAGAGCTCAGTGTGAAACAACGGTTGATTCAGATGTTGCATGATTATGTGGAAATCTTTGCTTGGTCTTACGAAGACATGCCTGGGTTGGATACCGACATTGTGGTTCACCACTTGCCTACTAAGGAAGACTGCCCTCCGGTTAAACAGAAGGTCCGCCGTATGCGTCCAGAGATGTCTGAGAAAATCAAAGCTGAGGTTATGAAACAATTCGGCGCCGGTTTTCTAGCAGTGAATTCTTACCCTCAGTGGGTTGCCAACGTGGTTCCAGTGCCGAAGAAAGATGGTAAGGTCCGAATGTGTGTTGATTACAGGGATTTGAACAGGGCAAGCCCCAAGGATGACTTCCCCCTACCACACATTGACGTTCTGGTTGACAATACTGCTCAACATAAGGTATTCTCCCTCATGGACGGCTTCTCCGGTTATAATCAAATCAAGATGGCTCCTGAAGACATGGAGAAGACCACTTTTGTTACTCAGTGGGGCACCTTCTGCTACAAGGTCATGCCTTTTGGGTTGAAGAATGCTGGGGCAACCTACCAACGTGCCATGGTTGCTTTGTTTCATGACATGATCCATCATGAGATTGAAGTATATGTCGATGATATGATTGCAAGGTCCCAAACTGAGGAGGAACACCTTGACCATCTACAGAAGCTGTTTGACCGTCTGAAGTTGTACAAGCTGAGGTTGAACCCAAACAAGTGCACCTTTGGGGTGAGATCTGAAAAATTGCTAGGCTTCGTCGTGAGCGATAAAGGTATTCAAGTGGACCCTGCCAAGGTGAAAGCCATACAAGAGATGCCAGCTCCCAAGACAGAAAAAGAAGTCAGAGGCTTTCTAGGACGTCTGAACTACATTGCCTGATTCATCTCGCACCTAACTGGTACCTATGAACCAATCTTCAAGCTGCTGAAGAAAGATCAAGTAGTACGTTGGAATGATGAATGTCAGGCCGCTTTCGAAAGAATCAAAGAGTATCTCTAAGAACCACCCATTCTTATGCCGCCGGTTGAAGGGAGACCTCTAATCTTATACTTGACAGTACTGGACAACTCAATGGGGTGTGTGCTGGGGCAGCATGACGAGTCTGGTCGAAAAGAGCACGCCATTTATTACCTTAGCAAAAAGTTTACCGACTGTGAGACCCGATACTCACTGCTCGAGAAAACTTGCTACGCTTTGGTATGGGCTGCTCGCCGACTGAGACAGTATATGTTGACTCACACTACTCTATTGATTTCAAAAATGGATCCAATCAAGTACATATTCGAAAAGCCTGCTTTGTCCGGAAGAATAGCAAGATGGCAGATGATCTTGACAAAATACGACATCCAGTACACGACTCAAAAAGCAATCAAGGGAAGTGTATTGGCAGACCATTTGGCACACCAGGCAGTGGACGACTACCAATCTATGAACTTTGAATTTCCAGACGAGGATATCATGGTAGTGACTGATTGTGAAGTACCTGGACCGGATGAAGGACCTGAGGAAGGATCCCGATGGTCTATGCACTTTGACAGAGCCTCAAACGCTTTGGGTAACGGTATTGGCGCCGTGATCATATCCCCTAAAGGCACTCATACTCCACTCACTGCCCGACTATGTTTCAACTGCACCAACAAAATGACGGAGTATGAAGCATGCATCATGGGTCTTCAAGCTGCAATTGACTTAAGGATCAAGTTTCTGAGTGTCTTCGGAGATTCCGCGCTCGTGATCAATCAGATCAAAGGCGAGTGGGATACGAAACACCCAAATCTTATTCCCTACAAAGAGTATGTGTTGACATTGATCCCACATTTCGAAGAGATAACTTTTGAACACTTCCCAAGAGAGGAGAATCAGTTGGCGGACGCGTTAGCTACAATGTCTTCTATGTTCAAAGTCAAATGGGACAAAGAGGCTCCCCAGATCATTATCTGGAAGTTGGATGAACCTGCACATTGCTGTGATCTTGAGGCTGAAGAAGTAACTGAAAAACCCTGGTATCATGAAGTGAAGAGGTACTTGGAAGCTCAAGAATACCCTGAAGGCGCATCTGTCAACGATAAGAAATTTCTGAGAAGATTCACTGCAAAGTTCTTCCTCAGCAATGGCATTCTCTACAAGCGAAATCATGATTCAACCTTACTGCGTTGTATGGATAAGACTGAAGCAGAAAAGATCATGGCAGAGCTACATGAAGGTACCTTCGGAACACATTCCAGTGGGCATACCATGGCAAAGAAAATCCTTCGGGCAGGATATTTCTGGTCCACAATGGAATCCGACTGTTACCAACATTCTCGGACATGTCATAAGTGCCAGATCTATGCTTATAAGGTGCACGTTCCTCCAGTACCTCTGAATGTCTTGACAGCACCTTGGCCTTTTGCAATGTGGGGCATTGATATGATCGGTGAGATCAGACCTACGACATCCAACGGGCATCGCTTCATCCTGGTAGCGATTGATTACTTCACGAAGTGGGTTGAAGCCGCTTCCTACGCTACCGTAACCAAGAACGTCGTGGCACGGTTCATTCGGCATAACCTAATATATCGATACGGTGTCCCGGAAAGGATCATTACGGACAATGGTACCAATCTTAACAACAAGATGATCACTGAGCTCTGCGAGTAATTCAAGATACAACACCACAACTCTTCTCCCTACCGGCCGAAGATGAATGGGGCTGTAGAAGCGGCTAATAAGAACATCAAGAAAATTGTGCAGAAGATGACAGTGACCTACAAAGATTGGCACGAGATGTTACCGTTTGCTCTTCATGGGTACCGTACCTCAGCACGGACGTCAACATGGGAAACACCCTTTTCCTTGGTCTATGGCATGGAGGCAGTCTTGCCTATTGAAGTCCAGATACCCTCTCTCCGGATAATGAAGGATGCAGGTTTGAGCGAAGATGATTGGATCCAGACTCGACTTGATCAATTAAACCTAATCGATGAATAGAGACTCACTGCTATTTGTCATGGTCAAACGTACCAAAAACGGATGATCGGGGCATTTAACAAGAAAGTCAGACGACAAGAGTATCAAGTCGGAGACCTGGTAATCAAACGCATCATTCTTCCTCAAAGTGATCCCAGGGGAAAATGGACCCCTATGTACAAAGGGCCATTTGTGGTTAAACATATCTTCTCAGGAGGAGCTATGATCCTAACTACCATGGATGGTGACGACCTTCCTCACCCTGCCAATGTAGACATAGTAAAAAAGATACTACGCATGAATAAAAGACCCGCTAGGTTGACACACCTAGGAAAAAATAAGGGCTTCCCGGCGAACCAAAAGGGTTCGGGCAAAAATAAGGGATGAAATGAAAAAATCTGTACACCCGGCAAGTCGAAAACCTGAAAAGGCGGCTTGGGCAAAAATGGGTATCCCGGTGGACTGAAAACCCGAAAGGGCGGTCCAAGAAAAAGTTAGGGATAAGCGTAATACTATGTCTCGTTGGATCACCTTGCATCCAGACTTCAGTATCAACTATCAGGTTCAGACGGCATCGATCAATCAACTTTACCTTCAACTAAGCAGCCAAGTGATGAGACGCTTGAAGATATAAAGGCGATAGCAGAGTTGGAGCCCAGTGGGATTTTTCACATAGCTGTTCTATTTTCCTTTTTTCAAAATGTATAAACTCCGTTGTTCGGCGGCGTTCTCTTACTAGGACGTCAGCCTCTTGTACATAAACGCCTATTTACAGGAAAATTCAAAAATCAATACAAATTCATTTTTTCCAGACAAATTTCCAATTATTTTTCCTTTTTCTGTTTTGTCTTGCGAAGAACGTCCAATGTTCATTTTTGATATATGCATTTGACACTAATTGCTAACTCATAAATACTTGCATGCGAAACAAAGGATTAATTACAGGTGACATTAGAAACAGGGGCAATAATGAGTTGTCTAAGCGATCTAATTGCTCTATCCACCAAGGTACCAAGGTAAGTTCGGCTGAAGAACGTAACCAGGATACCTTCACTCCCCGCAGAGTAAGACTAGAATCAGTAATACTCTCCCCCGAGCAGAGTTGGTCTCTCATCAGCCCTAAAAAGGCGCAGTATCTCCAGTCAGCAACACTCGCCCCAAGCAGATTTAGTCTACTGTCAGCCTTAAGGAAGTTTGGGTATCCCCAGAAGATCTCAATATTCCCCAGCGGAGTATACAGATATTCCTAAACAAGCATCCCCGGCAGTCTTATTCTAAGATTGTTCCCCGGCGGAATACCAGACACCCCAGTGGAGCCACTTCCCCAGTACAGTCTCAAAAGATCCCCCAGGAGAGTTGAATCAATCTCCCCAGTAGATTATGGAAGCTTATCCCCAGTAGATTCTGGAAGCTCCTCACCTGCAGAGTACGAACGCATCTCCCCGGCTTTATTCAAAGGTTATTCCCCACCAGGGCTTATAACTGGGTTATCCTCAGCTAATTGCCACGGAAAGATCGTCCTCGGCGAAGTTCTTCCTATCCCCCAGCGGAGTTCATCAAATCCTCAACAAGAGCTTACCAACGGTATCCCCAACGGAGTTCTCATCTAAACCTCAGCGAAGTATCTCTCCCCATAGAGTAATTCCCCGCAGAGTAATCTCTCCAACAAGTTTATTCCCCAACGGAGTCATCTTCTCCTACCGGTTTATTCCTGCAATCTTCATCCCCAGCGGAAACGAAGAACTCTCTTCAACATCGGCCCAGGATTTAACTCCCGGCATTCGTCAAGGATTTATTTTCCCAGACGAAGATACATTCACAAACATCACATTTTCACACATCATGATGCATACATATACACATCACATTATACAATCTCATTCATTTTGAGACCATCATGACATCATGCATTTCATACATCATGACTTTGCATACAACTGATGTTTTGCCTTTTCCGAGAAAAAAAAGGGTCAATCCAAAGATAATTACTATTAACTGTCGCAATTCCAGATTCGATTCCTGTATCTAGCCAGGGCACGTCTGAAGAGTTTGAAGATTCGATACCTGTATCTAGCCAGGGCAAATCTGTAGACGACTAATTCCAGATTCGATTCCTGTATCTAGCCAGGGCACGTCTGAAGAGTTTGAAGATTCGATACCTGTATCCAGCCAGGGCAAATCTGTAGACGACTAATTCCAGATTCGATTCCTATATCTAGCCAGGGCACGTCTGAAGAGTTTGAAGATTCGATACCTGTATCCAGCCAGGGAAAATCTGTAGACGACTAATTCCAGATTCGATTCCTGTATCTAGCCAGGGCACGTCTGAAGAGTTTGAAGATTCGATACCTGTATCCAGCCAGGGCAAATCTGTAGACGACTAATTCCAGATTCGATTCCTGTATCTAGCCAGGGCACGTCTGAAGAGTTTGAAGATTCGATACCTGTATCTAGCCAGGGCAAATCTGTAGACGACTAATTCCAGATTCGATTCCTGTATCTAGCCAGGGCACGTTTGAAGAATTTGAAGATTCGATACCTGTATCCAGCAAGGGCAAATCTGTAGACGACTAATTCCAGATTCGATTCCTGTATCTAGCCAGGGCACGTCTGAAGAGTTTGAAGATTCGATACCTGTATCCAGCCAGGGCAAATCTGTAGACGACTAATTCCAGATTCGATTCCTGTATCTAGCCAGGGCACGTTTGAAGAGTTTGAAGATTCGATACCTGTATCTAGCCAGGGCAAATCTGTAGACGACTAGTTCCAGATTCGATTCCTGTATCTAGCCAGGGCACGTCTGAAGAATTTGAAGATTCGATACCTGTATCCAGCCAGGGCAAATATGTAGATGACTAATTCCAGATTCGATTCCTGTATCTAGCCAGGGCACGTCTGAAGAGTTTGAAGATTCGATACCTGTATCTAGCCAGGGCAAATCTGTAGACGACTAATTCCAGATTCGATTCCTGTATCTAGCCAGGGCACGTCTGAAGAGTTTGTAGATTCGATACCTGTATCCAGCCATGGCACGTCTGTAAGCAACCTTTTGAAGTTCCAGATTCGATACCTGTATCTATCCAGGGCATATCTGCGAGCGATTGATTGTAGATTCGATACCTGTATCTAGCCAGAGCATATCTGCATGAAGAGTTTGAAGATCAACACCTGTAACAGGCCAGGAAACCATCTTCCTTTCTCAAAGCATGCAAGTTCTTGCTAAGGAATCTCTTACGCGATCGACACCTTCCCGATGGCATCTATAAGCCCATCTCCACAACTATCCATTACACTTCTAAATGGAATCTATAAGCCCATTCCAAACAAGATTCTGTCACACTTCCAGATGGCATCTATAAGCCCATCCTCCTATCCACCATCTCTCTAAATGGCATCTGTAAGCCCATTCCCGCCACCACACTGCTGACATTCTACTATGCGAGTGCAAATTTATGGGCACTCTAGTGTTCAATCATCTTCCACCCTCGGATCACGAAAGGCACACAAGCCAATCTACATCCTCAGGTCTAAGAAGATTGAACAGGGGAAACTGTTGTACCCCAAAATTTGCCCTCCCATACTCTTCAAAGTTTTGACAAGCATCATCTCAATTTGCTCAAGTCTACTCAAGGGTTGCATAGTTCAAACACCCTCCTAAGCCAGTCAAATTAGGGTTTTGGTTCTTGAAAGGAAGTTGAGGTTTTCAAGGGCTCAATCAAGTCACATATGCCTATACACATTGTCAAGCATCCCCATGCCAAGTTTCAAGGCTCACAAGATCAAGTTGCACAGTCAAAAGCCCTAGTTGCTCCACAACCAACTATAGGGGTAAAATGGTCATTTGACAGTCAAAAGTAATAATTTTTGGTCAACATCTTATTTTGAAGCCACAATCATCATTTGGTCAAGTCTTGACCATGATTTCACAAGCATGGCTCAAAAATCATCAAGATGCAAAAGTTTCCATTTTTCGACAGTTGAAAAGTCAACTGTAACTTGACCAAGGCATAACTTTTTCATGGTTCATCATAAAAATCCCATCCAATTCTCATTTTGAAGGGGATGACATTTCCTACAACTCATCTTCACATTCCAAGTCCAAGAAATGCTCTCACAAAAAGTTATCAATTTCAACATTATAGGTCATTTTCAAAAGTCAACAAAAAGACATTTTAAGTCAAAGACCATAACCTGAGATTGGTAAATCAAAATGACATGGGACCAAAGGCATTGGTTAGAGGACTTCAAGACCTTTCCAAAATGTCCAAGAACATGTTCATATGATCAAAATTGAGCAAGATATGCATTGGAGAAGTTGGGAAATGTTTGTGAAATGGCAAAAGTCAACTATCCTTGAAACTTCAATTTTTGATAAAAGGGCCCACTTTCTTCCACTTGATTCAGCCTTGTCATGCCACCCACGTGTCCCATGACCAATTACAAGACCAAACATTTATTTTTTCATTTTTATTTAATTTTTATGGATTTAATTCATTTTAATCCATAATAATTCAAATAAAATCAAAAAAATGAATTAAATGGTATCTTTGAGTTTTGAATGGCTTTCATGTATCATGAACAACCTA
The DNA here is from genome assembly GCA_948472305.1 of Vicia faba. Taxonomy (NCBI): domain Eukaryota; kingdom Viridiplantae; phylum Streptophyta; class Magnoliopsida; order Fabales; family Fabaceae; genus Vicia; species Vicia faba. The sequence continues at coordinate 1,009,587,465 of OX451740.1, read as the reverse complement.
CCAATTTCGTGCTAGGGCCATTTTAAGCATGAAAATTCAAATTTGAACAAAATTGGGAAATGCTTTAATGGTGGTTATGAAGAAATCCAAAAACATCATTGCAAAGGATACAAGCTCTTACTGTGACTTATTCTCATTCATACATACATATGCAAGTGTTCCAGACCTGATTCACGACCTAGAACTCATTGAAACGGCCAGAACCAATTCCAAAAATTCAAAAGAAATTTGCAAACTGAAATCCACTTTTCAGCACGATTTAAAGTCTTTTCTTGATCCAAACACATTCCTAACACTCCCAGGAATCTATTGCAATCACAAACACGCTCTAACACTCAAGGAATCACTCACTACAGTCCCACGGTTTGTCCATTTCTTTCAAAATCAAAATGCATAATTCTTGCACATTTAACATGATATAATTGTTGTTTTGTATTGCTAACGCTCTTCTGAAGCTAATGGTATAAGGCAATTGCATTTTGGAGCCCTGAATCACAAACCACCATGGATGATTTTTAGGTTTTCAAAGCTTTCGAATTGGGGGTTTCTCATATAGGAAAAATTAGGCTTGGAAAGACCCATGGTTGAAATCAGAAGATCAGTACGAACATATCCCAACCCTCGCGCCCAATTTATATAGAGCATAGCTTTATTCGTTATTTTCTATCATGTCATTTTATGGGGGTTAAAAACCCCCGCTAAGTGTTTTGTTTTTTACAGGAAGAAGGAAGAAGACGGTGACGTGGTCATGTGTGGTTGGCTGGTTCAAAAAATGCGCGCTATTTTTCTTTTGTCCAGCATATAATGTATTTATTTTATATAATATTTATTTCTCATTATGCTTACAAACGCGCGCAGGTGGTTGGAATGGTTAAGTGTGTTGGCAAATGATCAACGGGACCTGGGTTCGATTCCCAGGTCCCCCAAACGCTTGTTTCATTTTTTTCTAACATATTCCCATGCAGCATTCCAACAAAAGTCTACCATACACCTCAAACAATCAGCGTGCCAAGTGGCCTCAGATGCAGATCCAAAGGCCTGGATTGGACGAGCACCATACTCCTGGTCAACCTACACCATATGGACAATCTCCAAAAGTCAACAAGGCTGGTTAATGGGCCAACAATTTCCAGGCTTCACACCTCCATTGGGCCATCAACACCCCTTTGGTTTCTATTTCTTTTTTTTTTCTATTTTCCTTTTCCTTTTTTTATTTTCTTTAGTAATTATTATTAGTATTATTTAATTAATCAATTAATTAACATTTTTTCACCATAAAATTCAGAAAACAAAAAAAAAACATTTTATTATTTATTAACTTATTTTGTAAATAAATGTACATTAAATTAAATTAGCTTAATTAGTTAACTTTAATACCTTTTTACAATAAATAAAATAATTTAGACTTAGGCTTTTCTTTTGACATTTTTAATTCCTTTTTTTTAATTTTATTTCATTAAAACATAAAAACACAAAAAATATTTTCTTAATTAATTAATTAATTAGTTATTAATTTTAATTTCATTAATTACAAAAAAAGGGACAAAATTCAATTCTTTTCTTAAAAGGGTCAAAACCCTTAGGACGTTCCCGATTAAATCTCTATTCGCGCGTATTTATTTATTTTGATTATATTTATGTATATGTATAGAGGATGTAATAATAATTAGGATTTTATTGCTTTCTTTAATTTCCTGCATTTACTTTTCAAACGGGTTTGTTTTTTTGGCGATGTATACACCCGCGCCTTGTAATAGTTAGATTTACATTTCCGCAATTTATTTTCCGCACTCCTAACTGTTAAATATGCCTGCAAGAATGTATGTAAATAAAATTAATCCGTAGCTCACAAATAACATGTACAAAGACAATTAACTGAAAAAAACAACACACATGCACATGCCACCCCTAGGGTACGCCTCACTGGTTGCCTCAACGTGGTCATCAAGTATAGGGTGTCTTAGAGGTCGCCCTTCTATCCAAAAGATCCAGTTGCCTCGAAGCGGTTGCCTCAGATACAAAGGATCTAGGACATTAGGGTTACTTCTAAGGTGTCCTACCATTGCTTTGGTGACCACACTGTCCCTAATCATCGAATTGACCTGAACAACTCCAACGATGGTGCTACCTACCCCTCAATGGTGGGATAGCACTATCTAAAGGACTCTTAAACAACCTAATTCCTTAGAGTAGATAGATTCTCATGGGTACTTTCTCTTTCTCAAAACAAACAAAAATACTTTTCACACCTCACACTTTCAAAAGTTTTCAAACAAATTTTTCATACACTCTTGAGGACAGATACAAGAGTTACTTAGAAATTTTTCAAACGGAACTTTTTCAAAACCCACACACACTTGAAAAGCAAACAAATTTTGAAAACATAAGAGCAAGTACCTAAGAGCCCGTGGATAACCAAGGATAGAAAGGGTGCTAACACCTTCCCTTTCTATAAATATACCTCCCGAACCGTGAAACATTCTCGAATAAGGAATTTTGCTGTGCTTTTTTCTTTTCCATGTTGGAGAACATAAAAGACGGTGGCGACTCTTGCTTACCGCGACATTTCACTAAACCAACTAAAAAACAGTCAGTTCTATTCCCACCGATCACATAACCCAAATTAAAAGGTTGTTCCGTTTGCTGATCACGTGAGGAAGCTGATCAGAACATTACAAGCAGTCAGAACCAGACTCTAGTTCACAGGACCTTTTCCAGCTGTAAGGTAAGCTTCTGCTGACTCTCATCATATTACTTAGGCATTGTTAGATTTGCATGTTCAAAATACAATGTAGACACCCTGGATTTGATTCTGTACATATTCACAGATTTCATGTATTTTTACCTAAGTAGAGAAAATTTTAGTTCAGAACTTCTGAAGGAAATTAGGATTCATAATTAAGATTAGCAAAACTCATACTTGCTTCTGATGTACAGTTCTGATACCTTATATTTTGAAACCATGATGAAACCTGTCATAACTGGTATGTGTGCATTTTCTATTTTGTTGAGTAATGACTAAGCTGCAGATGCTCTGACCGGCATGGAAAAGGTGAGGAAATTCACCATCAGAGTTTACTTTGTGATACATGTTTATGCTTTTTGCTTCTAACACCGGATGTACAACCACCCCAGTGGTAGAAAGCGTGTGCATAAGACATTAGTGCTAAAGTCATGGGTTCTAGCCTTAGAAGCATCTTTTTAGGTTTATTTAGTGACATTTTCACACATTCATCTATCAGACAATATTCCTAAATCAGAACTTCTGGACAACCTTACCCAACAACATTAGCACCTCACTCTCAAATAGCCAGAACTTCTGATTTTCCAGTGATATACGAACTTCTAGGTTCCCAGCCACACTATAGCTTCTGAACCCCCTCAGCAACCGAACCTCTAGGTTTTCCTTCATTCCCACCAACCGCAGAACTTGGTGTACCCAAGCCCAGAACTTCTGACCTTCTACTCGCCTAATAACATTTTCTCTCTTGCAGCGTATCAGAGTCAGAACTGCTGTTCCTCCTCGTTTCAACAATGTGCTGATTCTGACTCTTTTTTCTCTTATTTATCTTATTTTTTATTTTAATAACCGAAGACACCAAAAATATTTCTTATTCACATGTTTTATTTTATTTATTTTAGAACAAAAAGATCAAAATATTTTCTTAAGCAAACTAACATCTTTGCAAAAGCAAAACAAGTCAATTTCAATTCTTGTATATTATTTCAATATAGTTGTAATAGATAATTAGGACTTTAATTTATTGCAATCTGTGATACGGTGGGAGAACTGACTTGGGATTTTGCGTTTTTGTTCGCAAATGTTTCGGTTTAGCAAGAGTCGCCACCGACTTTTTATTTTATCCTAAGGAAAGGTCAAAAAGCACAGGAAAGACCTTTGAGATGTTTTTGTGGGTTCGGGGAGTAGATTATAGAAAGGGAAGGTATTAGCACCCTTTCTATCCATGGTTATCCATGGGCTCTTAGTTACTTGCTTAGATCACTTGCTTTGCATTTCTATTGTTTGAAATTGTGCTTTTCAATTGTTTGAAATGGTGCTTTGTGTGTGGTTTTGAAAGATGTTTTGAAAAGAGGCCATCGTTGTGGCAAACTTTGTAATGATTCTTTATTGAATGTATACAAAGGTGTTTTTGTCTTTTGAAAAGTTTTTCAATGTTTGAAAGTAGGGTTTTGAAATTGTGTTGTGAAGTGTGTTTTGAAAGATAGCAAGGATGTTTTTGCAAGCTTTGATCAAGTAACTAAGAGTTGTCTACCCTATTTTACTCAAAGATCTTTCTTATGTTTTTAACCCTTTTAACAGTGTTGTTTCACCATTGTATTTGGTGATCAACCTTGTGTTAGGATGTTAAACGGGACAGGCGCGGGTCATCGTATAGGCCATGATAGAAATGATGTCAAGTATTTTTGGAAATTTTTCTTAAGGGACTTGATCCTTTTGTTTAGGCAACTCAGATAGCGTCATCGAGGGACTATGATCTTTTGTTTTGTTTTTGTTTTTCCAAACTACTTGACATGCGTACCATGGCCCATTTTTGAAGGCAACAAGTGGATTGAAACCCTATGGGTGCAAGTGTGCATTGTGTTTTTTTTCATGCATTGTTATCTTGGATTAGGTCAAACTACTTGTTGATTTTATTTTGCATACAAACCCTAGGTCTAATCATGGCATAATTGAAAGCATTTAAAGGTGCGAGAATTTAAATTCTACGCTATTACAACATGATATAGGGAGGGGGGGTACAAATTTGAATTGGGGACTATTTTGTAAGAAATTAAATCCTAAATTATTACAACCATATTGAATGGGTATGGCACAATACAATATTTAAATAAATATAATTAAATAAATATCAAATGAAATGCATTATGCAAAAAAAAGTTTTTATGTATGTAAAAAGTATTTTTTATGTGAAATGTAACTAAATAAAAAGTCAATTTCAATTATTTTGTTTTTTAGGGCAAAAACCCTAATTTCTTGAATAAATAGTATTATTTATTATTTATATACAATAATATATTTATTTGTACAAAAAATAAAATTATGTTGAAAAAAAGGTATTTTTAGTATAAAATATTAATGAAAATAAAAATATATTATTTTTGTGTTTTTTGTTCTAATTATTTAATGAAATATGTATATATATATGTATTAAATGTATTAAGTATATTAAGTGTGTATAAAAATAAAATAAATTATTTACAAAAATATATATATTTCAAGAAAATATTTTCAAATGTATATAAAAATAATAAATCAAAATAAAAGTGTTTTTTACATTGTTTTTGAATTTAAACAAAATGAATATATAGTATTTAATGTATTAATACTAGAATTACTTAAAATAAATATCAAATAAATATAAAAATTTATGAAAATATTTTTTAAGTATTTTTTATATTAGAAAATAAAATATCAAAATCAGAAATGAAATAAAAATGCAAAAATGACAAATATACAAGAAATGGCCCTTTGACAAAAGTAAGTCTGTACAGGCCCAACCCAAACACAACTTCATCTTCTTCCTCTAGACAGAACGCGCGCGTGCCATGTACAAAATACTATCTCCTGATTCTGTGCTTTTTTGACAAAACTCATAACATGAAACTTGTAGAGCATCAAACAACGAATCTAACCATATAAAAAACTTAAGCTAACTCTCAAAGACCAGAGAGAATTTTTATGGCCCCAAATCTTAACCTAGTTTTTTCAGAAAGTTCATGAACAAAATTCTCCTAGCACGATTAATATAAATGAAAACTAAGCACATGTATGGTTTCAAGGCTATGAATACAACATATTTCATTCACAAACCTAAGTCTAACTATTCCTAAATTGAGAGATAGAAGTTCATGAAATACCTGTTTCAGTTGACTCCGAGCTGGACAATGCAACAACTTCCAAGGGTGCTTGAGGTTCTTTTGAGCTTGCCTGATGTCCAATGAAGCTTTCCCAATGCTTGGCTTATTTTGAAGTTGCCTGAATCGTGCTACAGAACTCAACCTGCAAAGCTTCCAAACAAAAATGGCAATGTGTGTTAATGGTGTTACAGCTGGCAATGGAGGTCTGGAATAGTTCAGGTGAGTTGAATGGAAGGTATTGGAACAAGTTTGAGGCCAAACGCACGAGGCAAAGTGGAGATGGAGGTGGTTCTGCAGGGCTTTCCCTGTTTTGCAGAAAAATGGTGATTTTGTGTACAAGGAGGTTTAAGGGGTCAAGGGCTCGTGCCTCTGACTTGTGAGGATATGCAAAACTTGTTTGACAACTTTGTTTTTTTTTGGTTTTATCAGATATGAGAGATACAAGCTTTTGGCCCTTTGACTTATTTTGAAAGCAAAGTTGGAAGTGAAGTGAGATAGGCCTGTACAGGCTATCTCTAAGCATGCACCAACTTCTTGTACTATGCCTGAGATTGTGAAGCTTGTTTGCTGCAAAGGAAGAAAGTCCAAGGCTCAAGAAAAAGCAATTTGACATAAAGTGCCCTTTATGAAAATGGAAGTGTGGCCTTTATGCTTAAAATGGCAATGTTCATTGTACAAAGCTCTCTTGATCAGAACAATGTAAATATCCAATGTATTTGCATTCAATTTTGGAGTGTAAATTGGTTTAGAGGCCTGTAACCATGTACTAAGCTAGTTTGGTCAGATTTGCAACTTGGTATGAACATGTATTGGCCATGGTTTCAAAGTGAGTTTTTGCCAACTTCAAGCATTCGATTCTCCCTAACCACAAAGGTGTTTGAGGAGTTCTTGGACAATTTGGAAAGCTTGAAACATGTACTATAATCCATAATTGAAATGCAACTTGAAACTCCAAGTGTAACTATGTGAAAAATGGCCAAGAAGATGAGTCAAAATCCTGCCTAAACAAGGGCAAAATTTCTCTAAGTTAAAAGTTTTAGATACCCTTGTTCCAAAATTCATAACTTGAGATCCAAGATTCTTTTGAGAAAACTTTGTGAATCAAAGTTGTCTACTTTGTGATGGACTACAACTTTCATGTTGCAAGTTTTGTTTGAATCCATTTGCATCTTGGTGAAAAAATGGGACAAAGTTAGGAAGAAATAGGAAAATTTTATAACTTAGAAAATTTCTAAGTTATGAAAAACTTTCCATTTTAAACCCTAATTTGCATTTTTGGGTTTCTTGATGAACAAGTTTCATAATTTGACATGTCTTGATGAAAAATGACCCTTGGCACTTGATTTTGACCAAAAAGTCAAACTTTGACTTTTCAGTGTACAGTCAAATTTTGATCAGTTGACTGAAAAATTCATCTGTCAATCCTATGCATTTGAGATCTTTTGAACTTGTTGAATGGGTCAAGATGATGTCATTGAGTCCTTGAGTCCATGGTTGAGCTTAATTTGCCATTGTCTGGGTCAAACAGTCAAAAATTGCCTTTGTGCAGTCAAAACCCTAAAAATGACCATTTTGCCCTTTTGATGATCTGATCAAATTTCTTGTGGAATTGTGATCCAAACTTGATCAAATGGTTCATATGAGTTCATAATGTTGATGTGGGTCAAATTTCATGAGGTTTGACTGTTAATTGACCATATTTGACTTTTCCCCAATACAGTTGATTTCTAGGTCAACTGTCCAATTGACTGGGCCAAAATTTGAATCAAGGCTTGAAACTTGGTATGGACAAACTTATGAGTCCAACATGAAGTATGAGAGTCAATTTGGGCATTGTAGGTTAAAACATCACTGTGCAAACTCAAACCCTAATTTAGGTCAACAGTGCAAGGAGGTGTCTTGAGTAGGGTAAACCCTAGCTTGACCTTGAATTCCAAGACTCTTGTGATGAGAAATGTTGATGAAATGAGAGGGAAAATTTTGGGGTACAACAGTTGCCACTGTTCAATCTTCTTGAACCTGAAGAGTTAGATTGGCAAGTTTGCCTTTCGTGACTCGAAGGTAAAAGAGGATTGGACACTAGAGTGCCCGTATATTTGCACTCGTCAAAACATAGATGCGGGAATGGGCTTAAAGATGCCATTTAGAGATGGTAGAATCTTGATGGAGATGGTCTTAAAGATCCCATCCAATAATGTTTATTGAACTGCAATATTGTAGGTCAGAAGAATGAGCATCAAAATGGTATCCGTGTCTGGAATGCATTTGAACTGTATCTGGAGACTGAGTCTGTATGAGCAAAAGAATGGCGTCCGTGTCTGGAGCATATCTGAGCTGTAACTGCATTTGAACTTCGAATGAATATCTGAATGACTGCCGTGCCTGGAGTGTATCTGTAATGTATCTGAATTCTGAATGGGCGACAGAGACACATCTGTGTATGGAGCATCTCTGGGATGGGGATAAATTCCGAATGAGTGACAGAATGGCAAACGTGTCTGGAGCGTATCTGGACTGTATCTGAAGTTGAGATCTGTATGAGTAGAAGAATGACTTCCGTGTCTGGAGTGTATCTGAGACTGTAACTGAGATCTGATTAAATGACAGAATGACTTCCGTGACGACTGCACTGGGGAGAATCAAACTGTTGGTGTAAAGGCCAGAATGGCATCCGTGTCTGGAGCATATATGATCTTGAGGTTGATATTTGAATCTGAATGAGAGATAGAATGGCCACCGTGTCTGGAGCGTATCTAGTCTGTATTGGATTGCTGAAGTCTGAATGAGTAATAGAATGACCGCCGTGTCTGGGGTGTATCTGTACTGTATTTTAACTGGAAATTGTGAATGAGTAATAGAATGACCGTCGTGTCTGGGGTGTATCCATATTGTATCTGAATAATTGTTAACAATAGCCTTTTAATCTTATCCTGAAAAGGGTAAAATGTTAGCTAGAACACAAAGTTATGTTACATGATATGTATGATGCAATGAACTATATTTCATCAATGTTTATGATATATGGATGTAATGGATGTGCATGTAAGCTGAGTAGCTGTCTTGCTGAGGAAAATAAATCCTTGATAACTGGAGATAATGAAATCTTTGACTGCTGTCGGGGAAAGTAAATCCTTGACCGATGTTGGGGATTCCAAAAATCTTTGAATACTGAAGATGAGAAATCCTTGCTGACTGCTTGGGGATTAAAGGTCTTTGATTGCTGAGAATGAGAAATCCTTGGACCACTGTCGGAGATTGAAAATCCTTGGTGATTTGTGGGAATTAGCAAGGCCTTTGACGACTTCTTCAGGGAACGAGAATCCTTCATGACTTTCCTGGGAAATAGAGGAAACTTCTGAAAATATCTACTGGGGAGTTAAAGCCTAGGAGGCTTCTGCTCGGAGAAATGAGACCGAGAATCTTCGATCTGTCGGGAGATAACTCTATGGGGGAGAGGTTCACCATTTTGGCTCTGCTGGGGATAGGATTTTCAGGGTTTTCAGGCTCCATTGGGGATCTTGAAGCTTAACTCTGATGGGAATTTTGAAACTTAACTCAGCTGGGGAATCAAGTTCTAGAATGCACTGGCTCTGCTGAGGATCTTGAAGTTTAACTCCGTTGGGGAAATATACTCCAAATTTTAGCTTTGTCGAGGATCTGAATGATGTATCGTAGGGGATTTCTTCTGAAATGGCATAAAGATATCTTCCTACACCTTTAACCTATCAGTAATTATCCTTTTTCAATTTCGTTTTATTTGTAAGCAGTGATTATATTCAAATGCATATGCCTATTTAACAAAACATTGGACGTTTTCAAATAAAACATAAGTGTAAAAAGAAAAGAAAGGCAAGCAAATTTCTGCACTTTGAAGTATATTTGTATTTAATTTTTGTGAGTATCTTTGTACAAAGGAGACAGACATCCTAGTAAGAGAATGTTGTCGTAAGAATTGAAAATTTTTATACAAAAGAAAGATGGCTATGTGTAACAATTCCATGGGATTCCCATTCTGCTATAGCCTTCACAACTCTGAATATCTTGTCCATTTGCTGCTTCGTCCGCCGATGACTGGATTGATCAGAATCTTGGAGCTTGTTGGTGAAGAGATTGTTCTTAAAGTGATCCGACGAGACATAGTCATATGCTTTAATTCCCTAACTTTTGCCTGGACCGCCCTTTCGGTTTTTCGATCCACCGGGAAACCCTTTTTTGCCCAAGCCGCCCTTTCGGGTTTTCAACTTACCGGGTGTACATATTTTTTTGTTTTATCCCTAATTTTTGCCTGAACCTCCCTTTCGGGTTTTTGATTCATCGGGATGCCCATTTTTTCCCAAGTCGCCCTTTCGGGTTTTCAACTTGCCGGGTCGTTTTATGCGTAGTATCTTTTGACTATGTCTGCGTTCTCAGGGTGCGGCAAGTCATTACCGTCCATGGTGGTCAGAATAATCGCCCCACCAGAAAAGATGCTCTTGATCACAAATGGTCCTTCGTAAGTAGGAGTCCACTTGCCCCCGGGATCACTTTGCGGTAAGATGATCCGCTTGATTACAAGACCTCCGACTTGATATACCTGACGCCTGACTTTCTTGTTGAAGGCCTTGATCATTCGTTTTTGATACGTCTGACCATGACAAACATTAGTAAGTCGCTTCTCGTCGATCAAGTTAAGTTGATCAAGCCAGGTCTGAATCCAACCGTCTTCACTCAAACCGGCATCTTTCATAATCCTCAAGGAAGGAATTTGAACTTCCATGGGTAAAACAACTTCCATGCCATACACCAAAGAAAATGGGGTTGCCCCTGTTGAAGTACACGCCGTGGTACGATATCCATGCAGAGCAAACGGTAACATCTCATGCCAGTCCTTGTAGGTGACTGTCATCTTTTGAATGATCTTCTTGATATTTTTATTCGCGGCTTCAACAACACCGTTCATCTTCGGCCGATAGGGAGATGAATTGTGATGATAAATCTTGAACTGTTCGCATAGAGCGGTGATCATAGTGTTATTCAAATTTGTACCATTGTCTGTGATGATCCTATCGGGGAAACCATACCGACATATGAGGTTCTGCTTGATGAAGCGGGCAACCACATTCTTTGTAACAGAGGCAAAGGAAGCTGCTTCAACCCACTTGGTAAAATAGTCAATAGCCACCAGGATGAAGTGATGTCCATTGGATGCTGTAGGCTTGATCTCTCCTTTTCATCAACATTTCTCATCACAAGGCACTTGGAACTCAAGATCAAGCTAGGGTTTGCTCAGCTCAAGACACCTCCTTGCACTGTTGACCTAAATTAGGGTTTGAGTTTACACAGGGATATTTTGACCTACAATGCCCAAAGTGACTCTCAAACTTCAGGTTGGACTCACAAGTTGGTCCATACCAAGTTTCAAGCCTTGATTCAAATTTTTGCCCAGTCAATTGGACAGTTGACCTAGAAATCAAATATATTGGGGAAAAGTCAACTGTGGCCAATTGACAGTCAAACCTCATGAATTTTGACCAACATCAACATTATGAACTCATGTGAGCCATTTGATCATGTTTGGATCACAATTCCACAAGAAATTTGATCAGATCACCAAAAGGGCAAAATTGTCATTTTTAGGGTTTTGACTATGCAAAGACAATTTTTGACTGTTTGACCCAGACAATGGCAAATTAAGCTCAACCATGGACTCAAGGACCCAATGACATCATCTTGACCCACTCAACAAGTTCAAAAGATCTCAAATACATAGGATTGACAGATGAATTTTTCAGTCAACTGATCAAAATTTAACTGTATACTGAAAAGTCAAAACTTTGACTTTTTGGTCAAAATCAAGTGCCAAGGGTCATTTTTCATAAAGACATGCCAAATTATGAAACTTGTTCATCAAGAAACCCAAAAATGCAAATTAGGGTTTAAAATGGAAAATTTTCATAACTTAGAAATTTTCTAAGTTATGAAATTTTCTTATTTTTTCCTAACTTTGTCCCACTTTTTCACCAAGATGCAAATGGATTCAAACAAAACTTGAAACATGAAAGTTATAGTCCATCACAAAGTCTACAACTTTTATTCACAAAGTTTTCTCAACAGAAGCTTGTATCTCAAGTTATGATTTTTGGAACAAGGGTACCTAAAACTTTTAACTTAGAGAAAATTTGCCCTAATCCTGGCAGGATTTGGACCCATCTTCTTGGCCATTTTTCACATAGTTCCACTTGGAATTTCAAGTTGCATTGCAAATATGGATTATAGTACATGTTCCAAGCTTTCCAAATTGTCCAAGAACTCCTCAAACACCCTTGTGGTTAGAGATAATCGAATGCTTGAAGTTGGCAAAAACTCACCTTTGTCCATGGCCAATACATGTTCATAACAACTTGCAATTCTGATCTAGCTAGCTTGGTTTGACATTACAGGCCTCAAAACCAATTTGCACTCCATAATTTAATGCCAATCCACCAGTCTAAGCCTTTGTTTTGTTCATTTGGTCATTATACACAAGATTATGCCTTAAGTAGAAAAAGGCAAATTTCCATTTTTGCTTAAGTATGCTTTATGTCAAACCAACAATCCTTGAGGATTGGTCCAAGATCTCTTGCAGCAAAACAAATCCACAAATCAGAGGGGCCAAGAACAATGTATGCAAGCATATTTGACAGCCTATACAAGCCTATAACTTCACTTCCACATTTGAACTTCAAGTAGAGAAAACTTGCAAAACATAAGCAACCTCTCATATCTGTTAACACAAGCTTAGACAAACATTGTAGACAAGTTCCATACCTCCCAACAAGCCTAAAACACGACCCTTTCATCACTCAAACCTCCTCATACTCATAACCACTGTTTTTCTGCAAAATAGGGCAGGTTCTGCATTTTGCAAGCCACAACAAAATTCCATCGTGCATTTTGTCCCAAGATAGTTCCAACACCTTCCAATCAACTCACCTGAACTATCCTAGGCCCCCATTGCAAGCTGTAACACCTCTAACACACTTTGCCATTTTCATTTCAAAGCTCTGCAGGTTGAGTTTTACAGCATGATTCAAGTTGTTTCAAAGCAGGCCAAGCATTGGAGAAGCTTCCTTGGACCTCAGGCAAGCTCAAGAGAAGCTCAAACACCATTGAAGGTTGCTGCATTGTCCAGCTCGAAGTCAACTGAAACAGGTATTTCATGGACTTCTATCTCCCAATTTAGGAATGGTTAGGCATAGGTTTGTGAATGAAATATGTTGTACTCATAGCCGTGAAGCCATACATATGCTTAGTTTTCTTTTACATTAATCGTGCTGAGAGAATTTCACTCATGAACTTTCTGAAAAAACTAGGTTAGAAATTAGGGCCAGAGAAATTCTCTCTGGTCTTTGAGAGTTAATCCAAGTTTTTTATATGGTTGAACTCGTTTTTAGATGCTCTACAAGTTTCATGTTGTGAGTTTTGTCAAAATATCAAAGAATCAAGAGATAGCATTGGAAGTACATAACGCGTGTGTTGTTTGAAACTGAGGAAGAAGATGAAGTTGCTTGGGTTGGGCCTGAGTTGCTTTTGCTTTTCACACATGCATATTCAGTTTGCACCCCCTTGGCCCATTTTCTTGCCTATTTGTCATTTTTTGCATTTTATTTCATTTTTGATTTTGATATTTTATCTTCTAACATAAAAAATACCTAAAAATTATTTTCATAATTTTTTTTATATTTATTTGGAATTTATTCTAATTATTACTAGTATAAAAAATATTTAAATGCTTTATATTCTTTTTATTAAAACCTAAAATAATGTAAAAAATATATTTATTTTCATTTATTATTTTTATTCACATTTAAAAACATTTTCTTGAATATACACATTTTTTATAAATAATTAATTTTTTTTATCTTTATACATTTAATGTATTTAATACCTATATATTTTATTCTATTAAAAAAGGAAAATAAGAGCAAAAAACATCAAAAATAACACATGTTTATTTTTATTAATACATACCAACAATACCTCTTTACAATATACTTTTATTTTTTGTACAAATTGATATATATATATTTATTTAAGAAAATTAGGGTTTTTGCCCTAAATGAAAAAATAATTAAACTTGACTTTTCTTTATTTATTTTTACTTCACATATTAAAAACACTTTTTTTACATATATAAAAATCATTTCTTACACTTTATTTACATTTATTTATTGTATTTATTTCAATTATTGTACATCTAAATATTGTATCTTATACATTCAATTTGGTTGTAATAGTAATCTAGGGTTTAATTTCTTGTCAAATATCCCCAATTCAAATTTGTACCCCCCTCCCTATATCATGTTGTAATAGTGTAGCATTTAAATTCTCGCACATTTAAAAGCTTTCAATTATGCCATGCTTAGACCTAGGGTTTGTATGCAAATAAAATCAACAATTAGTTTGACCTAATCCAAGATAAATATGCATGAAAAACAAACACAATGCACACTTGCACCCCTAGAGTTGCAATCCACTTGTTGCCTTCAAAAATGGGCCATGGTTGCATGTCAAGTACTTTGGCAAAACAAAAACAAACAAAAGATCATAGTCCCTCGACGACGCTACCTGAGTTGCCTAAAACAAAATGATCAAGTCCCTCAAGAAAATTGCCAAAGATACTTGACACTATTGCTATCATGGTCTATACGATGACCCGCGCCTGTCCCGTTAACATCCTAACACAAGGTTGTCCACCAAATACAATGGTGGAACAACACAGTTAAAAGGGTTAAAAACATAAGAAAGATCTTTGACTAAAATAGGGTAGATAGCTCCTAGTTACTTGATCAAAAGCTTGCAAAAAATATCCTTGCTACTTTCAAAACACACTTTACAACACGATTTCAAAACCCTACTTTCAAACATTGAAAACTTTTCAAAAGACAAAAACACCTTTGTATACATTCAAACAAGAATCATTACAAAGGTTTCCACAACGATGACCTCTTTTCAAAATATCTTTCAAAATCACATACAAAGCACCATTTCAAACAATTGAAGAGCACCATTTCAAACAATTGAAAAGCAAAGCAAGTGATCTAAAGCAAGTAACTAAGAGCCCATGGATAACCATAGATAGAAAGGGTGCTAATACCTTCCCTTTCTATAATCTACTCCCCGAACCCAAGAAAATATCTCAAAGGTTTTTCCTGTGCTTTTTGACCTTTCCTTAGGATAAAATAAAAAGTCGGTGGCGACTCTTGCTAAACCGAAACATTTGCGAACACAAACGCAAAATCCCAAGTCAGTTCTCCCACCGTATCACAGAACTGGCGACTCTGTTGGAGAATATCTTTAAAAGTGGAGTAACCTTAGGGCTTAGATCACCCTTGGCATGACTATTGTTTGCTTTGATTGCTTTACATTTTTTTCTCTTTTTTGGGCTTGAAATCCTCCACCCGGATTTGGGAAACATTCATAGATAGAAATACGTTGTGGAAACTATGCAGGGTATACC
The DNA here is from genome assembly GCA_948472305.1 of Vicia faba. NCBI lineage: Eukaryota > Viridiplantae > Streptophyta > Magnoliopsida > Fabales > Fabaceae > Vicia > Vicia faba. The sequence continues at coordinate 1,009,572,107 of OX451740.1, read as the reverse complement.
GACACGGTTGAAGCAATAGCTATATTAGTGCGGCATATTTGTGAGTACCGGTAGCCTTTGAGTCAATCAAAAAGAATACGGGGCCGCTGAGTGATGTCATTAAGCACTAATGAACTAGAACCTTACTTGACCATCTTGGCCTTTTCATAGGGGTAGTGAGATGACCAACTTTGGTGCAGTCCGAAGTTGGTAGATACTCGATACTACACTCATTGAGGGTTGTTTTATTGGAATATTTTGGTCGCTAGTTAAGTGGCTAAACCAAAACAATGAACATAGAAAATAATCCGATGATATTGAGCTCCTTAGAACCCGGTTACTATTTATAGGACAGGTTTTGAGCCAACTGAACTCAAGAGGGTACTTACCAATGAAACCTCATGCAAGCCTAAAACTAGGGTTTTGTGTGACTTGTCTATACATGTGCTTGTGCATACATCATGAACATCATAAAGCATCATATGCATCCACTAACCATTTCAAGGGTTTGGATCTTCATCTTTGTTCTTGTTTTGTAGGTCATGGAATCTCTTCGCAGGAAAACAATTCAAATCAACCTTGTGAGGATCCCTCCTCAACTCAAGGAGCTTACTTCTAGGATTCCAGATAATTCTCTCTTCAGTGAAAGACATGGTAGACTCCTTAGCTTAGTCAACATCAACATTGAAGAAGACATGGTGAAAGTACTTTTCCAATTCTTTGACCCCCTACACCACTGTTTCACATTCCCTGATTATCAGTTGGTGCCTACTTTGGAGGAATTTTCTCAACTCCTGAGAATTCCTATTCTTAATCAACTACCCTACAACGGTACGGAAAAAGAACCAAAACCTGAAGATGTTGCTCAAGCATTACACTTGCAACCATCTGACATCAAGGGGCATTGGGAAACCAGAAGTGGTGTCAAGGGATTCTCGGTAAAGTTTTTGTTTGAGAAGGCACGAGAATGCTGGAATTCTCTTGATCTACAAGACTTTGAAGAGATTGCGGCACTCCTTATCTATGGGTTGGTCTTGTTCCCAAACCCTGACCAACTTATAGATGTGAATGCTGTCAAGATTTTCATATCCAGGAATACCATACCTACATTGCTTGGGGACATCCTACACTCATTTTACACACGAACAATAAGGAAAAGAGGTGTTCTCATGTGTTGTACTCCTCTCCTAGCAAGGTGGTTTATTTCTCACCTTCCACAATCAGTTTTGAAGAATGAACAGGGTTTAAGGTGGTCACAACGATTGATGACCCTCACACATTCTGATGTACATTGGTGTTCTCAATCCAGAGAAAATGTCATCATCATTGATCGCTGTGGTGAATTCCCTAATGTCCCACTACTTGGTATTAGGGGAGGAATTACCTACAACCCCTGTCTAGCTTTGAGACAATTTGGATATGCTCGGAGGGATGGCCCTCATGACATGCTGATTCCGGACCTAGTTTTTGACTTCGACAACGATGCGCAAGGACTTCGACAAAGGTTCATCAGAGCTTGGAGGATTCCTAACAAGATGGATAGTAAGACACTGGGGCATAAGAATTCCATCCCCCTTGAGCGTTACCTCAAGTGGGTACGTACCCGCTCCCAGAATCTTATGATGCCATATCCTCACATTCTCCCCTTGATCAAAGAGCCTGTTATGGAAGGAGAGGTTCCATACACCATCCTACATCCTGACATGCCAACTTCATGGGAGGAAATGCAAAAGAGTTGGATCCAACTCAAAGAAGAACGGGATACTTTTGAAGCCAGCTTCTACGCCAGTGAGAAGAAGGTTTTAGAGCTCACCCGCCGACTTCACAAGGAGGAAACTCTCAACACCTACATCGCACCAAAGAGGATGCACAATGTCTTTTTACATTAAGAATTTTGTAATATTTCGCCCATGGGGCATTTATGTACTAACAAATTTCTTCTTAATATGACGTGCGTTCTTTTTGTTTGCAACAAATTTGAATTTTTGAACCCTTGAATGCATTACATGAATAACATACCATTCATCATATGCATAAACAGGTCTTCAAGCCAGGTTTCCTTATCTTTCTGCTGTTTATTTCAGCAAGATGGATTTGGAGCAAACAATAAAGGATCTACAGGCACAAAATTCGCAATTTCAGCAACTCCTCATGACCTTGGCAAAGGTTCAAGAGTATCTCAAAGTTCTGCTAGAGAAGAATAAAGAGAAGAAAAAGAAAAAGAGGCCGGGGGTAGCCACTTTCGGAAGAAGGTTTGAGGGTGATGCTAGAAGGACTCTTGAGTTCCCTTCGACGTCTGACGAAGGGGTTGGCAAGGGGAAAGGAGTTACCGTACCTTCTGAATCTGAGGTAGAAGAGGAGGAAGAGGGAGAAGATAAGGACTATTCAGAATAACAGTATCCACCAGCGGATGACAAATATATGAACCTTGAAGATAGATTGGCAACTATGGAGTTGCAGAGGGTGCCCGAATTGGATTTTGAGGAACTAGGGTTGGTAGCTGGGATTGTTATCCCTTCCAAGTTCAAGGTGCCAACATTTGCCAAGTACGACGGTCTGTCTTGCCCTAAGATGCACCTGAGGTCGTATGTTAGAAAGATCCAACCTTATTCATCTGATAAAGACCTCTGGGTACACTTTTTCCAAGACAACTTGTCTGGCACTCAGTTAGATTGGTTTTATCAGCTCGAGAGGTCAGAGGTTCACAATTGGGAGGACTTGGAAACTTCTTTTTATCGTCAGTATCAATACAATGCTGATTTGGCGCCCACTCGTACTCAGTTAAAAAGTATGGGGATGGCTTCCAATGAAGGGTTTAAAGAGTACGTGCAGAAATGGCGTGATCTGGCGGGAAGGGTGCATCCACCGCTATCAGACAAAGAATTAGTTGACATGTTTCTGGGGATCCTATCCGGTCCTTTCTTCAATCATCTAATTGGGAGTTCCTCCGCGGGATTTACTGAACTGATTTTAACCGGCGAAAGGGTGGAGGCCGGTATTAAAAGTGGAAATATCCAAAAAGATGCCGCCACTTCTACCGCTATAAAGAAGACCTTCCCGACAAAGAAGGAGAGTTCTACTGTTTACACCCAGAAAAATAGGAAGAGAGAGGAACGTCGGCCAATAGTGGGGGCCGTACTAATTCAGAAGTCCGCATCAGACCAGCTTAGAAACAGTCAACCGAGGAATGATCAGCCCAGAACTTATCAGCAAAGGCCACCACGACAGTTTACCCCAGTAAACATGACACCTGCTCAGATCCTTCCACATCTCCTGAAATTGAACCTTGCTAAATTAAAAGAGGCGCAAAAGAATGTAAATACCACCTCTCCATCCTACAACTCAAAAGCCGAGTGTGCTTACCATTCCGACAGTGCTGGACACGATACCAATAATTGCTGGGCACTCAAGAACAAAATTCAGGACTTAATTGACGCCAAAGAGGTTGAATTTAATGCTCCTGAGAAGCCCAATGTTATATCTGCTCCAATGCCCAAGCATGGCCACAATGTGCATGCCATTTTGGAAAACCTCCATGTTATTGATGTTGCCAATCTGTTGACTCCATTGCTTGTGTTTAAAAGAAATTTGTTGAGAGCCGGGATCTTTCCTGGTTGTGGTAAAGACTGTTATTTTTGTTTGAACATTCAAGATGATTGTCCAATGTTGAAGTCGGGTGTCTAACGCCTGATGGATACGCAAGAGATACTTTTCCAGAAAACCCCTGTCAACACTTTCAATCTGATTACTCCTGATACTTGTGATACTTCAACCAACGATATTGCTATCATAACCATTTACGACAATCCTCCCAAGGCTTGCAAAAGGCCTGTCAGGATTACACCCAACTCCGAATGTGTACCTTTAAAGATCACCATGCCGGGACCTGTCCCATACCAATCAAGCAAAATGATACCGTGGAACTATGGGGGAGAAATCTTCTACCACGACATCAAACAAATTGAAACAGTCCAAGAGATTTCTGAAGAAGAAGACCCTGATATAGGGAACATCGCGGGTACAAGCAAAATAACCCGCAGTGGCCGAATATTTTCTCCGGAGATTGCTCCCCCTCGAGCAGTTTTTGGACCCTTAAAAGCTTCTACACCTGTTGGGCCCTCTGTGCAAGGCCCAGTGATTGAAGAATTAAATACTCCTGAAGGAAGACCATCTGCTGATAATACCGCCAAGGGTAAGGGGATACTGGAAAGGCCTGTCAGGACAAAGGCTCATGCTGTGGTTATCCCCGAAACCACTCAGAAGGAAATGGATGAAATCCTAAAAATAATCAGAAAAAGTGACTACGACGTTGTAGAACAACTAGGGCAAACCCCTTCTAAAATTTCATTGTTGGCTCTTCTACTTTGTTCTGAGGCCCATGCCAAGGCCGTAATCAAATTCTTGAAGGCGGCACATGTACCCCAAGAGACTTCGGCTGACCAATTTCAGGAATGTGTGGCCAGTCTTACTGCTGACAATGGCCTGGGCTTTTCCGACGCTGACTTAACTCCTAAAGGAAGGAAGCACAATGATGCATTACATGTTTCAGTTGAATGCCAGGGAACTACTCTCGCCTATGTCTTGGTTGATACTGGTTCTTCCCTAAATGTGCTGCCAAAGAAAGCCTTAGACTGTTTGGATTGCGAAGGTTTTACCCTCAAACCTAGTAACATCGTCGTTAGGGCTTTCGATGGTTCCAAAAGAATGGTTCATGGAGAGGTTGATATTCCTATAAAGGCGGGCATCGAAGTGTTCAACTCCACCTTCTACGTAATGGACATCCGTCCGTCATACTCGTGTTTGCTAGGAAGACCGTGGATCCATTATGCCGGGGCAGTTACCTCCTCTTTGCATCAAATGCTGAAATACCCTGTTAAGGGTAAAATCATAACTGTGCACGGTGAGGAAGAGTACATGATCAGTCACCTCAATTCCTTTCGATATGTGGAGGTGGATGGCAAGTTCATTGAAACGCCTTTCCAACATTTTGAGGAAGTTTCTCCCGAGGTAGCAGTTGCAAAGACAACGATTCAGGTGCCTATCGCTCCCAAGCATGTATCTAGGATGGCATCTCTTAAAGACGCAGAGGCTGTGATTAAAGAGGGGAAGAGCACAGTATGGGGACAGTTTCCTGACTTTCCCATAAGACGAACAAGTTTGGTTTAGGGTTTACTGCTGTAGCACAAAAGGCTATGCGTCGCTCCAAGGCTGGAGGGCCACCCGTCAAGATTTCTCACCATGGAATCAATGCTGTAGAAGATGAAGATGAGGAGAGCCACTTTGAAGATTGGATCTTTCCGACTGTCGAAGGGGGTTTGAGCAATTGGGAAGCAAAGGATTTTGTTCCTATCACCTTTATCAACCAATAATTTTATCTTTGAACAATTTCCCATTTTCTATGGTCTGTAATAATTAAAACAATTCGCACACTATTTTCACCTCATGCCTTGCCCGGGGCATGTAGGTCCATTTGTAAGGGCTTGATTTTCTTCATAATCATATGCCATGCTTTAGTGAATCATTGGAAGTTTTTCATCTATAAACTGTTGTGTTCATTTTCTTTCCTTTTGCATTTTTGTTTGTTTAAGGATGGCTATCCCTTACACACACCCACACTCACAAATGCAGGTACCCATCCATTCCAGATTCCATGGGCAACTATTCTGTATCAACTTTCGATAACTCTGAAGATTTGGTCAATCATGCTGAGTACGAAGTTGACGAAGATTGTGAGGTGCCGGGAGAGTTAGCCAGACTTCTCCAACAAGAAGAGAGGGCCATTCTGCCTCATGAAGAGTTGTTAGAAACCATCAACTTAGGACAGAGGAGGACAGGAGGAAGTAAAAGTGGGTGCCAACCTAGAACCGAGTGTCAAGGAACGCTTAGTGCAGTTGTTGAATGAATACGTTGAAATCTTCACTTGGTCTTATGAAGACATGCCAGGGCTAGACATTGATATCGTGGTTCACCGTGTCCCTACAAGATAAGATTGTCCATCGATCAAGCAAAAGGTTCGCCGAATGAGGCCTGACATGTCTGAGAAGATTAAGGCTGAAGTAATGAAGCAATTCAATGCTGGTTTTCTGGATGTTACAACCTATCCACAATGGGTTGCTAACATTGTGCCCGTACCCAAAAAGGACGGCAAGGACAAAATGTGTGTAGACTATCGGGATTTGAACAGGGCCAGTCCTAAAGACGATATTCCACGACCGCATATCGACATCTTGGTTGACAACACAGCTCAACACAAGGTTTTTTCCTTCATGGATGAATTCTCGGGCTACAACCAGATTAAAATGGCCCCCGAGGACATGGAGAAAAATACCTTTGTCACGCAATGGGGTACTTTCTGCTACAAGGTGATGCCGTTCGGACTGAAGAACGCAGAGGCAACTTACCAACGCGTCATGGTAGCTTTGTTTCATGATATGATACATCATGAGATCGAAGTTTACGTGGACGGCATGATAGCTCGATCACAGACAGAAGAAGAACACCTTGAACATTTGAAAAAGCTGTTTTCCAGGTTGAAGGAGTATAGACTCAGACTGAATCCAAGCAAGTGCACTTTTGGAGTTAGATCTTGTAAACTTCTGGGATTTATTGTCAGCAATAAGGGCATTAAGTTTGATCCAGCTAAAGTAAAAGCTATACAAGAAATGCTTGCCCCCCGTACTGAAAAGGAGGTTAGAGGATTCTTGGGACGCTTGAACTATATTGCGAGGTTCATCTCTCACCTGACATCTACCTGCGAGCCAATTTTCAAACTGTTGAAGAAAGATCAGGTAGTTGAATGGAACGATGATTGTCAAGTTTCTTTTGATAAGATCAAGGAGTACTTACTAGAACCTCCTATTCTGATGCCACCCGTCGAAGGAAGGTCGTTGATCATGTATCTGACTATTTTGGACAACTCAATTGGGTGCGTACTGGGCCAACATGACGAGTCTGGCCGAAAAGAGCATGCCATTTATTACCTTAGCAAAAAGTTTACCGACTGTGAGACTCGCTACTCATTGCTCGAGAAAACTTGTTGCGCTTTGGTATGGGCTGCTCGCTAGCTAAGGCCGTATATGTTGACTCATACCACTTTGCTGATTTCCAAGATGGATCTGATCAAGTATATCTTCGAGAAGCCTGCTTTATCTGGAAGAATCGCTAGATGGTAGATGATCTTGACTGAGTATGAAATCCAGTATACTACCCAAAAATCTATAAAAGGGAGTGTACTAGCTGACCATCTAGCTCATCAAGCCGTCGAAGATTATCAGTCTATGAGATTCGACTTCCCCGACGAGGACATCATGACATTGGACAACATTGAAAGTAACGGACCATATGACGGACTTGAACAAGGATCCCGATGGACCCTATACTTTGATGGTGCTTCAAATGCACTTGGCAACAGTATCAGTGCGGTACTCATTTCTACAGAAGGTTGCCATACACCCTTCACTGCCCGACTTTGTTTCAGCTGTACCAACAACATGGCCGAATATGAAGCTTGCATCTTTGGTCTCAAGGCTGCTATAGACCTGGGGATCAAATCTTTGGTCGTATTTGGGGACTCGGCTTTGGTTATCAGTCAAGTCAAAGGAGAGTGGGACACCAAACATCCTAATCTTATCCCATACAAAGAACATGTCCTGATATTGTTGCCTCATTTCGAGCAGATTACCTTCGAGCATTTCCCGCGAGAAAAAATCAGTTAGCCGATACTCTGGCTACAATGTCTTCCATGTTTAAACTCAAGTGGGAAAATGAGGCTCCTCCAATTACCATCGAGCGAATGGACGAACCTACGCACTGTCATGAGATTAATACCGAAGAAGTAGTGGAACAACCCTGGTTTCATGAACTCAAAAGGTATCTCCAGACTAGAGAGTATCTTGAAGGAGCTTCCGTCAATGACAAAAAGTTCTTAAGGAGATTTGCTGCCAAGTTCTTCCTAAACAATGGCATCCTTTATAAGCGCAGCCATGATTGTGTTCTACTTCGTTGTGTGGACACGGTTGAAGTAGAGTTGATCATGACCGATATACATAGTGGCACATTTGGCACCCACTTTAGAGGACATACGATAGCTAAGAAGATTCCAAGGGAATGCTACTACTGGTCTACCATGGAAGCTGATTGTCATCAACATTCCCGTACCTGCCACAAATGCCAACTCTACGCCGACAAGGTACATATTCCTCCTGTTCCTCTCAACATTCTGACAGCTCCTTGGCCATTCGCAATGTGGGGCATTGACATGATTGGAGAGATCAAGCCCACATCATCCAATGGACATCGCTTCATCCTGGTGGCTATTGATTACTTCACCAAATGGGTCGAAGCAACTTCCTATGCCTCAATTACAAAGAGTGTGATTGCCCGCTTCATCAAGCAGAATCTCATATGCTGATATGGTATCCCCGACAGGATCATCACAGACAACGGTACAAATTTGAACAATACTATGATCGCCGTTCTATGCGAACAGTTCAAGATTTATCATCATAATTCATCTCCCTATCGGCCAAAGATGAACGGTGCTGTTGAAGTCGCGAACAAAAATATCAAGAAGATCATTCAAAAGATGACAATCACCTACAAAGACTGGCATGAGATGTTACCATTTGCTCTGCATGGATATCGTACCACGACACATACTTCAACAGGGGCAACCCCATTTTCTTTAGTATATGGCATGGAGGCTGTTTTTCCTATGGAAGTTTAGATTCCTTCTTTAAGGATTATGAAGGATGCCGATTTGAGTGAAGACGAATGGATTCAGACCCGGATTGATCAACTCAATTTGATCGACGAGAAGCGACTTACTGATGTTTGTCATGGTCAGGCGTATCAAAAACGCATGATCAAGGCTTTCAACAAGAAAGTCAGGCGTCAAGTATATTAAGTCAGAGATCTTGTAATCAAGCGGATCATCTTACCACAAAGTGATCCCAGGGGCAAGTGGACTCCTACTTATGAAGGACCATTTGTGATCAAGAGCATCTTCTCCGGTGGGGCAATGATTTTGACCACCATGGACGGTGTGATCGATGGAAATAGAACTGACTGTTTTTAATGTTGGTTCGCGAAATGTCGCGGTAAGCAAGAGTCGCCACCGTCTTTTATGTTCTCCAACATGGAAAGGATAAAAGCACAACAAAATTCCTTTTCGAGATATTTCTCGGTTCGGGAGGTAGATTTATAGAAAGGGAATGTGTTAGCACCCTTTCTATCCGTGGTTATCCACGGGCTCTTAGGTACTTGCTCACTATGTTTTCAAAAATGTTTGCTTTTCTTGTGTTTGTGGGTTTTGAAAAAGTCTGTTTTGAAAACTTCTAGGTAACTCTTGTATAAGTCCTCAAGAGTGTATGAAGTATTTGTTTGAAAACTTTTGTTTGAAAGTGTAGGTGCGAAAAGTTGTTTTTGTTTTGAGAGAGCAAGTACCCAGGAGAAATCTACCTACTCTAAGGAATTAAGCTGTGTAAAAGTCCTTTAGACAGTACTATCCCACTATTGAGAAGTAGGTAGCACCGTCGTTGGAGTTATTCGGGTCAATTCGATTATAGGGACATGTGGTCACCAAAGCAATAGTAGGACGCCTTAGCGGTAACCCTAATGTCCTAGATCCTTTTTGTCCGAGGCAACCGTTTCGAGGCAACTTGGATCTTTAGACAGGAGGGCAACCTCTAAAACACCCTATACTTAATGACCACCTCGAGGCAACCAAGTGAGGCGTACCCTAGGAGTGGCATGTGCATGTGTGTCAGGTTTCATGTTAAGATTATCTTTGCACAAGTATTATGGTGAGCTATGAGTTGGTTTTATCTTTCAGGCAAGTCTTGCATGCATAATTAACAGTTAATAATTGCGGAAAATAAATTGCGGAAAGTGAATCTACGCTATTACAAGGCGTCGGGTATTTACATCGCCAAAAACATAACCCTTGAAAATAAATTGCGAGAAAATAAAGAAAGCGATAAAAGCCTAATTATCTATTACATCCTCGAAGCAGATACATAAATATGATCAGAAATATTAATATGCGAAAGAAATTGAATCGGAAAAAGTCTTTAGGGTTTTGACCCTTTTTGAGAAAAGAATGAATTTTGGTCCTTTTTTTTGTTTTTAATTAAACCTAATTCTAAAACTAATTAATTAAAAAAAAGAAAAGTATTTTTTATGTTTTTTATGTTTTAATGAAAATAAAATAAAAAATAAAAGGAATTAAAAGTTGTCAAAACCTAATTTCTACATGGATTTTATTTATTATGAAAAAGTCAAAGTTAACCTAATTAACTAAATTAATTATATTTAGAATTTATTTACAAAATAATAATTAATAGGGAAATTAATAAATAATAAAAATAAATAATATTTTAGGTTTCTGAATTTATTATGAAAAATATTAATTAAGTTAATTAAATACTAATAATAATAATTAGTAAAAGAAAATAAAAGGAAAAGAAAATAAAAAGAATAATAAACCAGGGGGGTGATGGGCCAGCAAGGAGGTTTGTTAGCAATCTGGCCCACTAAGCTCAAGCCTTTGTTGACTTTCTTGAATTGTCTAGAGGGTGCCTTGACTGGGAGCATCATGGTCAGCACCTCATGGCCATTAGATCAATGCTTAAGGATGAAGTAGTGAGAAACACAAGAAGGGGGGGGGGGGGGGGGGGTTGAATTGTAAAACTGAAAATCAATGCAATGAACAAGATATTTTTATCCTGGTTCGTTTGATCTCAAACTACTCCAGTCCACCCGTCAAGGTGATTTCGCCTCTCTCCAACGAGGTCTTAATCCACTATATTCAACTGAATATTGCAGACTGCTTTAACAACTGCTAAAGCCTTCTTGATGCAAACCACAACCCGGTTTGTCAAGGAAACACTTTCTTACAAAGAAGATAAATCTAAGTGTGTGAATTTTTTCTACAAAACTGTATCACAACTGTGATGTATACACAACTTAAAGCTTAGAAACTAGATTGCTAAACAATGATTGAATATGAGAATGTGTAGTGTTTAGCAAACTGAGAGAAGGAAGATTTTGATCAGCTTTTATGCGTGTAAAGATTTTGGAGAGCATTAGCCAATTCAATCTTCAAAGTCTTGTTTATATAGCACTAAGATATTGAACGTTGGAGCAATATTCTTGATTCAATACTAATAACAAACCTTCCTTATCGAGCAGATCTTGTCTGGAATGAGGCCGTTGGTATTAATTTTCTTTCAATGCACAATACCGTTGCTTACTTAATGCAAGTTCTGGCTTGGCTCATTCTGACTCTTCTTAGCTGCTGATGAACTGTTGTGTTTCTTTATCAGAGTGTTGAGCGCAGTTTTGTTCATCAGGCTTCAGCATATACGTGAGTTAATCTTCTGATTCTGACATTCTGATATGGCAACTTCTGATGCTGATGTCAGGAACCAAATTTCTGATGCTGATTAGGTGTGATCTTGCTTATATAAATCAGAGTATCTGCAAATCAGAACGTAATAATTTAGGCAGCAGATAGTCCATACATGAATCATATAAATAATATATCTTTTCACTTTGTTATCATCAAAACTTAAACATAGGGTAGTAGATTCAAACTTTGTTCTAACAATCTCCCCCTTTTTGATGATGACAAAAACTAGATATTTTTTAAATGAAAATAACGTGAAAAGGAATCAGAGAGATGCATCAGAGTAAGAGGTTATCAAGGATAAGGGGTAAAAAGATATCAGAGTTGAGAGATACTCCCCCTGAGCTTATTACTTCCCTTTGATTACAAGTGTTCTTCAGGATCAGATCTTTTTGCCTTTCTTTGATCATCAGAGTATCAGAGTCTTTGACTATCGGAAGCTTTAGATCAGCATATCAGAGCAGAGCTTCAGATCAGCATATCATAGCTTTTCTTGTCAGAGCTTTGCTTTGGATCAGAGTATCAGAGCGGATCAGAGCTTCATAGCTTTTAGTCTTCAGAGTTTCCAAGAGCTTCCTTGTACCTGTAGACTTTAAGCAAAACAAAAAAAAACATTTTCAAGTAATAGAGTTAGAATGTTTGAGAATTTCTGTCTTAGTTAACCGTTATTGTTTAAAATATCATTCTTGTTCTCCCCCTTTTTGTCAGCAATCAAAAAGTGTAGGTGAGTGCTAAAACAATTAAGATCAGAAAAACTTGTCATATTAAAAGGTTCAGAATCAAACAGAACATATTCAAATAGTACATCAGAAAATCAAAGAAAACATGAAAAAGACATGAATGAAAAAACTAAGGTTGGGGAGGAAAGCGTGTGAACAGGTTCTCCAGCATGGCTTTGATCTGATCAGCAGTCTCATTCTGCTTGTGCACCATGCTAACAATAATGTCAATCTTGCTATCCTGCACATCCATTCTTTCTTTCATCTTCTGGTCGTTTTCATCCATCCTCTGCTGCAGACGCATGTCATTCAGCTTCAGCTCTTCCAGAGTCTGCCTGTCCAAGGCAGTTTGAGAAACATCAGAAGCAGGAAGCTTCTGAGAGATTTCTGCAACATCTTCTGCTTGACTTGCTTCAGCTTGAATGGTCTTGTCTTATTCTGGTTGCACCTTTGAAGCTAGCTGTTTCTCAGACCAAGGTTCACTATCCAGAGGGAGCACAGCTTCCTGAGGCAGCTGACTTTCAACTTCCTTCAGCAGCTTGCTGAAGTTCTGTTGTGCCTGCTCATAGTTGATATCCTGCAACTTGAGGGCTTAAGCACGTACCCAAAGTCTGAATTGTGACCAGAGCTGATCAGAAGCAGCTGGGTCAATCATTCCAGGACAGACTTGCTTCAAAGAAGTAATTCATTGCTGCACACCTGTTTCAAAATTCATAATACCAGAGCCAACATCTGGTTGTTTTGGTTTATGGGTGGCTATTTTATGTTTTAGATCAGCAAGACGGTCAAGGCTGGTTAATTCTATGAAGGTCCTGCTGGGGTTTTCGGTGGTTTGCTTGGCAGCTGTTTGTTTTGGAGATGGAGTGGGAGAATCAGAGATTATGATTGGACTGCTTGGTGTTTTGGGAGTATTGGGTGGTGTAGATTCTGGTGAGGATGGCAACTGGGCCAAGGTAACTGTTGTTCCACATGGCAGCTGAATTTCCAGAGGTGATGGTTGAGGTGAATGAGGTTCAGATGGTTGAGGAGAAGGAGTTTCAGAGTGATGAAACTCAGGTTGAGGTGATGGTGGATGAATTTCTGGTTGAGGAGAGGTTGTTGGAATTTCTGGTTGTACAGGGATAAGGGGTTCTTCTGGAATTGATGAGAGAGGTTGTTGTTGTTCTGGTTCTTCAGCAAATTACTGTTGTTCTGGTTGTGGAGGAGGGACAATTTGTGGTTCAGGGTTTGGATTGGCGGAGTGATCAGAAGTGTGTTGATCAATGTCAGACAGCACTTTGTCAATTGCTGATGTTGTTGAGATTGTTGGTTTGGGATGTTTGGTTCTGGGTCTTCTGAGTTTTAATGCCTCAGAAGGGTCATCTTCTGGTTCAGTTTCATCTATTGTTGGGATGGGGATTGAGATTCTATGAGAGGTTGGAGGAGGAAGGGATGCTGGAATAGTAGAAGAATTTAAAACAGAAGCAGCAGATAAATTACCTCTTTTCTTGGGTGTCTGCTGGGATGATCCTTCTGAAGGTGCCTTCCTCTTCTTCGTCTTCTTCAGAGTCACTTCTTGTTGAGGTTGATGCAGAGCTTTGATAATCAGATTTGGATCTGTACCATCTGCCTTGCACGCATCTAAGTATCTGAGAACCACCTCTGGTTTAGATTCTATCTCAGAAAATAAAGGAAAGTCACTCAGTGGAACTCTTCTGCTAGTGATATCAGCAATAGGAGTAGCTCTGGGTTCCTTTTTGATATTCTCTATCAACTTCATTTTCTTCAAGTTCTTCGCGTTCAGAGGCTTCCCAACTGTTGGTTCAATGGTGCTTAACTCTTGAGCTTCTATCAGATGCTCTATCAGCCTATTCTCTGTCAGAATATCTGATATCAACCTTCCAAAGGGTATCCAATCCCTCTTTGTTCTTTCTTCTTCCCTGGTTTCCTTCACACTTGTTCTGAGGTGGTTGAACAGAAGATGAGCCAAGTTGATTTTTACCTTCTGATCAATAAAGTAGATCAGAAACTGCTGATCCACATTTATGTAATCAGGTGAACTAGTTGGCTTCCTATGGTTGAAGCACCCCAGAATTATCTTAGCCCAAACTCTGTGATGATCCTTCAGATCTTTGATCTTGCTGCTGGGCACCCCATGGGTGAAAATCCTTGCAGCTATCACGCCCACGTCAGCACATCTCTCAGCCATATCAACACAGCGGACGCCACCGCCATTGTAACCGATTAACCTTGCTATATGATCCTCAGTGATCACAATCTTCTTCCCCATAACGAAGGAGGTGACTAGATGCGTTGAAGCCTTCGCATGAATCCAGAATTCCTTGACTAACATAGGGAATGTTGGTCCAACCAACCTGTCAAAATACCTTTCCCATTTCTGTGCCTTAACTTCTTCTGTTAGGTCAAAACCGTTCTCCTTCAAGCTTCCAAAATCAATGATCAATTCAGATAACACTTCAAGATTCTTCACAGAAGTGAGGAGTGTTCTGAATGGTACTTGATACTGTTCAGATGATGCTTTCTTCTGAGGACCTGCAGAAGCACTGCTGGAGGTTGCCATGTTCACACTAAAAGATTTTGAGAAGAAACTGGGAAAAAGGGTTTTGCAAGAGATGAACACAGAAAAATGCAGAGAATGCTTGAGAATTAGTGAGAAACTGTAAAGAATTAGAATGAGAGGTTAATGTGTTTAAATAGAGTTTCAGAATATTTTGAAAAAATAAACGTTTTTAAGAAAGAGAAAAATCATGATTGCATTTTAAAAGCATGATTACTTTTATTAATTGCTTGCTGATTTTGGGGGATTTGAGAAAGATACTTAAAAACTGTTACCAGACATGTGTCTCAATGCACCCAATCAGCGCTTTGCCTTCTCAGAAGCGTGCACGCGTTCTGCTTCAGAGATTTGCTGATGATTGGATGACACTTGTTTGATGTAGTGATCAGCACGTCTGTCTTTGAGCTTAGACTCTCAGATCTTTAGACTTGCATCTGATACAATCTGCATGTTCTATCTTTCTGAAAGAAGATTGATCAGAAGTTCACAGTAAAACAATTACATTCTGAAGGTAAATATGTGGAATTAAAACATTTTCACTCTGGACAGACTTTCATGCTGAGATGTTTCAGAATGAAATTAAACCTATCTTCTGAAAGGGGTTTAGTAAAGATATCAGCCCATTGATGGTCTGTATCTATAAATTTTAAGTTCAAAATTCCTTTCTGAATATAGTCCCTAATGAAGTGATGTTTTATTTCTATATGCTTAGCTCTAGAATGTAAAATGGGATTCTTACTTAAGCAAATAGCAGAAGTATTATCACAGAGTATAGGAATGTTACTCTCAAAAATCTGGAAGTCTTCAAGCTGACTTTTCATCCAGAGCATTTGTGTGCTACATCCTGCTGCTGCTATGTACTCAGCTTCCGCTGTTGATAGTGCAATTGTTGATTGCCTTTTGCTGGACCAAGAGATCAGATTTTCTCCCAGAAACTGGCAGCTTCCAGAAGTACTTTTACGCTCCACTCTGTCTCCAGCAAAATCAGCATCGCAGTAGCCTACTAAGCTGTAATCACTAGATTTTCTATAAAACAAACCCAGATTAGTAGTACCTTTCAGATACTTGAAAATTCGCTTAACAGCTGTTAAGTGAGATTCTCTAGGATCTGATTGGAATCTAGCACAGATACAAACACTGAATAATATGTCAGGTCTTGAAGCAGTCAGATAGAGGAGAGAACCAATCATACCTCTGTAGACTTTCTGTTCTACATTTTTGCTTACCTCTTCTCTTTCCAGAATGCACGTGGGATGCATTGGAATCTTTGATGGCTTACATTCTGAGAGGTCAAATTTCTTCAGAAGGTCTCTGATGTATTTGCTCTGATGAATGTAAGTTCCCTCTGGAGTTTGATTGATCTGAATTCCTAGAAAGAATTTCAGTTCCCCCATGAGGCTCATCTCAAATTCTGCCTGCATACACTAAGCAAATTTTCTTCCAAGAGAAGGATTAGTAGAACCAAAAATAATTTCATCAACATAAATTTGACAGACTAAGATGTCATTCTTAACTGATTTACAGAATAGAGTAGTGTCCACTTTCCCTCTGGTGAATTCATTTTCTAATAGAAAGTTACTTAGCCTTTCATACCAAGCTCTGGGAGCTTGTTTCAGACCATATAGTGACTTCTTTAGTTTGAAAACATGTTCTGGATGTTTTGTATTTTCAAAACCAGGGGGTTGGTGTACATAGACTTCTTCTTCTATATAACCATTTAAGAATTCACTTTTGACATCCATCTGATACAGAGTGATGCCTCTATTAACAGCAAATGAAATTAAAAGTCTGATAGATTCTAACTTGGCGACTGGGGCAAAGGTTTCTGTATAGTCTATCCCCTCTTGCTGACTATAACCTTGTGCAACCAGTCGTGCCTTGTTTCTGATGACTTCACCTTGTTCATTTAGCTTGTTTCTGAACACCCATCTGGTTCCAATGACGTTGAATCCTTTTGGTCTGGGAACGAGATCCCATACGTCGTTTCTGGTGAATTGATTCAGCTCTTCTTGCATTGCCAAAATCCAGTCATTATCCAGAAGTGCTTCATCAATAGAAGAAGGTTCAATCAGAGACACAAGTCCCATGAGAGTTTCTTTAGAGTTTCTGAAGCTTGCTCTTGTTCTGATTGGATCTTCCTTTCTTCCTAAGATGGTCTCTTTTGGGTGATCCAAGCTGCTTCTGGGTAATCTCTTCTGAGGTTGATCAGCAGCTGTTGTAGGATTGCTAGCAGTGCTCCTTTCAGACGTTGAAGGAGTGTCTGTATTGAGAGCTTCTGATGACTTGTCTTCAGAACCTGTAAATTAAATTTCCATACCTGCAAAAACTTCATTCTGCTTTGACTTTTCAGAGTCAAGCTTATCATCAAAACGAACACTGATTGATTCTTCCACAATCTGTGTTTCTGTATTGTATACTCTGTACCCTCTTGAGCATTCAGAGTATCCTAACATGACACACTTCTGTGCTTTAGAGTCAAACTTGTTCAAATAATTCTTTGTATTTAATATAAAGCAAGTACATCCAAATGGATGAAAATATGAAATGTTGGGCTTTCTGTTCTTCCACAATTCATATGGAGTCTTTTCCAGAATAGGTCTTATTGAGATTCTATTCTGAATGTAGCACGCTGTGTTTATTGCCTCTGCCCAGAAGGTCTTAGCAACATTTGTCTCATTGATCATGGTTCTGGCCATTTCTTGCAATGTTCTGTTCTTTCGTTCTACAACTCCATTTTGTTGGGAAGTTCTAGGATAAGAGAAATCATGCAGAATGCCTCTGTCATTAAAGAATGACTCAAAATCTTTGTTTTCAAATTCTCCATCATGATCACTTCTGACTTTAACGATTCTAAGATCCTTTTCATTCTGAACTTGGTTACAGAAGGTAACAAACACAGAGTGTGACTCGTCCTTGTGTCTTAAGAACTTTACCCATGTCCATCTGCTATAGTCATCTACGATTACTAACCCATACTTCTTACCACTGACTGAAGCAGTTTTAACTGGTCCAAATAAGTCAATGTGCAGAAGTTCTAATGGCTTAGAGGTAGAAACAACATTTTTGGATTTAAAAGAAGGTTTTGCAAACTTGCCTTTCTGACATGCTTCACACAGAGCATCTGAATTGAACTTCAAATTAGGAAGTCCTCTGACCAGATTGAGTTTGTTAATCTGAGATATTCTTCTCATACTAACATGCCCCAATCTTCTGTGCCAGATCCACTGCTCGTTGTTAACAGACAGAAGGCATTTTACATTCTGACTCTTTAGTTCAGAAAGTTTGATTTTGTAGATGTTGTTTTTCCTCTTACCATTAAACAGGATAGTCCCATCTTTCTGACTAACAACTTTACATGATTTTTGATTAAAGATTATATCATAACCGTTATCACTTAATTGACTTATGGATAACAGATTATGCATCAATCCATCTACTAGCAAAACATTATTAATAGAGGGAAGATTTCCATTACCTACAATTCTAGAGCCAATTATCTTTCCCCTCTGATTGCCTCCAAAGCCAACGTGGCCTCCAGGCTTAAGTTCCAGGCTTTGGAACATATGCCTTCTTCCCGTCATGTGTCGCGAGCAGCCAGAGTCCAGGTACCATGACTGGTGTTTCTGACTTGCTGCTAAAGATATCTGCAACATGTATTATTTTATCCTTAGGTACCCAGATTTTCTTGGGTCCTGATTTGTTAGTTTTACCAAAACTCTGGTTGAATTTTGGTTTCACAGAGTGCTTACTGCTAGTGTATTTAATATCATGTGTGTGACCATACACAAAATGTGAATTCAGAGGAGTGTGTTTAATGGTTAAGTCCATGACATTCTTTGGTGTAGGAACCTTACCTTGGTATCCTATTCCTTTCCTTCCGTTTCTGCTAACTCCATAGATCATTGAAGCCATTTTGCTTCTATCTATGCTTTTAGCGAGGAACTTCTGGAAACTGTGATCATACTCCTTGATGATCTCATCAGCGTTGCTGGGAGTTTCAGACATTGGTTCCTTCTGAGAGTTTTGTAAAGTGTTTTCTAATTTTGAAATCTTATTTCTCAGCTCAGAATTCTCCAATTTGAGACTCTCAGTCTTATTAGAGTCAGATTCAAGATTCCTTTTCAGGTCTCTGAATTTAACTCTAATTTGCTGATACCGTTCCAGAATCTCATTAAGGCTTTCAGCAAGTTCAGCCTTTGTAAAGTTAACAGCAAAGTTAGGAAATACCTCTTCAGTATCTGATTCTGAGTCTGATTCAGAAGCTTCACTATCTTCTGAGATGTTAGCCATGAGAGCTATGTTTGCCCTCTCATCATCTGATTCTGAGTCAGCTTCAGACGAGTCAGAGTCATCCCATGTAGCCATGAGACTTTTCTTCTTCTCTCTTCCAAACTTCTTTTTGGGTTTTTCCCTCTGAAGCTTTGGGCAGTCACTCTTATAGTGTCCTTGCTCATTGCACTCATAGCAGATGATGTCCTTGGTGTTTGGCTTTTTGCTGCTAGAGGAGCCTTCAGATCTTCTGTATCCAGAGGAAGAATCTATCCTTCTGTATCTGGAAGAAGACTCGTTCTGATCAGATCTTCTGGGATTCCTGAATTTCCTTTGTCTTTGCTTCCACAGTTGATTTACTCTTCTGGAAAGGAGGGAGAGTTCGTCTTCTTCTGATGAGGATCCATCAGATGTTTCTTCAACTGCCTGCAAAACTTTAGACTCAAATTTTTTGTTAGATTTTAATGCTAAAGGCTTACCTTGCTTCTGAGGCTCTTCAGCTTCTAGCTCTATCTCATGACTTCTGAGGGAGCTGATAAGTTCCTCCAGAGTGATTTTGTTGAGATCTTTAGCTAGCTTCAGAGCTGTAACCATTGGTCTCCATTGCTTGGGTAAACTTCTGATGATTTTCTTGACATGGTCAGCAGTAGAGTATCCTTTTTCCAGAACCTTGAGACCAGCTACCAGAATCTGGAATCTTGAGAAAATTGTTTCAATGGATTCAGATTCTTCCATTTTGAACGCCTCATACTTCTGAATGAGCGCCAGAGCTTTAGTTTCTTTGACCTGAACGTTGCCCTCATGCGTCATTCTGAGAGAGTCAAAAATATTCTTTATTGTGTCTCTGTTGGAGATCTTTTCATATTCAGTATAGGAGATGGCGCTGAGGAGGATGGTTCTAGCCTTGTGGTGATTCTTGAAGTCACGCTTTTGTTGGTCAGACATTGTTTTTCTATCAATCTTCTGACCGCTTGCATTCACAGGGTGCGTGTATCCGTCTGTCACCATATCCCACAGATCAGCATCATGTGCCAGAAAGAAGCTTTCAATTCTGTCTTTCCAGTAATCAAAGTTTTCTCCATCAAAGACTGGAGGTTTGCCGCTGAATCTGTCTCTGTCCTCATTGTTGTCATTGTTGGTGTGAGAATAGTTTCCTGCCATTGTGTTTTTCTGACGCTGGATCTTGTACTGACACGGTTAAGTGTTTTAGCTCAGAACCAGGCGCTCTGATGCCAATTGAAGTAGTGAGAAACACAAGAAGGGGGGGGGGGGTTGAATTGTAAAACTGAAAATCAATGCAATGAACAAGATATTTTTATCCTGGTTTGTTTGATCTCAAACTACTCCAGTCCACCCGTCAAGGTGATTTCGCCTCTCTCCAACGAGGTCTTAATCCACTATATTCAACTGAATATTGCAGACTGCTTTAACAACTGCTAAAGCCTTCTTGATGCAAACCACAACCCAGTTTGTCAAGGAAACACTTTCTTACAAAGAAGATAAATCTAAGTGTGTGAATGTTTTCTACAAAACTGTATCACAACTGTGATGTATACACAACTTAAAGCTTAGAAACTAGATTGCTAAACAATGATTGAATATGAGAATGTGTAGTGTTTAGCAAACTGAGAGAAGGAAGATTTTGATCAGCTTTTATGCGTGTAAAGATTTTGGAGAGCATTAGCCAATTCAATCTTCAAAGTCTTGTTTATATAGCACTGAGATATTGAACGTTGGAGCAATATTCTTGATTCAATGCTAATAACAAACTTTCCTTATCGAGAAGATCTTGTTTGGAATGAGGCCGTTGGTTTTAATTTGCTTTCAATGCACAGTACCGTTGCTTACTTAATGCCAGTTCTGGCTTGGCTCATTCTGACTCTACTTAGCTGCTGATGACCTGTTGTGTTTCTTTATCAGAGTGTTGAGCGCAGTTTTGTTCATCAGGCTTCAGCATATACGTGAGTTAATCTTCTGATTCTGACATTCTGATATGGCAACTTCTGATGCTGATGTCAGGAACCAAATTTCTGATGCTGATTAGGTGTGATCTTGCTTATATAAATCAGAGTATCTGCAAATCAGAACGTAATAATTTAGGCAGCAGATAGTCCATACATGAATCATATAAATAATATATCTTTTCACTTTGTTATCATCAAAACTTAAACATAGGGTAGTAGATTCAAACTTTGTTCTAACAAAGGACACATGGCGCCTGGGATTGGAACGTACACGGTGGACATCATTGGGAATCCTGCATATGATCACGTTATGAAAAATAGAAACAAATATTGGGGGACCTGGGAATCGAACCCAGGTCCCAATGCCTATTGCGCGTTTGCCTTAACCACTCCACCAACTTGCTTCAGTCATTAGTAAAACAACAAATAATTAATATATTAAATAATTAATTCCTATGCTGTAAAAACCAAAACGCGCGCATATTTTTCAAATGGCCCAATGGTATATCAACACGTCTTCATCTTCCTCGCTGAATACCTGCAAAAACAAATCAAATAGCGGGGGTTTTTAACCCCCACAATATGGAACGAGGAATAATAGCGATTAGGCGTATGGGCTACATAAATGTTTCGCGAGTATGGCATTCAATTCGTCTGGTTGCAACGATTTCAACCATAGGTCTTAGAGGTCCCAATTTTGCATGGATAACAAAGCCCCAAAATCAAAGCTTAGGAACCCTAGAATTTGTCAATGGTATCTTTTGATTTAGGGCTCTATAATTCAATTAACCTGTACCATTAGCTTCCTATGGATTCATACAATACAAAACAAACAACAAATCGTGTTAATGATGCATGAAATATGAATTTCGATTCTGAGAAAGTTATGCAAACCGTGCGACTGTTCTTGGCGTTTCCTTGAGCTTTAGCGTGTGGTTTCGATTGCAATATGTCCCTGAGAGTTCCTGCAAGGTATTAGAAACAAGAAAAAGCTTTGAATCACGTTAGAATGTGGAAATCAATTTTCACTTTTCTTTGATTTTTCTCAATATGCTTATGGCTTTTCTGCAGCAATTTTCACGTCCAATTCATTAGGATTATTTGTGTACTTATAGAGGAAGAGAATTAGGTTAAATCTTGGCCAAGAAATCCATGGAATTATGACTTGAATATTTAATTTGCAATCACATCTTTTTGAATCTTTTTGATTGGAAAAGCTTTCCAAACTTGGAGATTCTTGTCCCCTTGATTGATACACGAATTTGCCAGCTTGATTAGGTCATATTTGCTTCATGAAAAGATTGAAAAACCATATCTTTGAATTTCCTACAATTTAAATTAATTAAATGAATTAAAATCAATTAAAAATCCAATTAATTAATAAAAATAAGAAAATAAATTCAAACAGGCTTGATGGGTCGTGCATAGGCCTTGGATAAAGTTTCAAGAAGAAATTTGAGGCCCATTAGCAAAAACAAAGTGTTTTGAGCAAAGTTGACTTTTGCAAATTCACAAAAATTTCCCAACTTCTCCAATGCATATCTTGCTCAATTTTGATCATATGAACATGTTCTTGGACATTTTGGAAAGGTCTTGAAGTCCTCTAACCAATGCCTTTGGTCCCATGTCATTTGGATTTACCAATCTCAAGTTATGGTCTTTGACTTAAAGTGCCTTTTTGTTGACTTTTGAAATTGACCTATAATGTAGAAATTGATAACTTTTTGTGAGAGCATTTATAGGACTTGGAGTGTGAAGATAAGTTGTAGGAAATGTCATCCCCTTCAAAATGAGCATTGGATGGAATTTTTCTGATGAACCATGAAAAAGTTATGCCCTGGTCAATATACAGTTGACTTTTCTGCTGTCCAAAAATAGCAACTTTTTGCATCTTGATGATTTTTGAGCTATCCTTGTGGAATCATGATCAATACTTGATCAAATGATGATTGTGGACTCAAAATAAGATGTTGACCAAATTTTTTGACTTTTGACTGCAAAATGACCATTTTACCCCTACAGTTGATTGTTGAGCAAATAGGGCTTTTGACTGTGCAATTTGGCACTGTGAACCTTGAGACTTGACATGTAGATGTTTGAGGATGTATGTAGGCCTATGAGACTTGATTGGACCATTGAAGACCCCAAATTCATTGGAGGAACCAAAACCCTAATTTTGACTGGCTTAGGAGATGGTTTGACTGTACAGTCCTTGAGAAATCTTGAATCATTTGGAGATGATTCTTGATAAACCTTGAAGAATATGGGAGGGAAAATTTTGGGGTACAAAAGACGGCGACGATTTTCCACACCTTGCGAACGCAGACATAGTCAAAAGATACTACGCATAAAATGACCCGACAAGTTGAAAACCCGAAAGGGCGACTTGGGCAAAAATGGGCGTCCCGGTGAACCGAAAACCCGAAAGGGCGGTTCAGGAAAAAATTAGGGATAAAACAAAAAAATCTGCACACCCGGCAAGTTGAAAACCCGAAAGGGCGACTTGGGCAAAAAAGGGTTTCCCTGTGGATCGAAAACCCGAAAGGGCGGTCCAGGCAAAAGTTAGGGAATTAAAGCGTATGACTATGTCTAGTCGGATCACTTTAAGGACAATCTCTTCACCAGAAAAGCTCCAAGCCTCTGATCAATCTAGTAATCGAGGGACGAAGCAGCGAATGGACAAGATATTCAGATTTGTGAAGGCTATAGCAGAATGGGAATCCCATGGAATTGTTACACATAGCCATCTTTCTTTTGTATAAATTTTTTTTTCTTTCAATTTTTACGACAACATTCTCTTACTAGGGTGTCTGTCTCCTTTGTACAAAGATACTCATGAAAGTTAAATACAAAGATATTTCAAAGTTCATAAATTTGCTTGCCTTTCTTTTCTTTTACACTTATGTTTTATTTGAAAACGTCCAATGCTTCGTTAAATAGGCATATGCATTCGAATATAATCACTGCTTACAAATAAAACGAAATTGAAAAAGGGTAATTACTGAAAGGTTGAAGGTGTAGGAAGATATCTTTGTGCCATTCCAGAAGGAATCCCCTACGATACATCATTCAGATCCTCAACAAAGTTGAAACTTTGGAGTATTTCCCCAACGGAGTTAAACTTCAAGGTCCCTAGTAAAGCCAGTTTAATCTAAACCTTATTCCCCAGTGGAACCAGAGTATCTCCCCCACAGATTTATCTCCCAGCAAGATCGAAGATTCTTGGTCCCATTTCTCCAAGGCTTCAATTCCCCAGAAGAGATTTTCAGAGTTTCCCCAATATCCCAGGAAAGTCAACAAGGATTTCTCATCTTCAACAATCAAAGTTTTTGGAATCCCCAGCTTCGGTCGAAGATTTATATTCCCCGGAAGCAGTCAAAGATGTCATTATCTCCAGCTATCCAGGATTTATCTTCCTCAGCAAGACAGCTATTCAGCTTACATGCATAACCATTACATCCATATATCATAAACATGGATTACAATTCATTGCATCATACATATCATGCAATATAACTTCGTGTTTTAGCTAACACTTTACCCTTTTCAGGATAAGATTAAGAGGCTATTGTTAACAATTATTCAGATACAGTATGGATACACCCCAAACACGGCGGTCATTCTATTACTCATTCAGAACTTCTAGTCAAAATACAGTATGGATACATCCCAGACGCGACAGTCATTCTATTACTCATTCAGACTTCAGTAATCAGATACAGACTAGATACGCTCCAGACACGACAACCATTCAATCTCTTATTCAGAATCAACTATCAACTACAGGTTTAGATACGCTCCAGACACGGATGCAATTCTGGCTCTTACATCAGCAGTTTGACTCTCCCCAATGCAGTCACCACGGAAATCATTCTGTCACTTATTCAGATCCCAGATACAGTACGAATACACCCCAGACACAGCGGTCATTCTACTACTCATACAGGTCTTAACTTCATATACAGTCCAGATACGCTCCAGACACGGTTGCCATTGTGTCACTCATTCAGAGTTTAACCCCAGCACACAGTTGCTCCATACACAAATGTTTTCCTGTTACCCAGATACAATACAGATACACTCCAGACACGACAGTCATTCTGATGTTCATTCAAAGTTCAAATACAGTTACAGCTCGAATACGCTCCAGACACGGATGCCATTCTTTTGCTCATACATACCTAGTCTCCAGATACAATTCAAATGCATTCAAGATGCGGATACCATTTTGATGCTCATTCTCCTGACCTACAACATTACAGTTCAACAAACACTCTTGGATGGCATCTTTAAGCCCATCTCCAGCAATATTCTACCATCTCAAAATGGCATCTTTGAGCCCATTCCCGCAACAATATTTTGGTGAGTGCAAATTTACGGGCACTCTAGTGTCCAATCTTCCTTTACCTTCGAGTCGCGAAAGGCAAAACTTGCCAATCTAACTCTTCAGGTTCAAGAAGATTGAACATGGGCAAATGTTGTACCCCAAAATTTTCCCTCTCCTTTTCATCAACATTTCTCATCACAAGGCCCTTGGAACTCAAGATCAAGCTAGGGTTTGCTCAGCTCAAGACACCTTCTTGCACTTTTGACCTAAATTAGGGTTTGAGTTTGCACAGGGATATTTTGACCTACAATGCCCAAAGTGACTCTCAAACTTCACGTTGGACTCACAAGTTGGTCCATACCAAGTTTCAAGCCTTGATTCAAATTTTTGCCCAGTCAATTGGACAGTTGACCTAGAAATCAACTATATTGGGGAAAAGTCAACTGTGGCAATTTGACAGTCAAACCTCATGAATTTTGACCCACATCAACATTATGAACTCATGTGAGCCATTTTATCAAGTTTGGATCACAATTCCATAAGAAATTTGATCAGATCACCAAAAGGGCAAAATGGTCATTTTTAGGGTTTTGACTGTGCAAAGACAATTTTTGACTGTTTGACCCAGACAATGGCAAATTAAGCTCAACCATGGACTCAAGGACTCAATGACATCATATTGACCCACTCAACAAGTTCAAAAGATCTCAAATGCATAGGATTGACAGATGAATTTTTCAGTCAACTGATCAAAATTTAACTGTATACTGAAAAGTAAAAACTTTGACTTTTTGGTCAAAATCAAGTGCCAAGGGTCATTTTTCATCAAGACATGCCAAATTATGAAACTTGTTCATCAAGAAACCCAAAAATGCAAATTAGGGTTTAAAATGGAAAAATTTCATAACTTAGAAATTTTCAAAGTTATGAAATTTTCTTATTTTTTCCTAAGTTTGTACCACTTTTTCACCAAGATGAAAATGGATTAAAACAAAACTTGCAACATGAAATTTATAGTCTATCACAAATTCTACAACCTTGATTCACAAAGTTTTCTCAAAAGAAGCTTGTATCTCAAGTTATGATTTTTGGAACAAGGGTACCTAAAACTTTTAACTTAGAGAAAATTTGCCCTAATCTAGGCAGGATTTTGACCCATCTTATTGGCCACTTTTCACATAGTTAAACTTGGAATTTCAAGTTGCATTGCAAAGATGGATTATAGTAAATGTTCCAAGCTTTCCAAATTGTCCAAGAACTCCTCAAACACCCTTGTGGTTAGAGAGAATCGAATGCTTGAAGTTGGCAAAAACTCACCTTTGTCCATGGCCAATACATGTTCATAACAACTTGCAATTCTGATCTAGCTAGCTTGGTTTGACATTACAGGTCTCAAAACCAATTTTCACTCCATAATTTAATGCCAATCCATCAACCTAAGCCTTTGTTTTGTTCATTTGGTCATTATACACAAGATTAAGCCTTAAGTAGAAAAAGGCAAATTTCCATTTTTGCTTAAGTATGCTTTATGTCAAACCAACAATCCTTGAGCATTGGTCCAAGATCTCTTGCAGCAAAACAAATCCACAAATCAGAGGGGCCAAAAACAATGTATGCAAGCATATTTGACAGCCTATACAAGCCTGTAACTTCACTTCCACATTTGAACTTCAAGTAGAGAAAACTTGCAAAACATAAGCAACCTCTCATATCTGTTAACACAAGCTTAGACAAACATTGTAGACAAGTTCCATACCTCCCAACAAGCCTAAAACACGACCCTTTCATCACTCAAACCTCCTCATACTCAGAACCACAGTTTTTCTGCAAAACAGGGCAGGTTCTGCATTTTGCAAGCCACAACAAAATTCCATCGTGCGTTTTGTCCCAAAATAGTTCCAACACCTTCCAATCAACTCACCTGAACTATCCCAAGCCCTCATTGCAAGCTGTAACACCTCTAACACACTTTGCCATTTTCATTTCAAAGCTCTGCAGGTTGAGTTCTACAGCACGATTCAAGTTGTTTCAAAGCAAGCCAAGCATTGAAGAAGCTTCCTTGGACCTCAGGCAAGCTCAAGAGAAGCACAAACACCATTGAAGGTTGCTGCATTGTCCAGCTCGAAGTCAACTGAAACAGGTATTTCATGGACTTCAATCTCCCTATTTAGGAATGGTTAGGCTTAGGTTTGTGAATGAAATATGTTGTACTCATAGCCTTGAAGTCATACATATGCTTAGTTTTCATTTACATTAATCGTGCTGAGAGAATTTCACTCATGAACTTTCTGAAAAAACTAGGTTAGAAATTAGGGCCAGAGAAATTCTCTCTGGTCTTTGAGAGTTAATCGAAGTTTTTTATATGGTTGAACTCGTTGTTTGATGCTCTACAAGTTTCATGTTGTGAGTTTTGTCAAAAGATCAAAGAATCAGGAGATAACATTGGAAGTACATAACGCGCATGTTGTTTGAAACTGAGGAAGAAGATGAAGTTGCTTGGGCTGGGCCTGAGTTGCTTTTGCTTTTCACACATGCATATTCAGTTTGCACCCCCTGGCCCATTTGCTTGCCTATTTGTCATTTTTTGCATTTTATTTCATTTTTGATTTTTATATTTTATCTTCTAACATAAAAAATACCTAAAAATTATTTTCATAAACTTTTTTATATTTATTTGGAATTTATTCTAATTATTACTAGTATAAAAAATATTTAAATGCTTTATATTCTTTTTATTAAAACCTAAAATAATGTAAAAAATATATTTATTTTCATTTATTATTTTTATTCACATTTAAAACCATTTTCTTGAATATACACATTTTTTATAAATAATTAATTTTTTTATCTTTATACATTTAATGTATTTAATACCTATATATTTTATTCTATTAAAAAAGGAAAATAAGAGCAAAAAACATCAAAAATAACACATGTTTATTTTTATTAATATTACATACCAACAATACCTCTTTACAATATACTTTTATTTTTTGCACAAATTGATATATATATATATATATATATATATATATATATATATATATATATATATATATATATATATATATATATATATATATATATATATATATATATATATATATATATATATATATATATATATATATATATATATATATATATATATATATATATATATATATATATATATATATATATATATATTTGTAAATAAATAATAAATAATGCTATTTATTTAAGAAAATTAGGGTTTTTGCCCTAAATGAAAAAATAATTAAACTTGACTTTTCTTTATTTATTTTTACTTCACATATTAAAAACACTTTTTTTACATATATATAAAAATCATTTCTTACATTTTATTTACATTTATTTATTGTATTTATTTCAATTATTGTACATCTAAATATTGTATATTATACATTCAATTTGGTTGTAATAGTAATCTAGGGTTTAATTTCTTGTCAAATATCCCCCAAATCAAATTTGTACCCCCCTCCCTATATCATGTTGTAATAGTATAGCATTTAAATTCTCACACATTTAAAAGCTTTCAATTATGCCATGCTTAGACCTAGGGTTCGTATGCAAATAAAATCAACAATTAGTTTGACCTAATCCAAGATAAATATGCATGAAAAATAAACACAATGCACACTTGCACCCCTAGAGTTGCAATCCACTTGTTGCCTTCAAAAATGGGCCATGGTTGCATGTCAAGTACTTTGGCAAAACAAAAACAAACAAAAGATCATAGTCCCTCGACGATGCTACCTGAGTGGCCTAAAACAAAATGATCAAGTCCCTCAAGAAAATTGCCAAAGATACTTGACACTATTGCTATCATGGTCTATACGATGACCCGCGCCTGTCCCGTTAACATCCTAACACAAGGTTGTCCACCAAATACAATGGTGGAACAACACTGTTAAAAGGGTTAAAAACATAAGAAAGATCTTTGAGTAAAATAGGGTAGATAACTCCTAGTTACTTGATCAAAAGCTTGCAAAAAACATCCTTGCTACTTTCAAAACACACTTCACAACACGATTTCAAAACCCTACTTTCAAACATTGAAAACTTTTCAAAAGACAAAAACACCTTTGTATACATTCAAACAAGAATCATTACAAAGGTTGCCACAACGATGGCCTCTTTTCAAAATATCTTTCAAAATCACATACAAAGCACCATTTCAAACAATTGAAGAGCACCATTTCAAACAATTGAAAAGCAAAGCAAGTGATCTAATAAAGCATGTAACTAAGAGCCCATAGATAACCATGGATAGAAAGGGTGCTAATACCTTCCCTTTCTATAATCTACTCCACGAACCCAAGAAAACATCTCAAAGGTCTTTCCTGTGCTTTTTGACCTTTCCTTAGGATAAAATAAAAAGTAGGTGGCGACTCTTGCTAAACCGAAACATTTGCGAACACGAACGCAAAATCCCAAGTCAGTTCTCCCACCGTATCACAATCTCCTTAAGAAATTTTTGTCATTGACGGAAGCTCCTTCAGGATATTCTCTAGTCTGGAGATACCTTTTGATTTCATGAAACCAAGGTTGTTCCACTACTTAATCTCATGACAGTGTGCAGGTTCATCCATTCGCTCGATGGTAATTTGGGGAGCCTCGTTATCCCAGTTGAGTTTAAACATGGAAGACATTGTAGCCAGGGCATCTGCTAGCTGATTTTCTTCTTGTGGGAAGTGCTCGAAAGTAATTTGCTCGAAACGAGGCAACAATGTCAAGACGTGTTCTTTGTATGGGATAATACTAGGATGCTTGGTGTCCCACTCTCCTTTGACTTGACTGATAACCAAAGCCGAGTCCCCAAATACGACCAAATATTTTATTCCCAAGTCTATAGCAGCCTTGAGACCAAAGATGCAAGCTTCATATTCAGCCATGTTGTTGGTACAGCTGAAGCAAAGTCGGGCAGTGAAGGGTGTATGTCAACCTTCCGGAGAAATGAGTACTGCATCGATACCGTTGCCAAGGGCATTTGAAGCACCATCAAAGTACAGGGTCCATCGGGATCCTTGTTCAGGTCCGTCATACAGTCCGTTACCTTCAATGTTGTCCAATGTCATAATGTCCTCGTCAGGGAAGTAGAATCTCAAAGATTGGTAATCTTCGACGACTTGATGAGCTAGATGGTCATCTAATACACTCCCTTTTATAGCTTTTTGGGTAGTATACTGGATATCATATTCAGTCAGGATCATTTGCCATCTAGAGATTCTTCTAAATAAAGCAGGCTTCTCGAAGATATACTTGATCAGATCCATTTTGGAAATCAGCAAAGTGGTGTGAGTCAACATCTACTGCCTTAGTCGGCGAGCAGCCCATACCAAAGCGCGACAAGTTTTCTCGAGCAGTGAGTAGCGAGTCTCACAGTCGGTAAACTTTTTGCTAAGGTAATAAATGGCATGCTATTTTCGGCCAGACTCGTAATGTTGGCCCAACACACACCCCATTGAGTTATCCAAAACAATCAGATACATGATTAACGACCTTCCTTCGACAGGTGGCATCAGAATAAGAGGTTCTAGTAAATACTCCTTGATTTTATCAAAAGCAACTTGACAATCATTGTTCCATTCAACCACCTGATCTTTCTTCAACAGCTTAAAGATTAGCTCACTGGTAGATGTCAGATGAGAGATGAACCTGGCGATATAGTTCAAGCGTCCCAAGAATCCTCTAACCTCCTTTTTAGTACGGGGAGCAGGCATTTCTTGTATGGCCTTTACTTTAGCTGGATCAACCTCAATACCTTTGTTGCTGACAATAAATCCCAAAAGTTTACCAGACCTAACCCCAAAAGTGCACTTGCTTGGGTTCAGTCTGAGCTTATACTCCTTCAACCTGGCAAACAGCTTTTGCAAATGACCAAGGTGTTCTTCTTCTGTCTGTGATCGAGCTGTCATGTCGTCTACGTAAACTTCGATCTCATGATGTATCATAACATGAAACAAAGCTACCATGGCGTGTTGATAGGTTGCCCCTTCATTCTTCAGTCCGAATGGAATCACTTTGTAGCAGAAGGTACCCCATTGCGTGACAAAAGTAGTTTTCTCCATGTCCCCATGTGCCATTTTGATCTGGTTATAGCCTGAGAACCCGTCCATGAAAGAAAATACTTTGTGCTGAGCTGTGTTGTCAACCAGGATGTCGATGTGCGGAAGTGGAAAGTCATCTTTAGGGCTAGCCCTATTTAAATCTAGATAGTCCATACACATTCTGACTTTGCCGTCCTTCTTAGGCACGAGCACAATGTTAGCAACCCATTGTGGATAGGAAGTAACAGCCAGCAAGCCAACGTTGAATTGCTTCATTACCTCAGCCTTAATCTTCTCAGACATGTCAGACCTCATTCGGCGGACCTTTTGCTTAACCGGTGGAGAGTCTTCTCTCGTAGGGAGACGGTGAACCACAATATGTGTGTCTAACCCTGGCATGTCTTCATATGACCAGGTGAAAATTTCAACATATTCGTTCAACAACTGCACTAAGCGCTCCTTGACACTTGGTTCTAGGTTAGCACCCACTTTCACCTCTTTCCTGTCTTCCTCTATCCCCAAGTTGATGGTTTCTATCAACTCTTCATGAGGCAGAATAGCCCTCTCTTCTTGTTGTAGAAGTCTGGCTAACTCTCCCGGCACTTCACAGTCTTCGTCAACTTCGTACTCAACATGATTGACCAAATCTTCAGATTTATCGAAGGCTAAAACAGAATAGTCACCCATGGAATCCAGAGTGGATGGGTACCTGCATTTGTGAGTGTGGGTGTGTCTAAGGGATAACCATCCTTAAACAAACAAAATGCAAAAGGAAAGAAAATGAACACAATAGTTTATAGATGAAAAACGTCCAATGATTCATTAAAACATGGCATATGATAATGAAGAAAATCAAACCCTTACAAATGGACCTACATGCCCCGGGCAAGGCATGAGGTAAAAATAGTGTGCAAATTGTTTAGTTATTACAGACCACAAAATGGGAAATTGTTCAAAGATAAAATTACTGGTTGATAAAGGTGATGAGAATAAAATCCTTTGCTTCCCAGTTGCTTAAACCCCCTTCGACGGTCGGAAAGATCCAATCTTCAAATTGGCTTTCTTCATCTTCATCTTCTATAACATTGATTCCATGGTGAGAGATCTTGATGGGTGGCCCTCCAGCCTTGGAGCGACACATAGCCTTTTGTCCTGCAGCAGTGAACCCTAACCCAAACTTGTCCGTGTTATGGGGAAAATCAGGCAATTGTCCCCATACTGTACTCTTCCCTTCTTCAATTACAGCTTTTGCATCCTTGAGAGATACCATCCTAGATACATTATTGGGAACGATAGGTACCTCAACCATTGTCTTCGCAACTGCTACCTCAGGAGAAACTTCCTCAAAATGTTGGAAAGGCGTTTCGATGAACTCGCCATCCAACTCCTCATAGCGGAAGGAATTGAGATGACTTATCATGTACTCTTCCTCGCCGTGCACGGTTATAATCTTACCCTTAACAGGATATTTCAGCATTTGGTGTAAATAGGAGGTAACTGCCCCAGCATAATGGATCCACGGTCTTCCTAACAAACACTAATATGATGGACAGATGTCCATCACGTAAAAGGTGGAACTGAAAACTTTTGTGCCTACCTTGATAGGAATATCAACCTCTCTATGAACCATTCTTTTGGACCCATCAAAGGCCCTAACAACGATGTTACTAGGTTTGAGGGTCAATCCTTCACAATCCAACTTGTCTAAGGCTTTCTTCGGCAGCTCATTCAAGGAAGAACTAGTATCAACTAAGACATGGGCGAGGGTGGTTCCCCTGCATTCAACTGAGACATGTAGCGCATCGTTGTATTTCCTTCCTTTGGAGGTCAAGTCAGCATCGGAAAAGCCAAGGCCATTATCAGCAGTAAGACTGGCCACACACTCCTGAAACTGGTCAACCGAAGTCTCTTGGGGTACATGTGCCGCCTTCAAAAATTTGATCAGGGCCTTAGCATGGGCCTCAGAGCAGAGTAGAAGAGCCAACATTGAAATTTTAGAAGGGGTATGCCCTAGCTGTTCCACAACGTCGTAGTCACTCTTTCTGATTATTTTCAAGATTTCATCCATTTCTTTCTGAGTGGTTTCTGGGATAACCACAGCATGAGCCTTCGTCCCGACAGACGCTTCCACTATCCCCTTACCCTTGTCGGTAGTATCAGTAGATGGTCTTACTTCAGGAGTATCTAATTCTTCAATCATCGGGCCTTGCACAGATGGCCTAACAGGTACGGAAGGTTTCGAGGGTCCGAAAACTACTCGAGGGGGAGCAATCTCCGGAGAAAAAATCCGGCCGCTGCGGGTTATCTTGCTTGTAACCACAATGTTCCCTATATTAGGATTTTCTTCTTCAGAATTTTCTTGGACTGCTTCGAGTTGTTTGATACCATGGTAGAAGATTTCTCCCCCATAGTTCCATGGTATCGTTTTGCTGGATTGGTACGGGACAAGTCCCGGCATGGTGATCTTTAATGGTACACATTTAGAGTTGGGTGTAATCCTGACAGGCCTTTTGCAAGCCTTGGGAGGATTTTCGGAAATGGTTATGATTGCAATATCGTTGGTTTAAGTAGCACAAGTATCAGGAGTAACAGGATTGAAGGTATCAACAAGGGTTTTCTGGAAAAGTATCTCTTGGGTATCCATCAGGCGTTGGATACCTGATTTCAACATTGGGCAGTCAGCTCGTATGTTCAAACAAAAATAACAGTCCTTCCCGCAGCCTGGGAATATCCCGGCTCTCATCAACTTCTCTTTAACCACTAATAATGGAGTCAAAAGATCGGTAACATCAGTAACATGGAGGTCTTCTATAACGTCATGAACATTGTGGCCGTGCTTGGGCATCGAAGCAGATATAACATTGGGCTTCTCAGGAGCATCAAATTCTACTTCCATGGCATCAATCAGAATGGTAAGCACACTTGGCATTAGAGTGATAGTATGGAGAGGAGGTGTTAGGGTTCTTTGGCGCTTCCTTCAAACTGGTAAGATTCAACAAATGAGGGAGTACCTGAGCGGGCATCATGTTGATTCGAGTGAACTGCCGTTGTGGCCTTTCTACCCGTTGTTGATTAGGTCTTGACTGATTTTTACGAGGTTGATCATTTGACGAGTTTTGAATCATCACAGCCCCTACAGTTGGCTGGCGCTCGATTCTTCCCTGACCCTTCTGAGAATACACAACAAATGCTTCCTTCTTAGCTGGGAAGGGTTTCTTAATAGCTGTGGATGCAGAAACATCCTTTTGAATCTTGCCACTTTTAATACCGGCCTCGACCCTTTCGTCGGTCAAAATTAGTTCAGTAAATCCCGCGGAAGAACTCCCGATTAGATGATTGAAGAAGGGGCCAGACAGGGTCCCCAGAAACATGTCAACTAACTCCCTATATGACAACGGTGGCTGCACCCTTCCAGCCAGATCACGCCACTTCTGGGCATACTCTTTAAATCCTTCATTGGAAGCCATCCCCATACTTTGTAACTGAGTACGAGTGGGCGCCAAATCAGCATTATATTGATATTGACGATAAAAAGTGGTAGCTAAGTCTTCCCAATTGTGAAACTCTGATCTCTCAGGTTGATAGAACCAATCCAACTGCGTGCCAGACAAACTGTCTTGAAAAAAGTGTACCCAGAGGTCTTTATCAGATGAATGAGGTTGGATCTTTCTGACATACGATCTCAGGTGCATCTTTGGGCACGACAGACCGTCATACTTGGCAAATGTTGGAACCTTGAACTTGGGAGGGATAGCAATCCCATCTACCAACCCTAATTCTTCAAAATCCAAACCAGGGACCCTCTGCAAATCCATGGCTTCCAGTCTATCCTCAAGATTCTTATATTTATCATCTGCTGGAGGATATTGTTGTTCGGAGTAGTCTTCGTCTTCTTCCTCTTCCTCCTATTCAACCTCAGATTCATAAGGTACAGTAGCCCCCTTCCCTTTAACAGCCCATTCGTCAGACGTTGAGGGGAACTCAAGAACCTTCCTAGCATTGCTCTCAAACCTTCTTCCAAAAGTGGCTACTCCGGGCCTCTTCTTCTTTTTATCTTTATTCTTCTCCAACAGAGCTTTGAGATCCTCTTGACCCTTTGCCATGGTCATGAGGAGTTGCTGAAATTTTGAATTTTGTGCTTGCAGATCCTTTACCGTCTGCTCCAAATCCATCTTGCTGAAATAAACATCAGAAAGATAAGGAAACCTGGTGTGAAGACCTGTTTATGCATATGATGAATGGCATGTTATTCATGTAATGCATTCAAGGATCCAGAAATTCAAATTTGTTGCAAACAAAAAGGAACACACGTCATATTAAGAAGAAATTGTTAGTACATAAGTGCCCCATGGGCAAAATATTACAAAATTCTTAATGTAAAAAGACACTGCACATCCTCTTTGGTGCGATGTAAGTGTTGAGAGTTTCCTCCTCATGAAGTCGGCGGGTAAGCTCCAAAACCTTCTTCTCACTGGCATAGAAGCTGGCTTCAAAAGTATTCTGTTCTTCTTTGAGTTGGATCCAACTCTTTTGTAATTCTTCCAATGATGTTGGCATGTCAGGATGTAGGATGGTGTATGAAACCTCTCCTTCCATAACAGGCTCTTTGATCACGGGGAGAATGTGAGGGTATGGCATCATAAGATTCTGGGCGCGGGTTCGTACCCACTTGAGATAAGTCTCAAGGGGGATGGAATTCTTGTTCCCCAGTGTCTTAATATCCACTTTGTTGGGAATCCTCCAAGCTCTGATGAACCTTTGTCGAAGTCCTTGCGCATCATTGTCGAAGTCAAAAACTAGGTCAGGAATTAGCATGTCGTGAGGGCCATCCCTCCGAGCATATCCAAATTTCCTCAAAGATAAACAGGGGTTGTAGGTAATGCCTCCCCTAATTCCAAGTAGTGGGACATTAGGTAATTCCCCACAACGATCAATGATGATGACATTTTCTCTGGATCGAGAACACCAATGTACATCAGAATGTGTGAGGGTCATCAATCGTTGTGACCACCTTAAACCCTGCTCATTCTTCAAAACTGATTGTGGAAGGTGAGAAATAAAACACCTTGCTAGGAGAGGAGTACAACACATGAGAACACCTCTTTTCCTCACTGTTCGTGTGTAAAATGAGTGTAGGATGTCCCCAAGCAATGTAGGTATAGGATTCTTGGATATGAAAATCTTGACAGCATTCACATCTATAAGTTGGTCAGGGTTTGGGAACAAGACCAACCCATAGATAAGGAGTGCCACAATCTCTTCAAAGGCGTGTAGATTAATAGAATTCCAGCAGTCTTGTGCCTTCTCAAACAGAAACGTTGCCAAGAAACCCTTGACACCACTTCTGATTTCCCAATGCCCCTTGATGTCAGATGGTTGCAAGTGTAATGCTTGAGAAACATCTTCAGGCTTTGGTTCTTTTTCCATACCGTTGTAGGGTAGTTGATGAAGAATAGGAATTCTCAAGAGTTGAGAAAATTATTCCAAAGTAGGCACCAAGTGGTAATCAGGGAATGTGAAACAGTGGTGTAGGGGGTCAAAGAACTGGAAAAGAACTTTCACCATGTCTTCTTCAATGTTGGTGTTGACCAAGTTGAGGAGTCTACCATGTCTTTCACTGAAGAGAGAATTCTCTGGAATTCTGGAAGTAAGCTGCTCGAGTTGAGGAGGAATTCTCACAAGGTTGACTTGAATTGTTTTCCTGCGAAGAGATTCCATGACCTACAAAACAAGAACAAAGATGAAGATCCGAACCCTTGAAATGGTTAGTGGATGCATATGATGTTTTATGATGTTCATGATGTATGCACAAACACGTGTACAAGCAAGTCACACAAAACCCTAGTTTCAGGCTTGCATGAGGTTTCATAATTAAGTACCCTCTTGAGTTTAGTTGGCTCAAACATGTCCTATAAATAGTAACCGGGTTCTAAGGAGCTCAATATCATTGGATTGTTTTCTATGTTTGTTGTTTTGGTTTAGCCACTTAACTAGCGACCAAAATATTCCAAGAAAACAACCCTCAATGAGTGTAGTATCGAGTATCTACCAACTTTGGACTGCACCAAAGCCGGTCATCTCACTACCCCTAATAAAAGGCCAATATGGTCAAGTAAGGTTCTAAGAGTTCATTAGTGCTTCATGACATCACTCAGCGGCCCCATATTCTCTTTGATTGACTCAAAGGCTACCGGTACTCACAAATATGTCGCACTAATATAGCTATTTCTTCAACCATGTCGGTATACCCCGCACAGTTTCAACAACGTATTGCTATTTACCTATGAATGTTTCCCAAATCCGGGTGGAGGATTTCAAGCCCATACAAGAGAATCAAATGTATAGCAAACAAAGCAAACAATATAGCCATGCAAAGGGTGATCTAAGCCCTAAGGTTACTCCACTTTTAATATTTTCCCCAGCAGAGTCGCCAGTTCTGTGATACGGTGGAAGAACTGACTTGGGATTTTGTGTTTGTGTTCGCAAATGTTTCGGTTTAGCAAGAGTCACCACTGACTTTTTATTTTATCCTAAGGAAAAGTCAAAAAGCACAGGAAAGACCTTTGAGATATTTTATTGGGTTCGGGGAGTAGATTATAGAAAGGGAAGGTATTAGCACCCTTTCTATCCATGGTTATCCATGGGCTCTTAGTTACTTGCTTAGATCACTTGCTTTGTATTTCTATTGTTTGGAATGGTGATTTTCAATTGTTTGAAATGGTGCTTTGTGTGTGGTTTTGAAAGTTGTTTTGAAAAGAGGCCATCGTTGTGGCAACCTTTGTAATGATTCTTGTTTGAATGTATACAAAGGTGTTTTTGTCTTTTGAAAAGTTTTTCAATGTTTGAAAGTAGGGTTTTGAAATTGTGTTGTGAAGTGTGTTTTGAAAGATAGCAAGGATATTTTTGCAAGCATTGATCAAGTAACTAAGAGTTGTCTACCCTATTTTACTCAAAGATCTTTCTTATGTTTTTAACCCTTTTAACAGTGTTGTTTCACCATTGTATTTGGTGAACAACCTTGTGTTAGGATGTTAAACGGGACAGGCGCGGGTCATCGTATAGACCATGATAGCAATGATGTAAAGTATTTTTGGCAATTTTTCTTAAGGGACTTGATCATTTTGTTTAGGCAACTCAGATAGCGTCATCGAGGGACTATGGTCTTTTGTTTTGTTTTTGTTTTGCCAAAGTACTTGACATGCATACCATGTCCCATTTTTGAAGGCAACAAGTGGATTGAAACCCTAGGGGTGCAAGTGTGCATTGTGTTTGTTTTTTTTCATGCATTGTTATCTTGGATTAGGTCAAACTACTTGTTGATTTTATTTTGCATACAAACCCTAGGTCTAATCATGGCATAATTGAAAGCATTTAAAGGTGCGAGAATTTGAATTCTACACTATTACAACATGATATAGGGAAGGGGTACAAATTTGAATTGGAGATTATTTTGCAAGAAATTAAATCCTAAATTATTACAACCATATTAAATGGGTAAGGCACAATACAATATTTAAATAAA
Source organism: Vicia faba (assembly GCA_948472305.1). NCBI lineage: Eukaryota > Viridiplantae > Streptophyta > Magnoliopsida > Fabales > Fabaceae > Vicia > Vicia faba. The sequence goes on along the minus strand of OX451740.1, from coordinate 1,009,533,310 downwards.
TATAATTAAATAAATATCAAATGAAATGCATTATGCAAAAAAAAGTTTTTATGTATGTAAAAAGTATTTTTTATGTGAAATGTAACTAAATAAAAAGTCAATTTCAATTATTTTGTTTTTTAGGGCAAAAACCTTAATTTCTTGAATAAATAGTATTATTTATTATTTATATACAATAATATATTGATTTGTACAAAAAATAAAATTATGTTGAAAAAAAGGTATTTTTAGTGTAAAATATTAATGAAAATAAAAATATATTATTTTTGTGTTTTTTGTTCTAATTATTTAATGAAATATGTATATATATGTATTAAATGTATTAAGTATATTAAGTGTGTATAAAAATAAAATAAATTATTTACAAAAATATATATATTTCAAGAAATTTTTTTCAAATGTATATAAAAATAATAAATCAAAATAAAAGTGTTTTTTACATTGTTTTTGAATTTAAACAAAATGAATATAAAGTATTTAATGTATTAATACTAGAATTAATTAAAATAAATATCAAATAAATATAAAAATTTATGAAAATATTTTTTAAGTATTTTTTATATTAGAAAATAAAATATCAAAATCAGAAATGAAATAAAAATGCAAAAATGACAAATATACAAGAAATGGACCAGGGGGGTGTAAAAAGAAAAGAGGGGGGGGGGGGGTGCCAAAAGTAAGCCTGTACAGGCCCAACCCAAACACAACTTCATCTTCTTCCTCTAGACAGAACGCGCGCGTGCCGTGTACAAAATGCTATCTCCTGATTCTGTGCTTTTTTGACAAAACTCATAACATGAAACTCGTAGAGCATCAAACAACGAATCTAACCATATAAAAAACTTAAGCTAACTCTCAAAGACCAGATAGAATTTCTCTGGCCCCAAATGTTAACCTAGTTTTTTCAGAAAGTTCATGAACAAAATTCTCCTAGCACGATTAATATAAATGAAAACTAAGCACATGTATGGTTTCAGGGCTATGAATACAACATCTTTCATTCACAAAACTAAGTCTAACTATTCCTAAATAGAGAGATAGAAGTTCATGAAATACCTGTTTCAGTTGACTTCGAGCTGGACAATGCAACAACTTCCAAGGGTGCTTGAGGTTCTTTTGAGCTTGCCTGATGTCCAATGAAGCTTTCCCAATGCTTGACTTGTTTTGAAGTTGCCTGAATCGTGCTACAGAACTCAACCTGCAAAGCTTCCAAACAAAAATGGCAATGTGTGTTAATGGTGTTACAGCTGGCAATGGAGGTCTGGAATAGTTCAGGTGAGTTGAATGGAAGGTATTGGAACAATTTTGAGGCTAAACGCACGAGGCAAAGTGGAGATGGAGGTGGTTCTGCAGGGCTTGCCCTGTTTTGCAGAAAAATGGTGATTTTGTGTACAAGGAGGTTTAAGGGGTCAATGGTTCGTGCCTCTGACTTGTGAGGATATGAAAAACTTGTTTGACAACTTTGTTTTTGTTGGTTTTATCAGATATGAGAGATACAAGCTTTTGGCCCTTTGACTTGTTTTGAAAGCAAAGTTGGAAGTGAAGTGAGATAGGCCTGTACAGGCTATCTCTAAGCATGCACCAACTTCTTGTACTATGCCTGAGATTCTGGAGCTTGTTTTCTGCAAAGGAATAAATTCCAAGGCTCAAGAAAAAGCAATTTGACATAAAGTTCCCTTTATGAAAATGGAAGTGTGGCCTTTATGCTTAAAATGGCAATGTTCATTGTACAAAGCTCTCTTGATCAGAACAATGCCAATATCCAATATATTTGCATTCAATTTTGGAGTGTAAATTGGTTTAGAGGCCTGTAATCATGTACTAAGCTAGTTTTGTCAAATTTGCAACTTGGTATGAACATGTATTGGCCATGGTTTCAAAGTGAGTTTTTGCCAACTTCAAGCATTCGATTCTCCCTAACCACAAAGGTGTTTGAGGAGTTCTTGGACAATTTGGAAAGCTTGCAACATTTACTATAATCCATTTTTGAAATGAAACTTGTAAATCCAAGTGGAACTATGTGAAAAATGTCCAAGAAGATGGGTCAATATCCTGCCTAAACTAGGGCAAAATTTCTCTAAGTTAAAAGTTTTAGATACCCTTATTCCAAAAATCATAACTTGAGATCCAAGATTCTTTTGAGAAAACTTTGTGAATAAAAGTTGTAGACTTTTTGATGGACTACAACTTTAATGTTTCAAGTTTTGTTTGAATCCATTTTCATCTTGGTGAAAAAATGGGACAAAGTTAGGAAAAAATAGGAAAATTTTATAACTTAGAAAATTTCTAATTTATGAAATTTTTCCATTTTAAACCCTAATTTGCATTTTTGGGTTTCTTGATGAACAAGTTTCATAATTTGACATGTCTTGATGAAAAATGACCCTTGGCACTTGATTTTGACCAAAAAGTCAAAGTTTGACTTTTCAGTGTACAGTCAAATTTTGATCAATTGACTGAAAAATTCATCTGTCAATCCTATGCATTTGAGATCTTTTGAACTTGTTGAATGGGTCAAGACAATGTAATTGAGTCCTTGAGTCCATGGTTGAGCTTGATTTGCCATTGGCTAGGTCAAACAGTCAAAAATTGCCTTTGTACAGTCAAAACCCTAAAAATGACCATTTTGCCCTTTTGATGATCTGATCAAATTTCTTGTGGAATTATGATCCAAACTTGATCAAATGGTTCATATGAGTTCATAATGTTGATGTGGGTCAAATTTCATGAGGTTTGACTGTTAATTGGCCACAATTAACTTTTTCCCCAATACAGCTGATTTCTAGGTCAACTGTCCAATTGACTGGGCCAAAATTTGAATCAAGGCTTGAAACTTGGTATGGACAAACTTATGAGTCCAACATGAAGTATGAGAGTCAATTTGGGCATTGTAGGTCAAAACATCACTGTGCAAACTCAAACCCTAATTTAGGTCAACAGTGCAATGAGGTGTCTTGAGCAGCGCAAACCCTAGCTTGACCTTGAATTCCAAGACTCTTGTGATGAGAAATGTTGATGAAATGAGAGGGAAAATTTTGGGGTACAACACAATCCCCATTTGAAAATTTGTACACCCCATCCCCCTAATTTTTGTAATAGCGTAGAATCTTTACTTTTCGCGCTTTTATTGCTTTCATATATTGCTAGTAATTAGGTGTGTATGGAAAGATAAAAACAACAAATAGACAATCCAAAAATCAAAGACTAAATGCATGAAATCAAACACATTATTCACACATGCACCCTTAGGGTAATCTCACTTGTTGCCTCGGAAAAATAGTCATGTCCCTCGAACATGGGCGTTTTAGCAAAGACCCTCAATAAAAGATCGTAGTCCCTCAATGACCCTCGATGTTGCCTTCGGTAAATGATCTAGTCCCTAAAACGAAATTGCTAAAACGTCCCATAAGTTTCCTTCTATGACTATATGGATGTACCACGCCCGTCCCTTCACATCCAACGATGGGGCTTCTTACCAAAACAATGGTAAGATAGAAACATCTAAAGGAGGAGGAAAAGAACATTTAAGACCTTTTTGAGTAGGTAGATTTGCTCCTAGTTGCTCGCTTGCTCACAACAAAAACATTTTATACACCAACACACTCATTTGAAACATTTTCAAAATACAAACACTTTGTATGTGTTCTTATAGAAACGAGAGCCATTGCAAAGAAGACACCTTTTCAAAATGTCTTTCAAAAACACATTCCACAAACAGCACTTTGAACTATTTTCGAAACAACACTTTGTATGCGTTCTTATAGAAATGAGAACCATTACAAAGAAATTTTCAAATTACTTTCAAAACCCACACCACAAGCACACATTCAAACAAAAGTAAGTGATCTAGCAAGAAACTAAGAGCCCGTAGATAACTACGGATGAAAAGGGTGCTAATACCTTCCTTTTTCATAATCTACCCCCTGAACTCAAGAAAACATATCTAAAGGTCTTTCTTGTTCTTTTCAGACTTTCCTTATTGGATAAAAGAAAAGCCAATGGCGAATCTTGCTAACCGCAACAATTGTGATCAAACGCAAAACATTCCAAGTCAGTTCTCCCACCGTATCACAGGTGTGTACTGGGCCAACATGATAAGTCTGGTCGAAAAGAGCATGCAATATACTACCTTATCAAAAAGTTTATCGACTGTGAACCAAGATACTCGCTGCTCGAGATAACTTGTTGCGCTTTGGCATTGGATTCTCACCGACTAAGATTGTATATGTTGACTCATACTACTTTGTTGATCTGTAAAACATATCCAATAAAGTATATATTCGAGAAGACCGCTCTCTCCGGAAGAATAGAAAGATGGAAGATGGTCCTGACAGAATATGAAATTTAGTATACTACTCAGAAGGCAATAATAGGAAGTGTACTTGTATATCATTTGGCTCATCAAGCTGTAGACGACTATCGGTCTATGAATTTTGAGTTCCTGGATGAGAATATTATGCTAGTTACAGATTATGAAGAACTTGTACCATATGAAGGACCTGAGCCAGGATCCTGATGGACTATGGTCTTTGATGGATCTTCCAATGCGCTTGGTAATGGAATCGGTGTTGTGATTATCTCTCCTAAGGGTTGCCATACGCCTTTCATCGCCAGACTTTACTTTGATTGTACAAACAATATGGCTGAATATGAAGCGTGCATCATGGGTATCAAAGCTGCTATTGACATGAGGATCAAGTTCTTGAGTGTATATGGGGACTCATCCCTAGTCATCATTCAAATAAAGGGAGAATGGGATACGAAGTATCCAAATCTCATTCCTTACCAAGAGCATGTGTTGACCTTAATTCCATACTTCGAGGAAATCACTTTTGAACATATCCCACGAGAAGAGAATCAATTGGCAGACACATTGGCTACAATGTCATCTATGTTCAAAGTTAGATGGGATAATGAAGCTCCTCGAATTACCATTGAGAGACTGAACGAACCAACACACTATTACGAAGTTGACACTGATGGAGTAGAAGAAACGCCTTGGTTTCATGAAGTGAAGAGATACCTCGAGACTCAAGAGTACCCTGAGGGAGCATCTATCAATGACAAGAAATTCCTATGGAGGTTCTCTGCTAAGTTCTTCCTGAGCAACAGAATTTTGTACAAGCACAACCATGATTCGACTCTGCTTCGTTGCATGGACAAGAAGGGAGCTGAGAAAATTATGGAAGATATGCATGAGGGAGTCTTTGGTACTCATTATGGTGGACATACTATGGCTAAGAAGATTCTGAGAGCAGAATATTATTGGTCGACCATTGAAACTGATTTCCATCATCACTCAAGAACTTGTCATAAATGCCATATCTATGTTGACAAAGTACATGTGCCACTGGTTCCTATGAATGTCTTGAGTGCTCCTTGGCCATTTTCAATGTGGGTGTGATACGGTGGCCAGAACCGGACTGTTTTAGGAAAATGCTGGTTTGCATTTTGCGTTTATGTTTGCAAAATGTCGCGGTAAGCAAGAGTCGCCACCGACTTTTATTTTATCCAACTGGAAAGGACAAAAGCACAGAAAAATTCCTTTTTTCGAGATTTTGAGTACGGGGGGTAGATTATATAGAAAGGGAAGGTATTAACACCCTTTCTATCCGTAGTTTTCTATGGGCTCTTAGGTACTTGCTCATCATTTTAAAATTGGTTATGTGTGTTAGATTTGAATTTTTTTTGTTTTACTTCGATTTAACTCTCGCTTCTGTCTTCAAGAGTGTTACAGAGTCGTTTTGAAAACTTTGTTTGAAAAGAGTGTAAGTGTGGAAAAGTTTGTTTTGTTTGAGAAAGTACTTAAGAACTAATCTACCTACTCGAAAAAGAGAATGTTTCTATTCTTGTTTCCTTTAGACTGTGCTATCCTACTATTAGTGAGTAGGTAGAACCATCGTTGGAGTTTTAAGGGTCAATTCGAAAGGGACGTACGATCACTGAAGCAATGTAAGGATGTCTTAGTAATAACCCTAATGTCTTAAGATCAATATTCGAGGCAACATATCTGAGGCAACCATTCCGAGGCAACTTTTCCGAACGGGACTTTGATCTTTGTGTAGACAAGAGAGCGACCACTAAAGCATCCTATACTTAATGACTGTTTACCAAAGGCAACCGAAGTGAGAGTATACCCTAGGAGTGTGCATGTGCGAGTGATTCAATTTCAAATTATTATCTTTGTACATTTAGGGTTTGTTAACCGTTTTAAAGTTATCATACATTCTTGTCATGCAACCCTAATATCATACATCTAACAGTTTAATATTTTGCGGAAATTATAGTGCGGAGAGTAAAGCTACACTATTACAAGGCTTCGGGTATTAATTACATAGCCAAAAACAACCCGTAAAAAACGATAAATGAACGAAAAAGTCCTAATTAAGCTATTACATCCCGTGAGAAATTACAACAATATTGCAAAATAAAATAATAAAGCGCGCACAATGAATTTAAGAACGATAGGAAATTAGGGTTTTGACCCCGTCTAACCTAGTTAAAAGAAAAAAAAAATTACTTTTGCTGTTTTTGATTATTTTTAAGAAAAAGAATAAGGTTTTTAAATTAAATACAAATCTAATTAGTAATTAAATTAATTTAAAGAAAAAAATTTACATGACCTATTTTTGTATTTTTTGTTATTTTTTAAGAAAAAGAAAATAGAATTTAAATTAAACAAAACCCTAATTTCTAACTTGTTTTAATTATTTACAAAATAATTAAAGTTACCCTAAAATTAAATAAACTAATTAAATTAATTTTTTTGATAAAAAACAACTTAAACCTAATTGGATGAAAATTGATTTTATGTTTTTTTATGAAAAAAAAGAATTAATTTGGTGTTAATGAAAATAATTTAAATGAATTATTTAAGAAAATATAAAGAATAGAGAAAAAGAGAATGGGCCTGAGAATTAGCATGCGTTGACTGAAGCTTTTGGTGGACCATCACATGATAGCCTTCAGATTTGGCTTGTGGACATCTGGTTGGTTGGATGATGATGGTCCATGGTGATCTCCCTGCCTTGTGTGCACGCCTGATCATATGAATGAAAATAATTTGAAATAATGGGGGGACCTGGGATTCGAACCCAGGCCCCATAGCCTTTTCCACTCACCTTCACACCAACTGAGCTACGCGCTTGCTTTGTATATGAAACAACAATAAATCAATATATAAAAACATGCAAAAGTCCAAAGTTATCCGCGTGTAAATTCAAATGGGCGAATAGGGTGATGCCACGCCTTCATCCCCGTCCTCTCTCTGTGGCTAAAAGGTTCAGTGACCTTTACCTACGGACGAATGCCTGTAGCTATACACCCTACATATCTCAAAATCACACACAAGCATAAAAAATGAAGCCTAATGCCATGAATCAACTCGTCTTGGCTTGCTGAGCATCATGGTGGTCTTCTTGGGAGCCAATCTTGCCTGCATAAAAAGACTTAAAACGAGACCAAAAAACCTAGCAATGGAAGATTCCAGTATAGCCAATAAAAATGCAATTAATTGTTATGAGTAGCTTGCAAATGCTTCAAGGAACAAGAATATATAAATATTTCATGCTATAAGTTCCAAAATCATGTGATTCGATTTTAAGAAAGATCCAAGGTCGTGGATCACTTACAGTGAGTTCTAGCGCGCGAGGATCCTTGTTTCTGATTGCCATGGCTTCCTTGCAATCCCAGGAAGTGAATGAAATGGCTTATGAGTGTTGAAAATGACTGGAAGTGCAAAATCAGTTTGTTATTTTCTTTGAATTTTTTCAAGTTTTGTTCTCTCTTTGTGCGCCTCAAAACCTTGTTCTTTCTGGCTATAAATGTTCACTATATACCAAGGGATGAATTAGGTTTACAAATATGATCTCAATCCTTGCCAATTAATATTTGTGATCTTGATTTGATTCACTTGAAAATCTTTCCAAAATAGGCCAAAATCAATCTTTTTGTGCCCACCTATGCCTTGCACGAATTGATTCACTTGCTAGCTGGATATAGGACTTGAAATATGCACAAGATCTTGAAGTTTGAATGATTTGGATTTTTTAATGATTTTTTTTATTTAATTTGATTTAATTATAATAAAAAATCAAAATAAATAGAAAAAATAAGATAAATACAAGTGGAAAGAGCTAGGTCTCTTGGACCATGCTACCAACTCAAAATAAGTGCAAAAAGTTAGGCCCATTTGACAAAATTGCAATTTGAGGCACTTTTGACTTTTGGCAATTTTGCAAAAAAGGTCAACTTCACCAATGCATAACTTCCTAAATTTTGACTCTTTGAAGGTGTTCTTGGACTTTTTAGAAAGATTGATATGTCCTCTAAGCAAAACTTTTGGTCTCATCTCAATTGAGTCTTCCATGTTCATGTATGAAGCTTTGACAAAAAAGGTGTTTTTTATTGACTTTCCAAAATGACTTATAATGTCTATATTCATAACTTCTTGTGAGTGCATATTTTGAACTTGGGAGCTGAAGATGGATTGTATAGAATTGAATCCTATTCAAAATGAGCTTTGTATGGGTCATTTATCATAAAGTATGAGAACTTTATGCTTGGTCAAAGTTGAGTTGACTTTTCCTATAAAACCCTAATTTAGCAACTTTTGGTTCTTGATGAATTGTGAGCAATCCTTGATGAATCATGATCAACCCTTGATAAAATTATGAATTATACTTCAAAATTAGGATGTTGACCAAAAATCTTGAAGTTTGACTGTATGTGGGCCACAGTTGACCTTTGCCCTAGTATAGTTGATTTTCAGGCCTTTGAGCAATTGGCTGAGCAAACTTCCTCTGGAAGGCTTGAAACTTAACATGGATGATCTTGAGAAAATATTAGGACAATGGGGAGAATTTGGGATCCCTTGGACTCAAGTATCTTGATGCAACATGAAACCCTAATTTGAGGTAGACTGCCTTAGGAGAGAGCTTGTCTGGTCAACCCTTGGACTTCCTTGAGCAACTTGAGGATCTTTCTTGAAATGTTTTGAGAAATATGGGAGGGAAAATTTTGGGGTACAACAACTGTCCCTGTTCAATCTTCTTAAACCTGAGGATGTAGATTGGCTTGCTTGCCTTTCGTGATCCGAAGGTGGAAGATGATTGAACACTAGAGTGCCCAGAAATTTGCACTCGCATGAAGTGGTACTTGTCTTGTGATGTCGGGAATGGGCTTACAGATGCCATTTAGAAATTGATGACGGGGGATGGGCTTAAAGATGCCATCTGAAGGAGTGTCGACCGCCTAAGAGATTCCTTAGCGAGAGTCTGTATACCTGTTATTGAGGAAGACTGCGTTGGGGAATGTTGATCTCAGCTTGGTAAAAAGTTAAATTTTAGGAGCTTCAGTGATCTGTTATTCTATTGGGGGATCGTCTCTTAGTCGAGGATGTGAAAATGAACTACTATCTGGTTGTAATCCAGGCTTCATAGTGATAAGACCGACTGCTATATGGTCGTAATCCAGGCTTTACAGTGACTTACTGGGGAGATGAGATTAAACTTTATATTCGGTCGTGATCCAGGCTTCACAATTTCTCGATTCTTATCTAGTCGTAATCCAGGCTTCAGAAGGAATTAAGTTGTTATCCGGTCGCATCTGGGATTCAACTTGAATTTAGGGCACACTAATATCTGGTTGACTCTGGGCTTCTTAGTAACTGTCCAGGTAAACTGCTATTTGGTCAAAATCCAAGCATCACAGTGTCTTGTACTATTATCTGGTCGTAATCCATACTTCAGTCCTTTTATCGTTATTTGGTCGTAATCCAGGCTTCATGATTTTTTATACCATTATCTAGTAGAATCCAGGCTTCGTGGTGTTCTGTACTGCTATCTGGTCGTAATCCAGGCTTCACAATATCTTACTTCTTATCTGGTTGTAATCCAGGCTTCAGAAGAAATCAAGTGGTTATTCGGTCGCCTCCAGGCTTCCATTTGATTTTTAGGCCTACTAATATCCGGTCGAATCCGGGCTTCATAGTAATTGGCCGGGTAAACTGCTATTTGGTCGTAATCCAAGCTTCACAGTGTCCCTCACTGTTATCTGGTCGTAATCCAGGCTTTAGTGCTTTTTACCGCTATCTGGTCGTAATCCAGGCTTCACGATGTCTCATACCATTATCTGGTCGAGTCTAGGCTTCATGGTGTTTGGAGAAATCAAGATACTATCCGGTCGAATCCGGAATTCATAACTTGTATTAAATATATACCATTACCTGGTCGTAGTCCAGGCTTCACGGTGTCTTTAGCTGCTATCTGGTCGCAATCCAGGCTTCACAGAAACTTGTATTGCTATCTAGTCGTAATCCAGGCTTCACAATAACTTGCTGAGCTGTTATCCAGTCGTAATTCAGGCTTCACGGCTTATGTTTATGATATACCACTATCTGGTCGAATCCAGGCTTCATGGTGTCTCGCACTGATATCTGGTCGTAATCCAGGCTTTACAGTAACTTGTTGAGCTATTATCCGGTTGTAATCCGGGCTTCACGGCTTGTCGGGGATTAAACTATTATCCAGTGGAATCTGGGCTTCATAGCTTAGAGATAAACCACTATCTGGTCGAATCCAGGCTTCGCGGTGTTTGATACTGTTATCTGGTCGTTCTCCAGGCTAAACAATATGATGTAGAAATGAAGATACTATCTGGTCAGATCCGGGCTTCATAGCTTGAACTTGGTGAGAATTTGATTGTATCTTTCCTGAAAGGTAAAGGTTAGTCGTATGTAATGCATGATATGTATCAAGCAATGATGTTCCCAAAATAAATGAGATTGTGCTGTATGATGCTTATGCATATGTCATGATGTATGGATATGCGATGTTTTTATGATAATCTCTAGCTGGGGAAAATAAATCCCGGATTGCTGCTGGAGAAAAGAGTTGAATTCTTCGTTCTTGCTGGGGATAATGACCGAAGATGGTTGTGAGAATTATCCTGCTGGCGAATAAACTGACGAGAAAATGACTCTATGGGGAAAAGAAGCTATGTTGGAGGATCTATTGATTTGGAGGAACAACCTCGGCTGGGGATGAATTACCGTTGCTGGCGATAATGAAACCTGTCAGGGATTGAGTTTCTGCTTGTGGAAGAAATAAACTCCACTGGGAATAATTTTCTAGTGTTGATGATAAATAAACTCTGTTTGGGGAGAATCAATATTTTTAGATATCTTTTGCTCTGCGGGGAGTGAATGTACCTTTAATCGTATTCTCCAGCTAGGTCTGTCCCTATACCTGGTGGACAGAGCAACCGTAAGGTTTGGACATTTCTTGTTTGCCCCTGTTCTTGATATTACGAGTAATCGTCTTTTGTTTCGCATATAAATATTTATGAGCAACAATTATTGTCAAATGCATATATCAAAAATGAACCATTGGATGTTCTTGCAAAACAAAACAGAAAAAGAAATACAATTTGAAATCTCTTTGTGAAAATGAATTGTATTGATTTTGAAGTTGGCCTGTAAATAGGCGTTTTTGTACAAGAGGCTGACGTCCTAGTAAGAGAACGCCTCCGAATGATAGAAATTATATAATTTGTGTAAAACAAAGAAAAACAGCTATGTGAACAATCCCATTGGGTTCCAACTCTGCTATTGCCTTTATATCTTCGAGCGTCTCATCACTTTGCTACTTGGTTGATGGTAGATCAGATTGATTAGTGTCGTCCGAGCTTGATAGTTGATACTGAAGTCTGATTACAAGATGATCCAACGAGACATAGTGTTATGCTTTAATCCCTAATTTTTGCCTGGACCGCCCTTTCGGGTTTTCAGTCCATCGGGATACCCTTTTTTTTCCCAAGTCGCCTTTGCAGGTTTTCGACTTGCTGGGTGTATAGATTTTTTCATTTTCATCCCTTACTTTTTCCTGAACCCTTTTGGTTCATCGGGAAGCCCTTATTTTTTCCTAGGCCAGTCAACCTAGTGGGTCTTTGATTTAGGCGTTGTATTTTTTCACTATGTCTGCATTGACGGGGTGAGGAAGGTCGTCACTATCCATGGTGGTTAGAACATAGCTCCTCCTGATAAAATGTTCTTAACCACAAATGGCCTTTCGTATGTAGGGGTCCATTTGCCCCTGGGATCACTTTGTGGCAGTATGATGCGTTTGATCACCAGATCCCCAACTTGATACTCTTGTCGTCTGACTTTCTTGTTAAATGCCTCGATCATTCGCTTTTGATACGTCTGACCATGACAAATAGCAGTAAGTCTCTTTTCGTCGATTAAGTTTAGCTGATCAAGTCGGGTCTGGATCCAGTCGTCCTCGCTCAAACCTGCATCCTTCATAATCCGAAGAGAGGGTATCTGGACCTCAATGGGTAAGACTGCCTCCATACCATATACCAAAGAGTAGGGTGTTGCCCCTGTTGAAGTCTACGCTGAGGTTCGGTACCCATGAAGAGCAAACGGTAACATCTCGTGCCAATCTTTGTATGTCACCATCATCTTCTACACAATCTTCTTGATGTTCTTATTAGCCGCTTCAATAGCTCCATTCATATTTGGTCGGTAAGGAGAAGAGTTGTGATGCTGTATGTTGAACTGCTTGCAGAGCTCGGTGATCATTGTATTGTTGAGATTTGTACCATTGTCCGTAATGATCCTTTATGGTACACCATATCGACAGATCAAATTATGCCAAATAAACCGCACCACGACGTTCTTGGTTACTGTAGCAAAGGAAGCTGCCTCAACCCACTTCGTAAAGTAGTCAATTGCTACCAGGATGAAACGATGCTCGTTGGACACAGTAGGTCTGATCTCGCCAATCATATAGATACCCCACATTGCAAAAGGCCAAGGAGCTATCAAGACGTTCATAGGAACTGGAGGTATATGCACTTTATCAGCATAGACTTGACACTTATGACAAGTCCGAGAGTGTTGATAACAATCGAATGAGTTCCGAAAGTACCTTCATGTAACTCTGCCATGATCTTTTCTACCTCGCTCTTGTCCATGCATCGCAGTTAGGTTGAGTCACTGTTACGCTTGTAAAGGATACCATTACTGATGAAGAACTTTGCCGCGAACCTCCTCAGAAACTTCTTATCATTAATATATGCACCCTCGGGGTATTCTTGAGCCTCAAGATACCTCTTTACCTCATGAAACCAGGGTTTATCTGCCACTTCTTTAGTCTCAATGTCACAACAATGTAAGGGTTCGTCCAACCTCTGGATTGTAATCTGGGGAGCTTCGTTGTCCCACCCGACCTTGAACATAGAAGACATAGTAGCTAGCGCGTCCTCTAACTGATTTTCCTCCCGGGGAAATGTTCAAAGGGTATCTCCTCGAAGTGTGGAAGCAACGTTAATACATACTCTTTGTAAGGAATAAGATTTGGGTGTTTCGTATCCCACTCGCCTTTGATCTTACTGATCACTAGAGAGGAATCTCCAAACACACTCAAGAACTTAATCCTTAGGTCAATAGCTTCTCGAAGGCCCATGATGCACGCTTCATACTCCGCCATGTTGTTGGTGCAGTTAAAACATAATCGGGCGGTGAACGGAGTATGACAACCTTCAGGAGATATGATCACGGCGCCAATGCCATTACCCAAAGCGTTTGAATCTCCATCAAAATACATAGACCATCGGGATCCTTCCTCAGGTCCTTCATTCGGTCCAGGTTTTTCACAGTCAGTCACCAATATAATGTTCTCATCCAGAAACTCGAAATTTATAGACTGGTAATCGTCCACGGCCTGATGTGCCAAATGATCTGCCAACACACTTCCCTTGATTGCTTTTTGGGTTGTGTATTGGATGTCATACTCAGTTAAGATCATCTACCATCTTGCTATTCTTCTGGACAAGGCAGGCTTTTCGAAGATATACTTGATTGGATCCATCTTTGATATAATAAGGTAGTATGAGTCAGCATATACTGTCTCAGCCGGCGAGCAGCCCATGACAAAGCGCAATAAGTTTTCTCAAGCAGTGAGTATCGGGTCTCACAGTCGGTAAACGTTTTGCTAAGGTAGTAAATAGCATGCTCTTTTCGAACAGACTCGTCATGCTGCCCCAGCACACACCCCATCGAATTGTCGAGTATTGTCAAGTATAGGATCAGGGGTCTCCCTTCAACCAGAGGCATCACAATAGGTGGATCTTGGAGATATTATTTGATCCTTTCAAAAGCGGCCTAACATTCATCATTCCATTTTACCACTTGATCTTTCTTCAGCAGCTTGAAGATTGGCTCACAAGTAGCAGTCAGGTGTGAAATGAATCGAGCAATGTAATTTAGTCGTCCTAAAAATCCTCTGACTTCTTTTCTGTGCGGGGAGCTGGCATCTTCTGTATAGCCTTTACCTTGGCAGGATCCACTTGAATACCCTTATCACTAACGACGAAGCCCAACAACTTACCAGACCTTACCCCGAAGGTGCACTTGTTCAGGTTTAACCTCAACTTGTACATCTTTAACCTATCAAATAGCTTCTGGAGATGGTCAAGATGTTCTTCTTCAGTTTGGGACTTTGCAATCATGTCGTCAACATATACCTCAATCTCATGGTGAATCATGTCGATGAACAAAGCAACCATGGCGCGCTGATACGTTGCCCCAAAATTCTTTAACCCGAACGACATGACCTTGTAGCAAAAGGTGCCCCACTGCGTAACAAACATTGTCTTCTCCATGTCCTCAGGAGCCATCTTAATTTGATTGTAACCAGAAAAACCATCCATAAAGGAGAAGATCTTATGTTGCACGGTGTTTTCGACCAGAACGTCGATGTGAGGGAGTGGGAAATCATCCTTGGGGCTTGCCCTATTCAGATCCCTATAGTCCACACACATTCGTACCTTACCATATTTCTTTGGTACCAGAACCACGTTGGCAACCCACTGCGGCTAAGAAGTAACTGCTAGAAAACCGACATCAAATTGTTTCATGACCTCAGCTTTGATTTTCTCAGACATCTCGGGGCGCATACGGCGAACTTTCTGCTTTACTGGAGGACATTCTTCTTTGGTTGGCAGGTGTTATACTACAATGTCGGTGTCCAACCCAGGCATATCTTCATAAGACCAAGCAAAGATCTCAACATAGTCGCGTAGCATCTGTATCAAATGTTGCTTGATGCTAGGCTCCAGATTTGCACCGATCTTGACCTCTTTCTTGTCTTCTTCTGTACCCAAATTTACTGATTCCACTGGCTCTTCATGGGGTTTTATGGCCCTCTCGTCCTGTAGTAACAGTCTAGCAAGTTCCCCAGGAACTTCAAAATCATCCTCACCTTCGTCCTCGGCTTGGTTGATCGGATTTTCAAAGTCATAACCGGAAGTAGCAGAGTTGTTATCAATGGGATCTAGAGTGGATGTGGATCTACATTATGATATGTGAGTGTGTGTAAGACAATAACTGTTTTCATAAAGTGCAAGATAGAAAAGAAAAACAAGGAGCGCAAAATTTGTAATGCAAGAAAACGTCCAATGCTTTATTGATGATATATGAAAATGACAAATAATAAGCCCTCACAAACAAAGCCAAAGTACCTCGGGCAAGGCACCGGGCCGTAAAGTTTTAAACTGTCTGTTACAAATTTCAAAACAAAAGTCTATTACTGTGTAATAAAAGAAACGGGAACGAAGTCTTTTTCCGTCCAATTGTTCAATCCACAGTCAGTAGTCGGGTAAATCCAACTTTCAAACTCTGACTCTTCTTCGTCGTCTTCAATTGCATTCACTCCCAGATTACTGATGCGCAGAGGAGGTCTTCCAATCCGCGCGCGCCGAACAACCCTTTGAGCCTCTGCAGTGAAGCCCAAATCAAACTTGTCAGTTTTATGTGCGAAATCTGGGAGTTAACCCCAATTTGCACACCCACCTTTTTCAATAACAGCCTTGGCATCCTTGAGGGAAGCCATCTTCATTAGAGGTTCTTCAACAGCAACTTCAGTCGATGCCAGAGTCTGGGGGACCTCTTCAAAGTTCTGACACGGTGTTTCAATGAACACTCCATCCATCTTCACATACCGAAAGGGGTTAAGATGGCTCACCATGTGTTGTACCCCAAAATTTTCCCTCTCATTTTTCATAAAGAACACAACCCTAGGGTTTCTCAGATGTTCAAGTTGGCTCAGGAATCGATCAGACAGACTTTCTCCTGTGGCAGTAAACCAACAATTAGGGTTTTTCTTGCAATTCTCAAAAGAAATAAATTCTCAAAGATCCAATTGGCTTTCACATGTTTTCATGCTTTCTCATTATTACTGAAAAAACAGTGTTTGTTTTCAAGGTTAACCAGATGATTTGCATCTTCTAAAAACATTTGCTTGTTTAGGAATTGGAATAGACAGTGCGTGTTTTGATTGGAATGCAGTTGCAAGATTACATAATTATTGGATTACTTGGAGTTTAAGTTATCAGATGGGAACATTTTGTTTCAATTATCTTGATTGGGAATCTTTAAGATTTAGTTAAGATGCGAAGAGAAAATTGCGAGTTATTGACAGTAAAGGATTTTAATGGACATCAGAATATCTCATAAGACTTTCTCCATTTATTTCAAAAGTTGTTACAAAACAATTTATTATTTAAATACTTTAGGTTTTACAACTTATCGTATTTGAAAAATAAATTAGTACAATTGATTGAATGTTTCTCTCTAAATTACAAAGAAAATGAATCTATGCCTAAGGTTGACTGAGCTTCCAATGCTTCCATGCTTGCTACATAGTCTCTTGCTTCCCCTGCTTGGCCACCATCCAGTTGTGCTCACATGAAAATGAAAGACAGAAAAATAGTTAGTACAAAAACTATTTGGGCATAAACAAGAATTTTCAAAAGAAAGAAAAAGTGTTCATCATTAAAATTTTCAATTTGGAATCAGAAGGCTATTTTTTATTTCATCACATTTTTTTTATTTTTCTCTATTTGAAAATCACAAGAGAATTATTCCTCTTGGTTCACAAAAATAAGAAATAGGAAATGTAAGCAAACTATCCAAACAAGAGAAATGCAAGCAAGCTGGACAAAACAAATGTAGTCAAATGCCCAAACAGCGGCCAAAACAAATATTCCAAACTGAATGCAACAAACAGCAGCATGGCCAAAACAAAATGCAAACGAAGCAACAAACAACATAACAGTAGAAAGCAGGCAGCAAAGAAGTATAGCAATATGGTAAACTAAGTCAAACAAGCAAGAGGCTTGTTCAATAGCCATTTCATCATCTTCCTTTTTTATTGCAAAATTTTCAGAAAAAAGGTAAAAGAGCATTTGGCTCTTAGGGTCATTGAGAGAGAGAGAGGAAAGAAGTCACCTAGGGATGCACAACCTTGCTGCCCTGCTGTAACAATTGCATAGAAGTTGCTAGAAAACAAAAACTGCAAGAAAAAGAGCATAAGAAGAACATGCCAAAGTATTCAAAATTTGGTGGTTTTCCCATCATTTTGAATAAGCTGTCAAACCAAAGCAACTAATATAACAGTAGACAACTCTCAAGCAAAAGGAGATAAAAAAAAATCATCAAACTGAGCAAACAAAAGAAAACTTTAAAAAATCAAAAGAACCAAGTTTTGAAACTGTCAAAGTTTCAAAGTCTGGAACAAATCTTAAATCTTCCATCAAACCTATAACAAAAACCTGTCCAACAAGTTCAAACCAAAAAAAACCCAAAACCTGCAAACTGTAACAACCATCATCAAACCATCATCCATCAAACCATTTTCAAACTCAAAAAGTCCAAAAAACTGTCAAGGTTCAAAACTGATAAACCTCAAGTTTTCCAAACTGTAAACAAGTCAAAAAACCAGAAAACCAAATCAAACCTCAAAACTGTTACAAAGCCAACAGTAAATCTCAAATATTCAAACCATCAACCTTCAAACCTGTTAAAGGATAAACTGTAACAAAGCAAAAAACCAGAAAAAAATATATTCAACCAAAACCTGTAAACCAGTTCAAACCAAACTTCCAAAACTGTCAAAACCATCCCAACATCCAACAATCAAAAGCTTAGTAACATCATCCCAGATACCCAACAAATTAAAAAAAGAAAACCAACAAAGTTTCAAACTCATAGAACAATACAAAAATCACAAAGTCCATCAAACAGTATCATCATCATTCAAAGAATAGAAAACTAAAGAAGGTTACCAGAAGCACGCCTTCAATCATCTTCATTTCTTCCTCCCGTTTCCGGCCACCAAGGAGCACTACTATCAACCACCATTCCTTTCTATTTCACAGAAAAAATTCCAAACAGGTATGATCTCTTTACCTTCCTTATGAGCCATTTCCTGCATCTCAAGGTATAATAGTGCAGATTAACAGAAGAACATGAATAAAACACACAAAACCAATCAAACTGTTAAGCTTTAAATGAAACCGAATCATACCTTTCAAGAACGTAATTGTTAGCGCTTGGTTAGGAGTTGAGGTTGAGAGGCGCTCCAGAAACGGAAACTTGGGAGGGGGGGATATCAGAATAAGCTATAATCGAACATCTTAGGAATAAATCAGAACCTAGGGTTTCTAGAAGAACGTGAATCAGAATGAGTTAGAGAGGCCAAGAATGATTTCATTTGCAAAGAGGGACATGGATGTTTAATGAAAAGAATAGGGACGTTTAGTGAGAAAGATGAACAAGAGAGAGAAGAGAAAGAGACGATCAAAGCGGCGCTGTTGTGATCAACAAAACCACAAACCCTAATTTGCTTGTTTCCCCTAATCGAACACGTTAAACAGTTTAAGAGCATTGGGCCGGTTTTGTTCCCGTTTCCCTAAAGCCCATGCGCGTTTTGGCTCACACCCCCATCTGGTTTTGTTTTGCTTCAGCATTCCTCTTTTGGGCCTCAACCTTGAATCTCCTAAGCCCATTTTTCTCTTTTTTAATTTGCTTTTCTATTTTGTTTTGAAAATTGTTAATTAAAATTTAAAACATTTTTATTAATTTAAGTTAGGATTTTAGTGTTTAACTTCTATCATTTATTTTTTTACATAAACTTATTTTATTAATTTTTCTTACATTTAATAAAACATCAAAAAAGAGTTAACCTAGTTTAGTTTATTTTAAACTTATAATTAATAAGAATACAAAAACATAATAATAAAGATTTTTAATTTAATCAATTTCTTTTTAGAATAGGTTTTATTTTTCTCTTTTCAAGTAAATACATTTCATTTCATATTTTGTTGACTTTATTTTATAAATTGTCATAGCTTTATATTAAATCGCACAACAATTCAATTTGGTTGTATTGTTTGATATTTGGACATTGCTATTTTCATTTGATTCATCCCCATTTGTAACAATTGTACCCCCATTCCCGAGCATTCTGTAATAGCGTAGAATTTCAATTCCCGCAATTTACTGTTTTCTATATACTGTATAGTAATTAGGCATGTAAGGAAAGATTCAAAAATCAATCGCTAGATGACCTAATCAAATAATAAATAACTTGAAACCAACACACTTCTCACACGCATACTTCTATGGTAACCTCGCTCGTTGCCTCGGAAATACAATCATGTCCCTCGAATATGAGGCACTCTAGCAATGACCATTCGATAAATAAAGATCGTAGTCCCTCGATGACCCTCGATGTTGCCTTCGATTAAAACGATCTCGTCCATTACAAAAAAATTGCTAAAATGTCTCACAAGTTGCCTTCAATGATTGTAAAATTGACCCGTGCCTGTCCCTTCACATCCAATGGTGGGGCTTCTTACCAAATCAATGGTAAGATAGCACCATTAAAAGGTAGAAGAGAAGAACAACTTAAGACCTTTCGAGTAGATAGATTCGCTCTTAGTTACTCGCTTGCTCATGACAAAAACTTTTACAACCTACACTCCCATTTCAAAACAATTTCAAAAAGACAAAACGTTTTGTATACTTCTTATAGAGACGAGAACCATTGCAAAACCTCTTTTCAAAATACTTTTCAAAACACATCTTTGAACCATTTTTCGAAACAAAACTTTGTATACGTTCTTATAGAGACGATGTTGTACCCAAAAATTTTCCCTCCCATATTCTTCAAGGTTCCTCAAGAATGACCCTCAAATTGCTCAAGTCTACTCAAGGATTGCACAGTCCAAATACCTCATAAGCTAGCTGAAATTAGAGTTTTGGTTCCTTCAAGGAATTTGAGGTTCTCAATGGCTCAATCAAGTCTCATAGGCCTATAAACATGCTCAAGCACCTACATGCAAAGTTTCAAGACTCGCAATGCCAATTTGCACAGTCAAAAGCCCTATTTGGTCCACAGTCAACTACAAGGGCAAAATGGTCATTTTGCAGTCAATGCAGTCAAAAGTCTGAATTTTTGGTCAACATCTTATTTTGAGTACACAATCATCATTTGATCAAGTCTTGATCATGATTCCACAAGGATAGCTCAAAAATCATCAAGATGCAAAAAGTTACTATTTTTGGACAGTAGAAAAGTCAACTGTATCTTGACCAGGGCATAACTTTTTCATGGTTCATCAGGAAAATTCCATCCAATGCTCATTTTGAAGGGGATGACATCTCCTACAATCCATCTTCACATTCCAAGTCCAAGAAATGCTCTCATAAAAAGTTATCAATTTCTACATTATAGGTCAATTTCAAAAGTCAACAAAAATGCACTTTAAGTCAAAGACCATAACTTGAGATTGGTAAATCCAAATGACATGGGACCAAAGGCATTGGTTAGAGGACTTCAAGACCTTTCCAAAATGTCCAAGAACATGTTCATATGATCACAATTGAGCAAGATATGCATTGGAGAAGTTGGGAAATTTTTATGAATTTGCAAAAGTCAACTTTGCTCAAAACACTTTGTTTTTGATAATGGGCCTCAAATTTCTTCTTGAAACTTTATCCATGGCCTATGCACGACCCATCAAGCCTAATGAATTTAATTTCGTATTTTTTATTAATTAATTGGATTTTTTATTAATATTAATTCATTTAATTAATTTAAATTGTAGGAAAATACAAAGATTTGATTTTTCAATCTTTTTGTGAAGCAAATGTGGTCAAGATATGTTGGAATTTCGTGTACCAATCAAGGATGAAAAAATCTCCAAATTAAGAAACTTTTTCCAATCATGAAGATTAAAAAATATTTGATTTTCAATCAAATATGCAATCATCAATTCCATGGATTTCTTTGCAAGATTGTGACCTAGTTTCATTCCTCTATATATGTACAAGCTAACCCTAATGCCACACACGTGAAAGCACTGCAAAAAAGGCCATAAGAATATTGAAAAAATTCAAGAAAACTTGAAAACTGATTTCCATATTCTAGCACGATTCAAAGGCTTTTATTGATTCTAATCTATTGCAGGGGTTCCCAGAGACGTATTGCAATCAAAACCAAGCACTAAAGCTCAAGAAATCATCAATTACAGTCGCACGGTTTGTCACTTTTTTTCATAATCGTAACTCATGATTCATAAGCATTTGACATGATTTCTTGGTTGTTTTGTGTTGCTAGAGACCACATGAAGCTATTGGCATAGTTTAATTGGATGATAATGCACAGAATCGAAAGATGCCATTGATGAATTTTAGGGTTCATAAGCTTTTAAATTAGGGCTTTACAGTACAGGAAAAATTAAGCCTTGTGAGACCCATGGTTGGATTCGTTAGGTCAAGACGAACACAAAGCCACCATCGTGAAACATTTATATAAACTATAGAGCTATTCGCTATTTTTCGTCGTTGCAGTTTGTGGGGGTTAAAAACCCCCGCTATCTAACCTTTATTTTGCAGGCATCAGCGAAGAAGATGATGATGTGGTGATGCATCATTGGACCATTCAAAAAAAGGCGTGCAATTTTGTTGTTTTCCAGCATAACTGTTGCTTTTTACATATAATATTCATTATCCATTCTTATAACAAACGCGTGCAAATGGCTTGGTGGTTGATGTGCTGGCTGGGAATCATTGGGACCTGGGTTCGAATCCCAGGTCCACCCAAAACTCCTATATTATTTTTCTTAACATAATTGTGTTCAGATTTCCAAAAGGAGTGTACCATGTGCCTCAAACGTCCAAGCGCCACGTGGCTTCAAGCAGCAATCCAGTGGTCATCAGTGGAGGACTACCATGCCCCCTGGTCAATGCACGTATGGGCAATCATTAAAGTCAAACAGGCTTGAGAGATTAATGGGCCTGAGAATTGCTAACAAACCTCCTCTTTGGGCCAGCACCCCCCCTGGTTTCTTTTTTCTCTTTATATTTTCTATTTTATTTATTTAACTATTTATTAAGTATTATTATTATTATCACTAAAATTAACATAATTATTTTTTCACAATAAAAATTCAGAAAACTAAAAACTAAAATATTTTTATTATTATTAATTTCACCTTT